>JASJET010000082.1:600000-1012500 GCA_034092305.1 Diaprepes abbreviatus | reverse complement strand
AATTCAACCAGATAAACAATATTTCACAACTTACCTGCTATTTCTGAATGCACTGTTCACTACAAATTTGATAACAAGGTTTAACAATTTTCGTTGATCAGCCGTTTACGTGTCTTCTCATACGTATTCCGAAATGCTTTCGACGCTTAGAGGCATTAAAAAATTGAAATCGAGTGGGAAGAGCATGGTCGAAAACGAATTTCAAATTAGAGAAATGTTTTCAAATACGTATTTCTTATTTCGAGCGGAATTTAATCATACGGTCGAATAATCGGCGCAGTGACCCTATAAACATTTTTTTTTCTAAATAGTTTATTGATATGATCGTTACATGATGAAGATTCATATTATGTATATAATATGAAAATAAACCAAACTGTTTCAGGTCTTTACTACTGACAAACAAAGTGAAGAAATAAAAATTATTGAAGGTGTTTAAATACCTATTTAAAAATTCCATGTTTACAAATTTTAGTTGTTGTACCGTAATAAGAAAGAACCAGAGGAATTCATATTATTAAATTCAACAATGGTGAATTATTAACATCTTAGTGATCAGTTAAAATGTAACCTGTATTCTGAAGTTTGTTAATATCTAATAATTCCAATAAAATTTTTTGCTTTTATTTTTGTTATGTATTTTGACGTTTCATCAGGGTTGTAGTTTTGAAATAAAAGATGTTATGCGCAAGCTGAATTGTGTTCTTTTGAGTAAATAATCTCTTTTGTGTTCTTTCATTTTAACGTTCAAGTTGCTGCCTGTTTGACCTATGTATTTGGCATGAACCACAATTTAATTTATAAATGCATTTTTGCTCTTTGCAGGTCTTATCTTTAATATTTTTAATATATTTGTCAAGGTCGTTATTCGTTGTGAGAGCAATATTAATATTCTGTCTTCTTAGTATATTTTTAATATTGGAAACTGGCAATGATTTCGATTAAATCGCTTTTAGCACCTCCTATGCTTGCTGTTGAAAATCAGTTGAATGAATTTGATATGCAGCACATTTTTAAATGATTTTCTAAGGGCTTATTTGTTGATTTGTCTTGGCTTCGCTACCTTTTTGAGAACCGCTGGGGTAATAATTTGGAGCTTAGATGTCGTGTCGATATAGTGATCCCGCTTGAAGAAAGTCTTCCAGGAGGACGTTACTTTCTTGTTCAAAGTTCTGATTGTTTGAATTTCAATTTGCTTGCGCTTTAATATTATAAGTTGATATATTTCAAAATTAATTTTATGTCCTGTCTCGAGCCAATATTGTTGTTTTATTTCATATTTTAAATGTATTTTTTTGCTGGCATTCTTTCGTTTGTTTGATCTAAGTATGTTTTACTGCAAGTATCGCATCCTTTTCTATACTCTCTTTGATTTTTCAAGTCGATTTTGTCATTTTACTTCCTTACAAATAAACCTTTTATTTTATGCGTTTCGTAGATTGTAGATAAATTGACGCTATAATGCTGTTTAAATTAATAATAAACATATAATGAGTCTCACACATTTAGTCAGCACTATATAGGAAAACTGGTTTTTAATAATTTAAATTTTGTAATTTATTTTTGCTTAAAAATACACAATAAATTTATTAATTCGGCTCGGTGGGCGTATACTGCGTTGCGTCATAAATGTTTAATAATAATTTTAAATACCTCATTTATATAAATTTTTTGATAATGAAAAAATAACTATAAAAACAATTGCTCACAACTAATCACAGTTTTTGTCTAGCAATTTAAAGAAATAGACCACTGTAATAGTCTGTTAATAGTTTGTCCTGTCGCTCGAAAATGACTAACGAGTATAAAAATAATTCAAGGTGTATTAACCGGACAATAAATATAATTGTGAATGAAAGATCATAGAAGATTATTTTCTATATAGAGAAAGCACCAACAAAAGGCGAGATATCCGAGACGTGCCGAACTGAAAGAAATTCTGGTTTGTTTCATCCCTTAACACGATTGGTTGTCACGTACATGACGCGTATCTAAAAAGTACCGTGTAAATTTAGAAACACGTTTTGTTCAGAAATATGTTCCCTGTTCTACATGGTCATGAACTAGTTTTTTGGTATATTGTGTAGTTTTGGAATGCCACTTGGAGAACATATGTTTTAAAAAGCGTGCCGTATTTAAAAATTCTCTAATATAATAGGCAACTGAAAACATAAAAATTATTAAGAATGTACAAGATTTAGGAACTGTACAAGGGCTGATCTATTCCTGACCTACTTCGAGTATTGCATGTCAAATTCAGATTTTTACATGTACAGGAGCTTTTTTTTATATTTAGCACTATACCTAGATGCTTTATTATACGAGCTGGAAAAAACTTTAAATACGAAAGTTATACGAATTCTTTCATATTATCTTTTAGATTTGCTTAACAAATCGTATAGTTGACAAACAAAAGAAATTTTAATTTTTTAATTATTAATAAACTGATTTAAAAAAAAAGGAGGTCTGGAAATAAATGCTTTATTCTAATTTTTTTCATTGTAATGTTTTAATATGGTTTCGAATACTTTTTATAGTGTTGACATGGGCTATTGGGACGAAGAAAAACATCAGATAATTTATCTTTTTTACTTGAACAATAAAAATATATTCCGAGTACAACATGAATACCGTAATATATATATATATATATATATATATATATATATATATATATATATATATATCCTGGTCGTCGAGTACTATCTACTAGTACAGTAAGATACACTGTCAAAAAAAATTAATGAAATGAAAAGTCTTGGGCGAAAAATCAGAACCGTAGTTAAAAATAAAGAAGATGATATAAATATTTTACTCTGTCTTCAAGGTAATTTTTCACTTCTAGTATTGTAAAACAATTATTATTAGTTAACGTAATCCTTAGAAAATCCGGAAAAATCTATTCCCGATGCTGCATCGTATTTCAATAAATCTTGGTATAAAATTTACACCACACTGCAGTTTTATAAATATCATCCTCATAAATTTATACCAGTGCAGAATATAAAAAAAACGCTAAATATTCATAAAACATGTATACAAAGGCTGTATTCTTTTGAGTAAATTATCACTGATCAAAGTGAACAAAGTGAAACTGATAACTTCTTGTTCTTTTGAATATGCATTTACTTGTCATTGGGTCGAAGTGATCATGATTACTTCAAGTGACAGAACTGAAAGTGATAATTATTCAAAAGAATATACCTAAAATATAACAAGTTCTTTGCTCGACAGAGCACATGTGTAAACTGATGAGTGTTATATGTTAATATCAAAATGGAGTATATGGGGGCAGTAACAGAGATAAAATATGAAAATCATGGTATTTTAATGTTTAAACCGGAACTTTTATCCGACGTTTCGCCTACGATTGTACGAGGAATCTTCAAGGATCTTTACTTTACGAGATTAATACACTAAATGACCATCGAGGAGCAACAGCCCGGTATTTATACCCGACTGGTGCTCGGCGAACCCTGATTTTGCGTTGTAATCGATTGCTACGTGTGATGTAGACTATGTCCTGTATCCCTATTAATACTATTTGGATATTTGCAAATTTCGATTGATTCTCTAATTTTAACAATGCAATGCTGGTGTTCAGCTTATACAGATTATATAATTTGTTTATTCTTAATTTTAAATTTCATGTTCCTTAACCCTAGCTATCTTACATGAGTCCGAATGTTTGATTTTCGGAACAATTTGGCAATCCTGTCGGTGGTTCCATGTATGTAAGGTAAGACAACACTGTCCAGGGAGGTACATTTATGACATTTTGTAGAGGAGTTCGGTTTCTATATTTATTAATAGAACGTCTTATATCTTCACCGCAATATCCGTTGCCTCTCAAAACATTAGTCAGTTTTTCTGTTTCTGATTGTTCATCACATATTGAAAGTGCTCTTTGGATTGTGTTTGAGAAGGATGATGGTCTGGCACTGAGATATTGATTTGTATGTGCTGGTTTTCTGTACACAGAATGTCCTAATTTGTCATTATATTACATTTGTACTAGTATATTGAGAAAGGAAAGGGCACTCCTTGATTCAGTATCTATAATGAATTTTATGCTAGGGTGTTGTTGGTTTAGATGATCCAGGAAATTATGGAGGTTATCAGCGCCATGCGGCAAAACTACAAACGTAACATCTACGTATCTGCATCAAAATTTAGGTTTTAGAGAAGCAGAATACAAGGCGTTTTCTTCGAAAGCTTCCATGAGATGTTCGTTACCACGGGTGACAGCGGAGATCCCTTAATCGCTCCAGAAGTCTGCTCAGACAAAGTTCCTTGAAAAGTAGAATAAGTGGAAATCAAACTTGCTTTAATTAACTCTAGTAGGTACCAATATGTCTCTGGGCTCTAACTTTTTAATCTCTAGGAGAAGTGTCCAGAGTTTTTAACAAAGGATTCAGTTTTCTGTGTAAACGGATGTAAAAGTTTGGGCACATATTTACCTATTTTATAGATTAATCAGTCTATCGCGCTAACCATTGGACGTAGAGGTACATTTTCTTTATGTATTTTAGACAGTCCGTAGAGGTGATTGGTTTAACGGCTTTCTTTTATTCTGGAGTGAGTCTGGAGGTATTAATTAGAGCTGTGAGGATTCTATCAATTTGGTTTGTTGGATCGAATGATTTTATAAGTATGGCCCGGAGCCATATTGGTCAGTTTTGATGTAGAATCCCTGTATACAAGTATTTCTATAAATGATTCAGTTTCCATAATGTCAGACATATTACGAAATAACAACGTGAACTTCAGCCTATTAGAATTGATTTCCGCTTATTTTATTTCTCAAGGAATCTATGGACAGTGTGGTCTTACACGGACCCAGTGACAAGATTGCCAAATTGCTCCGAAAATCGAACATTCGGACAATTTTCAATACATGTACGAAAATTGGACAATGTTTAAAGTCATCAAAGGACACAATATCTTTCTACAAACATTTCTAAGACACCTTGCTCCTGTGGTAAAGTATATGGAGTAAAACAGGATGGTCTAGATCTATTAGGCTTAAGGAATATGAAACATATTTTAAAAATAAATAACTTTTACAATCTGCAATAGATGAATACCAGCTTTGCGCAGGTCACACCTTCAATGTAAAAGAAACTAAGGTACTAGCATCAGTGTTTGGTTTCTTTAAATGCAAAATTATAGAATCAATCGAAATTTGTAAATATCCAAATAATATTAATAGAGATGCAGCTTACAGTCTACATTACACGTGGTAATCTATTGTAACGCTGGACCATGGTTCGCTGAGCACCAGTACCTATTGCTCCTCGATAGTGATTCAGTGTTCTATCTCGTAAAGTAAAGATCACTGAAGATATCTCGTACAGTCGTAGGCGACACCTCAGATAATAATTTCAATTTCACAAGGTCTAAACTAAAGAACCATGATTTTCAACTCAACCAAAGCGTGAAAGCTTTCGTTTTTATTAGAGATAAAATATCTTTTGTTTGTAAGAAGGTATGATTTTAATGCAAATTCACGACTCGAAGAATGTTTTAAGTGACTATGTTGTTCCTTAAGGCAATATGAAGTGGTAATGTCATGAATTTAAATATGGTAAAACTTCGTGCGGCTGTGAGAACTCAAAAAGATATTGATGAAGTATATCATCTCATTCTGTAAGATGGGCGACAGAAGGAGAGAGACTTATTTGGAAAAACGCATTTCTTGTTTCATACCCTCTAGGATATTTTTATAAAATATTTAGACTATAGCCTCCGCCTTATGAAATGCTGTGGGTGCTTATTTAAAGAAAAGGTATACCATGATAGGATTTTATTATGTTGAATATGTATCTAAACTACGGAGCGTAATCAAATAGATCTGCAGAGGAATCTTAATAAGAGATATGCTCTTATCAGGATCGCGCGTCCGATAATATATCTTGTATTACCATGAATACGGAAGCAGGATTTGAATTACTTTAGCATCCATCTTATTGTACCTACTTGACTCTTTTAGTGAATAGAGCTATTTTCCAAAATTTAAATAAAATATCCGTGATAACAAGCTTTCATGTGGTAAAGAAACCCTATATAATGCCTTTATTCTAAGCAAAAAATTGCTTTCTTCAAACAAATTTATTTTGTGTGCAACTGAAAAACGTAGTATTTTTTGTTTAATTGTAAAGGACGAAATAGCGTCAGTCAGCGAGATTAATTCCCGAGAAATTAAACAAGCCCTATATTTTCCTTAAAATCTGTCGTCGCGATATCTCCAGCTTTCTTTATATTCCTGGCTAAAATACTCAAATGAGTTTATTTAATTAACAAATTTAACTTTTAAATTTCCTCTAATTCTACACAAGAAGAAATAATTGAAATTAACTTTACGGTAGACAATAACATCTCTTCCTGCATAAAGTATAAGTAAGTATATTCAATTAACGTGCTGCTGCGACTCAATATTAAACTAATTTAAACGTGATTAGCGCAAACAATAGATTAAACTGGGAGGAAACTACGTTTAAATTTTGTAAAGCGAGGGCTGAATTGGCATGAAACTGATGTTGATTGGAGCTTCAAGCGGGGAAAGGCCTGGGAGAAACACGTCAATTCGGTATTTGCGTCCAAATCATATGGCCGACATCAATTGCGAAATAAATTCACGAGAGATTTTGACGCTAACTTGGTATTGATGGATGGAATTAAAGTTTTAATTGTGAATTTAATTATAGTAATTAGTGCATACAGTGTGTTCTAAATTGACGATTAAAGGAACTGTAACAGAAAGGGAATCAGCGAATTTAGTTAATAGGAAAACTAAAAAATTTGAATATTTAATTAAGTTTAGTAATTGTTTTATTTTTTGAAAATTTATAAATTCGGCACAAATATCACACTGAGAAAAATATTTCCTTTGGTAAGTAACAACAATTCAAGTTCTTAAAAGTATATTACAAACCGATTTCATCCAAAATCATGCAGTGAAAATAGTCCAAAAATTGCTTTTTTCCTGAAATATATTATTCTAGAATCCAAAAAAAAAGTATACCTGTATTTTATTGTTTTGCGAAAAAGTCATTTTCAAGGAAATTATCGTGATTTTTAAGTTCAACTAACTTTTGCAATGAGGAAAAATGACAGTCACTTTTATTCAAAAATGTATATTTTTATGACTAATAGATATAATTCAGTTTTCTCTTTTAATTAAGATTCCATGACTCACAAAATTTCAAAAAAAATTTGAAAATCGAAAAATATTAATGTTCTTAATAAAGAATAAATTTTAATAATGGAGTTTAAAATTAAATCGTTGAAACGAGATAAAATTTACGTGAAGCTAAATAAAAATTTATATTCCACCTAATGCAGACTTTACTGATGACACTGTGTACTTGTTTGTCTTAATTATAATCTGTATTACTTTTAGACTCAAACTACGTTTCCAAAATCCTCAAGTTCAATATGGCGGATCTAAGATGGCGGACGTATTTTTTGAAAGTCAACCGATTTGCACTAAATTTGGTATACGGGGATTTTGGGAGTTACTAATTACGAATTCGAGATCAGGTTTGCCAAATTTAAGGTGGCGGACGACATTTTTGAAAATAATCCAATTTGTACAAAATTTGTTATACGGGGGTTTTGGGGGCTGCTAATCACGAATCTAAAATCTTATTTTCAAAATTTAAGATGGTGACCCCCAATAAAGTGGAAACTTAGTAACCCAATTCTTTATTTTAGACCCATCATCTTAGGTTTCGAAAATCCGACGTAAGATTCGTGATTATTGACCCCAAAAACCCCCGTATACTAAATTTGGTGCAAATCGGTTGATTTAAAAAAAAAATACGTCTGCCATATTGGATCCGCCATCTGAAATTTTTCAAATCTGACCTTTGATTCGGGGTCAACGACTCCAAAAATCCTCGTATTCGAAATTTGGTGAAAATCGGTTGAATTTCAAAAATTTAGCCACCATATTGAATTTTTGACCGTCATATTGGATCCGCCATATTGTATTTTGTCAACCTATCACACCAGCTTTTAGGAGCGTCCACCAGTTACAATATGAGCCAAAAACAACCCTTGCTAGACACTCGATTTATCTCCGAATTCCGGTCGCCATATTTGAGCCGCCATATTGAATTTTTCAAAGGCGCACTCGGCATTTCAAAGTAGACGCTCCAAGCTTTAAAATGAGCTCTTGATAAGTTTTTTTCTTTTCGCGAAGCCGCGTTCAGTGTAGTATAGTTCCTTCCGATCTGTCCTTTGTACAAACAGGTGCATGTCGGTAACCTGATGAGTCTAGCGCACGAAACATATACCTCTGCCGTATCACTGTAGCAGGGAGGGTAAGTTTTGACTTTCCTCTCGATATGGTGGTAGAGGTAGGGCATCATCTCGATGGTGGTGCAACGTCTAACACTAACACGGAAGGGATATGATGGAACGAAGTTAGCATTTACTGTATATATATATATATATATATATATATATATATATATATATATATATATATATATATATATGGAAAGATTATCAAAACTAGATTAAGTTCCAAATTTGATCCTTATCAACCAAGGTAGCAGGCCGAATTTGGAACAAAATAAGGTGTAAATGATCATATATAAACCTTAAAAAGTCTAATAGAGTGGACTATAGGAGAAGAGACTATAATGATCAGTAGCCTACGAAAAGAATTTTAATACTATAAAACAGCAAAAAATATAGGAGGCGCTAGCCGATTGCCCAATATCATTGCGTTGAAGTTATTAAACATCACGTTACATCTTTTGTAAAGCTACATGATAGACATGGGTATTCGGAAGAATGATATCATATTATTCGCAAACAAATAAACTGGAACGAACTAAGCTTAAATATATATGAGAAAAGCCTCTGTCGTTTGAGGTTTGCGGATGACATAGTCCTCATATCAACGGCATCCATACAACCATCAAAATGGTGGCACGACTAAAAAGGCAGCTGACTCAGACGATGAGTAATGATTCAATTACATAACAAATCTGGTAATTGGTGGAGCACCATATATCGATGAAAAATAAATCCAAACAATCACATCTTGAAAATACTTAAATCATGAAATATGCTTTGGCATAGACAACTAAACTTGCGAGCGCACTAGAACTAAACTCCCTGTTTGAACAGAAACGTCTTCAATCAGTATCTGTTGCTAGTTTTTGATGCTGAGCTTAATAACCTTTACTTTGACTTGAAACTGCGAATGAGCTAAAAGTTGCGCAACAATCAATGCTGATATCATGCTTAAAAGGTAAGACAAGAAATACCCAACAGAACAAAATTGATTTAAGCCGTAGAAACAATTGTCTCTTTAAGTGGAACTGAACGAGCACATTTTTAACTTTGAAACGTATTCATCCAAATTGAATACATGCTGCACATGACTGGAAGAGAGAGAGAGAGAGAGACAGAGAGAGAGAGATGGATTTTTGGCGCATCGACAATGAAATCTCCTAGAGGCTAACTAGAGACGGATTTTATTGTGTTATGTTTTTAGATTTTATTGAAAAGTTGGGTGTCTTTTAGAAAGGAAGTGATACTGTTGATATTTTGTATCGAAACTATGTCCCTAGGATTGCCTACAACTTTATTGCGTTGGACTTGATAATTATGACAGTCAAAGAGGATGTGTTTAATAAGAAGGTTATAAAGGGACACGTGGGTTGGTCTGAGTTTTTTTATTAGATATTGATTTGTGAGGCCTATGTGGCTAGTTCGCACTTTTGTTTGTGCTATAGATTCATTCCTTGTTAATGAATAATGAAAAGACAGTTGTTAAACTAAGTAGACTTAACGTTATAAAATTTGTTGTCTTCTAAAGTGAGATCGCATTCGATTTGTACGAGGTTATTGATAAGCTCTATGGTGAATGTTTTAAGATCAGTTATATAAAAAATGTTATCTACGTTGATGGGATTGGGAGGTTGTCGGCCCTTTCCTTGCGCTTTATACCTACATGACTAGCAGTATATAGGATGTCTTCTCTTGAGGAAATATTTGATCTCTTTAAATATAGAGTATTTTGGATTATAACAAGCGATTGTTTTAAATTGAGCTGAGTGGCTGTTATTATGTTTTTCTTGTGCGATAATTAGTTGATATGTACAATGCCTCTGTATATCGTATACAAATCTGCTGTTAGTTTATTAGTTGATTTGTGTAGAAGAAATGTTTTTTTTTCTGTCTTGGAGGTGTGATATGCTGCTTTAGTCTATGTATAAGGATTTAAATGTGGTTTGAACCTGGAGACTAATTCCAAGGTGGACAAGAATGACCTTTGTTATATGATTTGAAGTTAGAAGGCAATAAGACTTGCAGGTTTTCTTTGAGACCTCTATATCTTTAGTTAGAGCTTGGGGGGTAATTTCAGAAAGGAGCAATCCATAGATATGTGTTTCTTTGGAATAGTTTGGTTTGAAAAGTAAGGAGTGAGCGTAGTTTAGTAGTTGCTTGTCCCTTACATACTTAATGGGCAGAGTTTCAGCTTTACACATAATATTGGTGATTGGACTGGTATGGTAGGTGCCCACTGCCAGCCGGATACCTATGTTGTATATATTGATGATTAGGTAAGATGTTGGAGCAGAGCTGCTGCATGTTGCACATGATAGGAAGATATGGAGATAATATAGGGCTAATTTTCATGATCTTAGAAGCAGATTAATGATGATGTAGTAATCGATTTAATCAGCATCTGTTACCATTCAATAGGTATTATTACATATTTTACACTGTACTTTGTTTTTACGGTATCGCACATAAAATTTCTTTTACTCAAATTACTTAAGTTCTTTTACAAACCACTCCACGCAATCCTTGCCGGCCGATCACCCCCACCGCCCCTTCTCTTGGATCCGCGCTTGGGTGCGCCAACCAAATATCCACATATCCTATTATTAAAAGCAGTAAGGGTCTCAAAATGGATCCCTGAGGAACTCCTGAAGTCGGTAAAAATTCCATAGACTTCTCCATAGCAAACCTTATCGAGGGAGTACCTTTTGTGAAGAGGAATAACCAAAGTATTTAAAAAATCTGTTTTCAGCTCTGTAAAATGACACCTGTCAAAAATAAGGCCCAACAAGTGTTGCTACAAGTCCGTTCCTGACGTCTTTGATGATCTAAAACATTTTCTGTGGTATGGTTGAATGAGTCTTTATGGCCTTTATAGAATGAAAGAGAATCATCACAAGAACATTTTACATAATAGCCAACACTATAAGAAACATGCTGTTGTGTTATTTGTGTATTTCTTGTACGATTGACCTTAATTGGAATGAGTAAACATCCTGCATCTTCATATATAATGAATGGTATCTTCTCTTTTATATATTTATAATTTTATAATTGTTCCTGATATTTATTAGTTAATATTATAAGCAATGTTCTGATAATACATAGTTTGTAATCGTTCATTTGAGCCCCTTTAATTTACACATTTTCTTATCTAACCATTAAAGCAAATCGTCTAATAGCATCTAAGACACGCAACATATAATTGAAAGCAACTCGAATAAATATAGAGCCGGTAAAAAATTGTTTTTGACAGGTGCCATACACACGCATGGTTAATAAACGACCAACCCCATTTTAAAATATGTAATTTTTAGTTTCGAACACGTTATAATAGTATCGTAGGGGCGATAATAAGAACTTTTATGTTATAAATGGGGGACTTTACGCATAAATCTGCTTTACTAAGGTATCATTTTATATAAATTCAAGAGGTTTCTTGTAAGCAGACCAATTATGATGGACTGGATGCAAGGTGCTAAAATATTAAGTAAAAAGATTTAACAGGCATGGGAAAAGCCGAGGAGCGAAAGATAGTTTAAAGCTTGTTTATTTCTGCCAACCAACCAAAAAATTGGAGTGTTAAGTGAAACAATTTTGCACCGTCAGTTGTGAAGTGGTTGTTATTTGTAAAATAATATGTTAATTTGACGATGGTTATATTTAATTTTACATTAAAATATATGCTTTCCATTAGAAGAAACATATTTTAACCCATTAGTGCATGAAGTTTATAATAAAAAATTTGGTCATAAATATTGCAAAAACTTGTTAATATACGACAAAAATAGAAAAAAAAAAAATCACCATGTATTTTTTCTTACTTTTAAAAAAATAATATCCGTCTAGACGATATGCCTAAAATAACATTTAAGACTGTAATAAAAAAAAACCACTTTTGTGATCAAAATATTAATTAAAAAGCGCAACCAACAAATAATAAATTTACGTTCCTATTTTCACAGGTTAGTGAATTCTTTCACTCTACATCGAGTAATTGCAAGACTGGCTACGGAAGCCACTTCATGGACAGCATCCAAATAACGTCAATCAGGAAAATATCGACAAAACTTAACGTCGAACTACTGGTTACTTTCAGGACAGATGTCTCTGGAAATGGAAGGTTTTTTTGTAGTTATCCAAGATCAAGTTATTCCGACGAAAAACTATCGGAAGTTCATCATCAAAGATCTCTCAATAGAAAACGATCCATAACTGGAGGATGCCAGGAACGGAAAATAAGGAAAGACACGACTCAGCTGCCAAGATACTCCACTAAGAGTTGGCAGATAATTTAAATCTATTGCAGGTGTATAAATACCCACCCCTACTCTGCGGCATAGGGGCTAGCTCGGCACTTTGCTAACTGGTGCCGCCTCTAGCTTCCAACTCCGCTCTACTCGCTCAAGAGAGCCTTTCTATCATTTTTTGCGCCTACAAATAATTACCAGTGTAGCAAATTGGCGCCCAACGTGGGGTCCAAAGAAAATATACACACAAGATATTGAAATATTACTAATAACAAATAAATTTATCCAAAAAAAAATTTGGACATCGTGATACGTCTAGGAGGCAAAAATAATATAAAATATAGCACAAATTACAAATGATGATAAAAATTACTCTCAAAATTAACTGTTACTGATGACAAATTATAAAATTTAGGCACCGCATGGCAGCAAATATTCAAAAAAACCCAAAAATTATAAAAAATTGCTGAACTAAATTTTACAAAAATATATAATTGACCCTAAAATCCCAAAATACAACTTAATAAGATTACACGTGGTTAATTTAAGGTGTAAGAGACTTAAGAGTAACATACTACAGTTGGTTTTAAAATAGGCTTAAATTGTATTCGTAATAATCAATTTTGAGCCAAAATCTTTTAATATTTAAAATAAAATTTTTATAAAAAAATTGAACCGACTTCTAAAAGTGCGCTAAAAAGTGAAAAATAACCATAAATTTCTATATGAAATTGAACTTTTTGAAGTCGGCGCCAAACTAATACTTGACAAAATGTGATTTGCATAAACAGATTTAAAATCCTTTTTTTGTAATTGCTTTCTTACCATAATTTGTATATATTAGTAGTTATTTATTTCATTTACAAATAATTTGGCGCTGACTTCAAAAAGTTCAATTTCATATAGAAATTTATGGTTATTTTTCACTTTTTAGCGCACTTTTAGAAGTCGGTTCAATTTTTTTATAAAAATTTTATTTTTCTATTTTTAGTTTTAGTATTCATTATGATATTCATAAATTATTTGAACTAAGAACTAATCGAAATTAGTGTACTTCGCAATGACTCCAAAGTGTCAAAAAAGTACAAATTTTATCCAAAGTTGTAAATCACCCTAAAATGAACCACTAAAAATTCTTTAGTTTTTAAAGTTTTCCAAATACCAATCAAATTGGGTCAAACGAATCTTTAGTCTGTCATAGAAAATCCACTATCTTAAATTTCAAATTAATTTTAGATTGGTAATATAGGCCCCAACACTTTCCAATATCGATATTTAAAGAAAATAGATTAATTTTTTATCCACCATATTAGATACGCCATATTAAATTTTTTAAAATAATTTTAGATTCGTCATGTGTGACCCCGAAAACTCTCCCGTACTAATTTTGGTTAAAATCGGACAAAATTGATTTTTTTTGTTCGCCATATTAAATCCGCCATATTAAATTTTTTAAAATAATTTCTGATTCTTTATGTGAGGCCCCGAAAACTTCCCCATACCAATTTTGAAGAAAATCGGACAAAAATGTTTTTTTCCTCCGCCATATTGGATCCGCCATATTGAATTTTGTAAAAATTACTTTAGATTCGTCATATGTGACTCCGAAAACTCCCCCGTACCAATTTTGGAGAAAATCGAACAAAAAAGATTTTTTTTGTCGGCTATATTGGATCTGCCAAATTGAATTTTTTAAAAATTATTTTAGATTCGTCATATGCGACCCCAAAAACTCCCCCGTACCAGTTTTGGAGAAAATCGGACAAAATTAATTTTTTTGGTGGCCATATTGGATCCGCCATATTGAATTTTTTAAAAATTATTTTAGATTCGCATATGCGACCCCGAAAACTCCCCTGTGCCAATTTTGGAGAAAATCGGACAAAATTGATTTTTTGGCGGCCATATTGGATCCGCCATTTTGAATTTTTTTTTAATTATTTTTGATTCGTCATATGCGACTTCAAAAATTCCCCTGTACCAATTTTGGTGAAAATCGGACAAAATTGATTTTTTCGTCCGCCATATTGGATCCGCCATATTGAATTTTTTAAAAATAATATTAGATTCGTTATATGGCACCTCGAAAACTCCCCCATACCAATTTTGGAGAAAATCGGACAAAATTAAATTTTTTTTGTCCGCCATATTGGATCCGCCATTTTGAATTTTTGAAAAATAATTTCAGATTCGTTGGGTACAACCCCGAAAATTCCTCCATACCAATTTTGGAGAAAATCGGACAAAATTAATTTTTTTGGCCGCCATATTGTAAGCGCCATCTTGGATTTTACTGCACCAATTTCATCTAAAAAAATATGGGACCACCGCAGCTACTTCCTTTACATAACGTAAAAAATTTCATTCAAATCGGTGCAGCCGTTCCGGAATAATCGATGTACATACATAAAAAAAAAAAATACATAGTCGACGAATTGAGAACCTCCTTCTTTTAGAAGTCGGTTAAAAACTAAGCAGGCTCGATTTAGCAGTAAATAGTTTAAAGTTCCTTACCCGATTTTTTGGGGTCAGGTTGATTCCTGAGATAATGCCAAGGGGCCGACAAAATCCTTGTTTACAGGGCGTACCTCAATAACTAGCCAAAAAACTAAACCCACAAATCACTACAACGCTATCGAGGTACACAAAATGAAATTTTCCATCAAAACTGGCAGGATGCCGGCAATAAATCGGGATGGAAATTTCTCAACTCCAAAATACAAAATTTCACAGGAAAAAGTAGGATTGACAGTTAAATTCTCGCCATTTTATAGAAAGCCCGAAACCTGCGCTGCATGAGCTTCTTTTACGCTCAACATAGGGCGCGAGACAAAAGGGACCTTAAGCAAGTAGCAATTCCATAAAAGAAATAACAGCTCAAAATAGTGGGCTCAAACAGCATTGCTAACTAATAAGTCGTTGACATTTCGGACTCAAAATTAAATACGACTTCATTGTTGATTCCTAAAATAGGAAATAAGAATTTTCCCTCAGCCATTAACAACACGGCATTAGTTATTCACTCAAATTTCTTCCAAAAATGCAACGGCCTAAAAGAATGCAAATTTGCCTAAACGTCAGTTGAAAAGGTCACATAATCCCAATAATGTAAACAAACCCTTGAAAATTCTTCAAATAAAAATTCGGAAAACTATGACCAAGATAGATAAATGTAACAATTTAATTTGAAATAATCAGCACAAAAATAAATATCTTATGAAAGGTAAATAACAACATTCTATTTAAATATAAACAACCTGAAAACAGAGCCGCAGAGTTGCCGACCTAAAAATACAAGTTATGAAAGAATTTTAATTAGGTCTGTATTTCTTATAGGCAAATTACTGAAAGATAAGAAAATAATTACGTTGGGAAGAAAATTTGAAAGGGAGTGAAATTTGGAATGGCTCGAAAAGCAATATGATTCAAAAATGCAACGAATATTTGGCTGCTATACGAAGGAGAAAAAAGTAATGCTTAATAACAATGATATAGTGCTGCCCAAAAAGAAGGTAAAATGAACCAAATTAACCATAGTAAATTTAAGATAAATTTTTAACCGTGACAAAGTGCCTTATTACAAATGAGTTCCAGAACCTATTCTTGAGAACAACGAGTTCAAGCTATATTGGAACCGAACGGTTCTGACAGATTAGACAGTTACTCATAATAGATTATACATCCGATAAAACTTCTAAGCGAACTACACTAATTGACATACCACTTTTTGTTTTTTGTATGCCAGTGTTATTTCTTTGAATTATATTTAAATTAACGAGAGTTAAATTACAAGTAATTTGCTGTACCTATTCCGTAGTAAAAGCTTTGTAGCTAACTTTATTAACTTTGTTTATCACTTGGCAATTCTGTATATTTGATATTTTAGTTTATATTATTATTAGTAAAAATAAATGGCCTATTTTTATGACCATGAAATAAGTGAAACCAATTCTGTTGGAGCGTAAATAAGCGCTTATTCCAGTCAGTTCAAACTGATTGTGGCTTAGAAAAATACATTTTTTTCATGATTAAAGTTTTAATTTTACATAAATAATATTATAATATTAAAAGATGAGAGGATGAACTAATTGGTCCATTATAACTGACATTTACAGCTCCTTTTCTCAAAGTTAAACAAAGATCTGTTAGCACAGGAGCGGTCCATTTCTTTTACCGCCGTTCCATGTATGTATTTATGTATGTATGTATGTATGTATGGAATTGGTGATATATGCACTGCGACATAAAAGATCTATTGTGCCCCTGTTCTACTGCTAGATCATTGATGGCACCCCTTCGAGTAAAGCAGTTCCTCCAATCTTAGGAAACTCAGAATGTAGAATGGCTTCAGATTAGGTGTATCTCCTTGTTCTGGGTCTAAAAAACGTTCGACTGGGACAAAAGAGGAATAAATATAGATGACGAAAAATAAACAAATTAGAATTTTACCGATGATGTGTGCTCTTGATAGACAGAAACAAACAAGAACTACAAAAAATACTGGAAGAATTTAATAAGAAATCGAGTGTGTTATTATTTCCACTTTACCTTAACTTTTGTAATGTCGTAAGTGTAGTTATACCAGTTCTTTGATATTTTAACATATAACTTTGAAAGAGTGGAGCGTTTTAAATATCTGGGAGCGACAATCACCGCAGATAACGATATCACAGAGGAGATAAAAGGGAGAATTCAGACAGCAAATAGATGTATGTATAGTCTCAACAACACCATCAAATCCAAGAACCTAACACGAACCTCAAAAATCAGGATATATAGAACAATAATTAGACCAGTGCTCATGTATGGCTGTGAGACGTGGACGCTAACAAAATGGAAATGAAAGTTAGATGTTTTGAAGGGAAAATTCTTAGAAGGATTTTTGGACCCTATCACGACCCCAGCGACATCGTACAAGAAATTAAATCCCAACGCCTAAGATCGGCTGGCCATATCCATAGGCTCCATAATAACCGCCTTACCAAGTTAATTTGGGAGGAGGCCCCGATAGGGAAAGCACCCTTAGGACGCCCAAAAATGGGATGGAGAGATAACATATAGTCAGATTTAAGAACAGTGGGATTACCCACTGACCCAACTATCATGGACGACCGTGTGAGATGGAAGCAAGTTGTGCAGTCAGCCAAGACCCACCTCGGGTTGTAGGGCTACTAAAGAAGAAGAAGAAGAAGAAGAAGAAGAAGAAGAAGAAGAAGAAGAAGAATATCAAATGATATCGATAAAACCTCAACAGTGAAGCAATTACCAACGCTATTCTTTCGCTACAGCTGCAGTAAGAATCAAAATGAAATTTACATATAATGAATATTTTCTCCCTTGTCATTCATTAAAGAAAAAGTCAACTTCTTTGAACCATTTTCTTATTTTAATGGAATTGTACTTATTAAAATATTTAAAATTTTTGAAACTGCAGTAACATTTAAAATAAATGAACAGAAATTATAGCCTGAATCTATCGCAGCTATGATGAACAAAGTTATAATGTATAAACTTGCCGATGCATAAGTTTTAATCTCCTTTACATTAAGTTAAATGCAATTAAGTTTAACAAGGTACTCTGTTCAATTTCTGCCGGATTATAGCCGTTAAGTAACAAATTATAACTTTATAATATTGTATAATGAAATATACATAGCGTTTCCTACGTAAATCATGTAATATATATATATATATATATATATATATATATATATATATATATATATATACCGGGTGTCAACGAATCTATTAGACACGTCATAATTTCTAGAGTATTATGTGTATCAAAATGAGAATTGGCACAGGTAAATGGTATGTGAAGGGGAGAGTTTTCGTATATTTTCCACTTTCCGGCCACTTCCGATTTCACCGGAAATGGCCCCGGTTTTGAATTTTTAAATGGAACACCCTGTATATTTTAACATTTTTGGATTTCTGAGACAATTCTAGATCAGAACGTGACATTTTAAAAACTTTTTACGTCTACTTTTAAAACTGCATCTAGGTGGCCATGATCGGACGCAAACTAATCTAAGGGCCTTAGGTGATGTCAAAAAAATACAATCGCAAAGTTTTAGTTACTAGTATGAAAGACAGGAATAAGACAAGTTGACAAAATTACGTTTTCATTTCTAACTATTAATTTTCAAATGGCGACCCCTTTTTGACAACTACTTTTCGAAAAAAGCATTCTTTGACGAATCTAACGGTACTAATTTATTTGCGATTGGATTAGACATAAGAACAGAAATTAAATATTATTAAGCAAAATACTGGATAATTTATTTACTTATGACAAGTGCGCCATGGACGGACAGCCATGATGCATAATAATTTGCAACTGTTTTTATCAAGTTTTCTTTGGAAAACAAAGCACTCACTTGAGTAGATAATGACAGTGATATACGCTCTAAGAACAGACGTAAAAGTTTCTTAATTTTCGTTAAGTTTAGAGTTCTCAGAGCGTATGTCACTGTCATTATCTACTTAAGTGAGTGCTTTGTTTTCCAAAGAAGACTTGATAAAAACAGTTGCAAATTATTATGCATCATGGCTGTCCATGGCGCACTTGTCATAGTAGATAAATTATCCAGTATTTTGCTTAATAATATTTAATTTCTGTTCTTATGTCTAATCCAAACGCAAATAAATTAGTACCGTTAGATTCGTCAAAGAATGCTTTTTTCGAAAAGTAGTTGTCAAAAAGGGGTCGCCATTTGAAAATTAATAGTTAGAAATGAAAACGTAATTTTGTCAACTTGTCTTATTCCTGTCTTTCATACTAGTAACTAACACTTTGCGATTGTATTTTTTTGACATCACCTAAGGCCCTTAGATTAGTTTGCGTCCGATCATGGTCACCTAGATGCAATTTTAAAAGTGGCTCTAAAAAAATGAAGTAGACGTAAAAAGTTTTTAAAATGTCACATTCTGATCTAGAATTGTCTCAGAAATCCAAAAATGTCAAAATATATAGGGTGTTCTATTTAAAAATTCAAAACCGGGGCCATTTCCGGTGAAACCGGAAGTGGCCGGAAAGTGGAAAATATGCGAAAACTCTCCCCTTCACATACCATTTACCTGTACCAATTCTCATTTGGATACACATAATACTCTAGAAATTATGAGTTGTCTAATAGATTCGTTGACACCCGGTATATATATATATATATATATATATATATATATATATATATATATATATATATATATATATATTTATATATATATATATATATATATATATATATATATATATATATATATATATATATATATATATATATATATCTCTGTATTATGTTGGATGTTTTCACGGGTGTGATGTGTAATCGAAGGTTTTTGAGTATCCTGTGTGGGTGCTGAGTCCTTCTCAAGAATGTAAGGCAGCTGACGTTTCGGTGAAATCTCATTCACCATTTTCAAAGCTCACTGTACGGCGTCTGGGCTATCGCAGATGTCGGTACACTCAGAATCTCACCTATAGATTCCCATGCAGAAATGTTCAAATACGAGTGTGTAGATGTAGAAAGTATTCCAAAAAGGAGTCTGGGGACAGCAGCGACTGACCCACTGATGAATTCACCGTGTTTATCTAGAACGAAACACCTTTTTTTAGTGGTCAAAATTAGAGTGTAGTGAGCAGATCGTCGAAACACGGAAATGTAAGAAAGATTTACTACGGTTTTATTTTAATAATGATTAAATATTATCAAGGGGCAATAATTAATACAAAAAGTTTCATTACAACTTTATTATTTCATATTGAGAATATCGTTGGAAAGAGTGTAATGAAGTATCATAATATTCCAGGGCGTGGGTCCTTAGAAACTATCTAAAGGCTGCGCTATACATGAAAATTAAGATGAATTTAAGACAGTAAATTCTTCTTTCAGATAGTATAGAAGATAGTCACCTTCCCCAAAAAAAAAAAAAGATTTTTAACTTCCAGATTTCTATTGTCATTTTATCAATTCAATCTGCAGCATTTTGAGTCTTGTTTCATGTAAATGTTGTTTTTACAATTGCTCTTCTGTGTTGCTTAATACAATAAAATTCGTTAAAGAACATTGCCCTTAATTTATATTAACGAAGTTCTGGGCTCACTGCAACTCAGATTCTTCTCAACGGTGTCCTTCCATTATATTTGTGTCAGTCGCAGCTTCTGAGCCACGATGATCTTATAGAAAGCATCAAAAAACGCCAAGAATTTCAAGAGATCATATCTAAACGAACGATAGACATTGCTAGGCGTAAAAATTTAGGAAGTTCATCTATCACATCCAAACGTGAATGAAAATAGTCTGTCGTTCTCTAAGTAGTCCAATACTTGCACCCCGTTGAACCAAAAGCAGACTATCTTCGAAGAAAGAACAACATCCGCCCAATTAAATACAGTTTTCTGAGGTTTCCCTTTTATAAAACAAGCTAGCTAATTGAATGTTCAGGTATCTATATAGGGTAGCATCCGTAATATATATACATAGTACATAGTACGTAGTACGATAGTACTGGAGTTTTTCATTTTAAACAACTTAGAACTATTTGTATGGCCCAGTTAAAATATCCGTTTTATGCATTAAAGTCCACGGAAAACTTCGCAAGAACTTTCAACAACGCAAGTCCATCTTATCTCCAAAAATTTTTAACCAAAGATAAAAATGTTATCAAACTAGAAGATTAAAAATCTAAAATACAAGATTTTTGGTTTTCGTATAACGAGATAACGTGAGTGAAAATAGTTTATAGTTCTCTAAGTAGTCCAATACTTGCACCCTGTTGAACCAAAAGCAGACTATGTTCGAAGAAAGAAAAACATCCGACCAATTAAATACAGTATTCTGAGGTTTCCCTTTTATAAAACAAGCAAGCTAATTGAATGTCCAGGTATCTATATAGGATAGCATCCGTAATATATATACGTAGTACGTAGTACGTAGTAAGATAGTACTAGAGATTTTCATTTTAAACAACTTAGAACTATTTGTATGGCCCAGTTAAAATATCCGTTTTATGCATTAAAGTCCACGGAAAACTTCGCAAGAACTTTCAACAACGCAAGGCCATTTTATCTCCAAAAATTTCTAACCAAAGATGAAAATGTTATCAAACTAGAAGATTAAAAATCTAAAATACAAGATTTTTGGTTTTCGTAAAACGAGATAACAAATCTGTTTGTATCCAGGTTCTAAATGCATAGTTGTTTCTGGAAGAAGATGACAAACAAAAATAGATATTGCAATGTTTAGTCTCTCAAGTGCAAATATGTATAAATATGGTGTATATAGTAGCAGCAGAGATTGACGTTAATTAGGAGTAATTAGCTTACAGCTAATTACAAACTAATTAGTTCACATAGGTAAGCCAAATCAGATCTTTGTACAGTGATATGGAACCTTTACTTAGAGGTAGTTTTGGATGGACCTCATCAACAATTCCTGTTTTTCATTAATAATTAAAAATCAAGATAATGCAATAAAACATTTCTTGATCTTAGTATTGCAAAACTGAGAAGAACATGAACTGTTATTTAATATCAGCGTTAATAAAACCCTAATGGAAGAACCTTATAGGGCGAAGCTACAGGACAAATAAATATTATTCAAGATCATCACTGAATTCGTAGAAGGAATAGGCAATAATAAATATAATATCAGGCACCGTGTCAGTACACCGATGCTGCTTAAGGACAATTTTTTGGTTGGTAGGAAGACAAAGTGCATCATCTCTCTTATTCAGAGAGCTGTTTTTTTCCATTGAAAAAATTGCAAAATTTTCTCGAAACGTCTTCTACAAGAAGTCAAATTAACGACCCAAAAGCTCATGAATCGTTATACTGAAAGTAAATCTTGAGCAGGTAATACTAACAGTTGGAACTGGGTGGATCAAGTTTCTAGATAAGAATATAGGTGGACCAAATGAATAGTACCAAAAGGAACTGAGGAAGACAACAACCCGTTTAATAGATGACAAAAAGTTCAGAGCAGGGAGAAACCGACAAAAAATTGCGCAAGTACAGGGTGAGTCAACGATTGGATGAAGTAGGTTTGTGCCTTTTCGGTGAAATTAACAAAGAAACTATATTTATTGTTTGATACAGTTTATTTTTACGCAGATTTTAAAAATATTTAGGACTCTACAGGGTGAGCCAAAAAACTAGGACAGCATAAAGTTGTATTTTTTTAAATAGAACACCCTATATACGAATCGTATTTTCGATTTAGCTTATAATTTTAAATCTTTTTTATTAAGGGTTTACTATAACAAAACTTTATAGTTTCTGAGATAATTAAGTTTAAAGAAAAAAAGTCACATTTTCAAGCATCAATTCAATCCTAAATAACGTTTTCAATTTTGTGACAAATATATTCAAATTTGGAATTTAGCAAGGCCAAGGACAAGTTAACATAATTTTTACCTAATATTTGCAATAAAAGCTACAGGGTGTAGAACACATCGGCTCAAATTTGAACAAGTTTAAATGAATAAATATCTTTTTTTTTAAATGGTACACCCTGTATATTTTCATGTTATTTAATAGAGTAATAAAAACCCTAAAAGTTTTGTTCAATATATCCTATACCTATTTATAGTAGCTTTTGAGATATTTCAGTTTTTATAATTTTCCATACTTTTTTACAGAAATAGTCTTCATTATCATAGTAGCCATGGCAAAAACAATGTAAAAGAACATTCTTCTGTGTGTCAAATTTATAACCGCAATCGCTTCTTTTGGTTTTTATGTAGTGTAGTTTGGTTTTTTTTTGCATTCATCTTATATTGTAAAATGAATTTTCCAAAGAATGAATTAATAGATATGATTTATACAATAGGAGAGGCTCAAAAAAATTGCCTTCTTGCTCAAAGAATTTACAAAATGAAGTATCCTGATCGATGCCAGCCTAATACCCATAGTTTTCAAAACTTAATGCAAAGATTTGATTCTTCTGGTACTGTTGATTATCCAAAACGTAAAGTGGTCAACAAACCAGTAACTAATGAAGAAAAAGAACTACAAGTATTGTTAAATGTTCAGGAAAATCCTTATATTGGTAGCCGTCAGTTAGCAGCATTATGTGAAACATCACAATCCACCGCTAATCGTACTACCAAGAAATATAGGTATCATCCATATCACATGGAATTACACCAAGAATTGCATGGACAAGATTTTGAAAGTCGTGTAAACTTTTGTCGTACAATAAATGCGGAGATTCAATTAAATCCAAATTTATTATGCAAGGTAATGTTTAATGATGAAGCTACTTTTAGAAGTAACGGTGCCGTAAATAGACGCAACATGCATTATTATGCCACAGAAAACCCATTTTGGATTAGAGAGGTGCAACATCAAAACCACTGGTCATTAAATGTTTGGTGTGGTATTCATCATAATCGAATTATTGGACCCCACTTTTTTAATGAACCACTAAATGGCCATAGTTACCTGAACTTTCTACAAGAAGAACTACCCCAACTGCTTCAAGGTCTCGATAGGGATGAGCTCGACAGTATGTGGTTCCAGCACGATGGTGCGCCTCCGCATTACCATCGTGAAGTTCGTGCGTTTTTGGACCAACGATATCCGCAAAAATGGATTGGACGTGGGGGTTTCATTGAGTGGCCACCAAGGTCTTGCGACATCACCCCATTAGATTTCTTCCTATGGGGTTATATTAAAAATAAGGTGTACGTTAATCCACCAACAACAGTGGAAGATATGCGAAACAGGATTAGGGATACCTGTAGAACAATAACGCCACTAATTTTGTCCAGGGTCCGAGAAAATCTGCAAAAAAGACTAAATTTGTGCATTGCACAAGAGGGTCGTTTATTCGAACACTTATTAAAAAGAAATAATTAATCTCAGTATTTAATAGGTAATTTTTTTGTTTCAATTTAGTATAAAAGTAAATATGTATTTGCCTTGTCTTTATTGTTGTGTTAATTTTTTCACATTATGTTTAATTAAACTACTGCAATTGTAATATAACGAATAATGTATTTCATTATATTTAACCACATTCTGTTTGTTTCTGTAGTTTCTTTTTATTATTTTACATGGCTACTATGATAATGAAGACTATTTCTGTAAAAAAGTATGGAAAATTATAAAAACTGAAATATCTCAAAAACTATTATAAATAGGTATAGGATATATTGAACAAAACTTTTAGGGTTTTTATTACTCTATTAAATAACATGAAAATATACAGGGTGTACCGTTTTTTAAAAAAAGATATTTATTCATTTAAACTTGTTCAAATTTGAGCCGATGTGTTCAACACCCTGTAGCTTTTATTGCAAATATTAGGTAAAAATTATGTTAACTTGTCCTTGGCCTTGCTAAATTCTAAATTTGAATATATTTGTCACAAAATTGAAAACGTTATTTAGGATTGAATTGATGCTTGAAAATGTGACTTTTTTTCTTTAAACTTAGTTATCTCAGAAACTATAAAGTTTTGTTATAGTAAACCCTTAATAAAAAAGATTTAAAATTATAAGCTAAATCGAAAATACGATTCGTATATAGGGTGTTCTATTTAAAAAAATACAACTTTATGCTGTCCTAGTTTTTTGGCTCACCCTGTAGAGTCCTAAATATTTTTAAAATCTGCGTAAAAATAAACTATATCAAACAATAAATATAGTTTCTTTGTAAATTTCACCGAAAAGGCACAAACTTACTTCATCTAATCGTTGACTCACCCTGTACAGACAAAATGGAAGAAAAAAGGGAAATCCTATTCCATGAAGGTCCCTTTAAGAAAAAGTAGACAAATTATTTCAATTACGATGGGTTTAAGCGGTAAAGTTCAAAATGTTAGAACAGTTTAAGTTTAATTTATAATTTCAGTTTATTATCAGTTTACAATGTAACAGTCTTTTGGTGACTACCTTAGCAGCGTTTAGGTTTTTTTCGAAGACGTCACATCTTCTTGTGTGATTGTTGGCTTTTAAATTTCAACCCTTTCAAAATTAAACGAGTGGTGAATTTCTGTGCTATAGATGCTGTTTTGTTTTTCTTTATGTACGTTTATGTATTCTATTTTTTTAAACATTAAATAGTTATTCTCTTTATGCACTATTAAAGCACTTTCAAGAAATTTCATAAGAATGGTAATTTAAGGAAATGACAATGAAACATATTTTATTTATAACTTTTGATTTTATCAGTGTTTCGTTTTTCTTAAACAATTTGTGTATTCATTTTTTTAAATTTTATTCATTAGTTTTTTGGATAATTATTAAATTATATTCAAGCTATAATTCAATTGAGAAATTTGCTACTTCATTTAAATAAACTGCAACACATTCTAATAGTATGAATTAATAATATGTGGAAAACCAGTAGCAGTCTCTAGTAAATATTTATCTACATTAATGACTGTGTTAAAGGCAAAGTTTCAAATTCCCTCAGATGTTGACCCAACCCATCGACATGGCAAAGTGATATATTATTAGCTATAAGGGCTATAAATCCCCTATGATTATATATATCTTACGATAGGTTCGGATAGAATTGATGTGCTGTATAATAAATAATAGTATTGCCTACAAACTTCTTGTTATTCAATTTTTATTTCTGATGGGACCACCAAGCATTTCAATACCTTAATTTAATTATATTTATATTTGTGTGAATATACAAAGTATATGTCCAAAGGCTGATAAATAAGTTATACATATTAAAAGAACTGATTGAATTATAACAGAAATGATGAATATGATATAAATTATCGTAATAATACCTGTAAAATCTCACCATTGGTTTGCAATAATATGGTATTTAACTTCATTCATGAAGATGATGTTCTTAAGACTATTGAATATTAAAAAAATAAAAACTTTGCAGGTCTTGATGATATGAACCTAAAAATTCTAAAAACCACCAAGAAAAACATTTTCTTTGCTCTCTTACAATATTGAATTTTTCCATATATACTGAAAAGTGCTAATGTTATTCTTGTTTACAAAACGAATGATCTCGACAGCATAGAAAATTATAGACAGATCTCTATCTTTAGTACCTTCTCAAACGTTATTGGAAATATAATTTACATTAAAATAATTAATTTTATTTATAACAATGTTTATACGATTTTGTTACCGGAAGCAGTTACGTAAGTTCAACTAACGAGGCTGCTTGGATTCGCAATGGCGATCGGCCTCGAATAACCTGCAGCTATGGGATGTAAAGAGCACAATGGACGCCTAGGCATCGATCTAGTATAACCACCCCTTTTTCATTCATTCATTCATTCATATAACAATATTTTAAATTTAGTCTAACATGGCTTTCTCACAGCAAAGTCCAAAGAATCTGCGTCGTACATTGATGGGGAAAAACATGTAATGGCAATCTTTTTTGATTCCTTTATAGCTTTTAATACTGTAAATATGACCTTTTCGGTCGATAAATTGTATAACATGTGTGTAAGATAACGATAGGAAAATGGTGATGAAATCCGGTGGTGCTTTTTCTAGAGTAAGATCAGTGGAACTTGGTGTGCACCAGAGATCAATACTGGATCCGGGGTTTGTTTGCATTGCATGTTAATGATCTAGGCAGGGGCATGTAACTATGTTCACGGATAACACAATGACTGTTGCTGCACTTGATACTTCTGACGAGGTTTGAACCACTACGTCAAATATTTGTTTTGATAAGAAAGTGTGGTATGAAACAAATGATTTAGTACTAAATATTAATTAAACTATGTACATGAATATGTTTAATGATAGCCAATTACTGACGATTTTGGAGAAAGGCTCAATATTACACTTTTTACTAAGGTTAAGTTTGTGGGTGGGTATTTATAGATTTATAGGTCCTCAACTGCCTTTGACAGGCATATAAATCATGTCTGCTCTCAATTGAACTCTACTTACTTTGCTATTTTCAGTCTCAAAATTATTGTACTGATGAATTTTTATTAGTCTATTATTCAGTGATTTGTTACATGTTAAAGAATGTTGTTTGCTGGAGGAATACTGGTACAAGAGGTAAGAGTTACAAAGATCTCCTTATTACAAAAAAAAATTTGTATGTAGAGTCACGATAAGTTCCAGCTCTACCTATTTTTCAATCAAGATGGAATGGCGCCCCACTACATTATCGATGTCTATGCTTATTTGGTTGAGGTTTTTCCGAATTATTGGATATGCAGAAGAGGAACAATAGTGTAGCCAGCCAGATCACGAGATTTGACACCCCTTAATGATTCCTTGAGAGAATACTTAAAAACTAAAGTATATATGATTCAGCCCAACAATGTAGAAGTCCTAAAATTTCGAATACGCCAAGAAGTACGAAACATAACAGCAGAAGTCATCGACAATGTTCAAAAGAATTTATTTACCGACTTGGCTCTTGTCAGATTGTTAACGGGGCCCAGTTTGAACATTTAATTTAGATAGTACCAATTTTTTATATTTTAAAGATTTACAGTAATTTTTCTTAACAATTTCCTTATGTAACCAACATCGATATTTACCCTGTCATATTCTCTGATTCTAAAATAAAAAAATGAGGTTTACAATTTAGAAAAAAAATATCGATGACCTTCTAGCTCCTTCTGAAGTTGAGTATATTTCAGTATCACGGAAAAAACTCTAAACTAAAAATAATATATATATATATATATATATATATATATATATATATATATATATATATATATATATATATATATATATGAATCATCAGGCCATTGCATTCGGTACACACCATCATCTCGCATGTGTGTGCATAAACAGATTTCACGGTGGAAAAATAGTAAATAAGATAAAGTAGCGACATCTCGATGGCTCGCTCAAAAACACAAGAACAACACAAACCAACAATGTTGTGTAAAACCGCTATATGGTAGCGCGACGGTAACTTAAAAAAAGAATATATCAAAACTCGACACACAAAACGTGTTACCCCAAGGATAGAAGTCGCATTATCTGGTATCGGCAACCAAACCAACTACGAATTCCACAGTTTAAGTCGGACCAACGATCTCCCTAAGAAAGCTGTTGCGTGTTTTTTAAGCCAACAAATATAAAAAAGAGAGAAGGTATCGTCCGTTTAAATTTTAAAATAAAATAGGAAATTCTCTGTTACGCGGACAAAGACCATTGATAAATATTATTATCATGTTAAAAAGTTCGGAGAACTCCAAGATCATAGAAAACAATACTGTTTCGTCCTAGTATGGGACTCATCAAGCCATTGCATCCGGTACAAACCATCATCTCGCATCTGTGCCTTCCTCCTTCTGAGTTTTTCCATGATCTTAGAGTTACCTGCACTTTTGAACATGAGAGAAATGTTTATCAATGGTCTTTGTCCATATAGCTGAGAATTTGCTATTTTATTTCTTATATACAGATTGATTGAAATGTACATGAATCGTAACACACTAGTGTTTGATAGACTAGGATACACAAACCCCTAAAATACCAGCAGAAATGATACCCTATCATAAAACAAGATTATTCAAAAAATCGCCTATTTTTTGTGTTAATTTTTATAATATTGTTTAAATACCTTTAGGGGTACATTTTACTTTATTTTACTAAATTATATGTTGATTCATAGATAGAAGTATTCTTATTGCTATGTGCAAAATATTTATTTAAAATTGCCAAAAATTGTATTTAGAAGCTCAAACGTATCGATTTTAATTAAGTTCCAACCCATTTTATCTATCATAAAATTATATCACAATTGATTTTTTTCGCATTAAAAAGGGCCAAAATTCATTTTTTACGTACTTTTAGTTATTATGTGCACCCAAAAAAGTTTAGAAATTTTTTTGCTACCCTGTATTTCGGAAACTAAGGAAAATTGTGCTAGATTATTATATTTTAGCCTAAGAAACTTACGGCAGCGTTTTGTACAGACCTTTTAAGACACCATGTAGATATAATGGGCCTATTTTATACTAGTCAAGAACTTGCTAATATTAAATTCTAACTTATGAAACTTTAATACTAATTTGGCTTGTACCTAGACTCTTAATTTGGGAAAACCTTGTTCGCAAACATTCCGTTTGTCCATAATAAAGTGCCTCTTGTATTCGGCTTTATTATTTCATCCGAATACAAAACGGTAAACTGTATGGAGAACTTGAAGCCCTATATTACGAGGGTCACTACCCTCCTCTATGCTTTTTTGATAAGAAATGTCCCGTAGGGAAATAACTTCCAAGCCACTACTGAAATCACCCTTTTGTGAAAGGAATAAAGTAAACAGTGGAGTAATCAGAAGTGCATTAAAATTTTATCATTTTCAGGAAAACCACGCAGCTTTGTATGCAAAATGTGGCCAGGAACGGCCGGTGTGGCGCGAGGCTCAATTTTTTCAAATGTGAAAATGGAGAATGGGTGCTTTAAAAGTGATTTAGGATCAAGTATTCTATTTTTAACCGACTTCCAAAAGGAGATATTGTCAACTAAACGTGTATATTTTTTTATGGTTTTTATTCTCAGTGGTGGTACCAGGAATATATTTCCGAAATACTAAAGTAGTTCCAGAAGCATCCGATCTGATGTATTGACAGCGGTTACTGTGTGAAAAAAATACTATGGTCGAAAGTATTAATCTTAATAAAGCCAAAATTTGAATCCTTAAGACACTACGTCGACTAGTATTTATTTTGACAGCCATCAGTAGTAAATATCCTCTGGAAATTTCTAAACATGGAAAGCATTGGCCGTCGTTATGTGATTTGAAGGACCTAAGTCCAACTAACATCAAGGCCCAGCTAGATTTTACTCTGGGGGAGTCTGCTCCTTCGTTTATTGCAATAAAATATTGAGTAGCAGAGTTGAAACGAGGTCGTACGCGTTGCCAAGACGAACATCGCATTAGTCGACCATGCCAGAAATGATGAAGAATATCCACTAAATGGCATTAAATGATTATCGAGTGAAAATGTGCGAACTAGCAGACAAGGTATGCATTTCAAAAAGTACTGTATATTGCAAATTGACTGAAAATTTGGACATGAAGAAGCTGCAGGTCAGATGGGTGCCACGTTTTCTCACAATGAAACAAAAAGAGCACCTTGAGGACGTTTCTATCGAGTGTTTGGCGTTATTTTACAGCAATCAAGCCAAGTATTTACTTTGATCTATCACTTCACACCTCAAGTAAAGGAGTAGTCAGAACAATGGATTAAGAAAAGAGAATCGGTTTCATAAAAACAAAGACCGTGCCATCAGCTGGCAAGATTGTAGCGTCAGATTTTTGAGATGTTCTTGGTATGATTTTCATTGATAATCATTAAAAAATAAAACAATCAACAGCCAGTATTATACGAATTTACTACAGCATTTGAGCGCTGAAATTAAAAAAAAGTCAGCATTTGACGAAAGAGAAAGTGAGTCAATGAGTTATTGTTCGAATTGCTTTCTCATCCATCCTATTCAGCAAAATTTATGGAGTCTGCGGTTGATTTTAAAAACTGGTTGAAAACTAAAAAAAAACTTTATAGTTAGGGAGCTTTGTAGGTTTTCGTAGCCGATAAAGAAAGAAGGCCACACCAAAATTTTTATATATTTTGACACCCTGTGTACAAATATCGAGGGTGGATTCCCGAAAAATTGTTTTGTAAAATCCTAAATATTTTCGTGTTCCCCGGCCGATTCTGAGACTTCATTTACATATAACTTTTGATAGAAGTGAACTATTTTCATGTGGTGTTCAGTATATTGTAGCAAGCACCACCAAGATTCTTAATAATATTTCTTCAGTAGATTATACCAGGAGCCTAAAAATGAATAAACAAATTATGGACGATTGAAATTTTTATTGCGTTGTTTTTGATCAGAGATATTTTTATTTGGTTTCCAGCATATTTTAAACTATACATACAAGAGAGTTTCGTTACTATATACTTACGTCCTTAGAAATCGGTCTACTGCACACTTTTGACTTCAAATGTATAATTTTGAGAAACTATAGGCTAAATTAAAGCAAAACTTATACAGTTTGAAAAATGATTTAATATGCTTTAACAAGGATATAAATTTATCAAGAGTGCTTATTGTTTATGAAATATAGTAACGAAAAACAAAAGAAACGTATATTACGTGGAACTTATCTTGAGTATATTCAAACTTTGATAGAATTAAATTGTTGTCTCTGGAATAGTTTGAAGCTAATTTGGTGTTATTTTAATGTATACTACTCCGAAAAATGCGGCACAAGTAATTATTTTACGTGAAAATGTAAATAGTCAACGACTTGTTACACGAAAACTAAATATGACACATGCAAGCGGTTAAAAGGGTCTGCGAACGTTATGAGGAGACTGGATCCTTTCATTGACGCTTTGTTGTGTCCAAGTCATTAAGAAATCGTCGATTTAATGTAGTTCAAGTGCAATAAGAGTTCTGTGAAGTCCGAGAAGCGAATATTAGTGAGTGAATAGAAAGACAAAGACTGCAAGAAAAAAACCTGACCCCTAAATGTTCCGTAATTGGTCCAAAACTTACTTCGGGCCACCGCTAATTGGAACTTGGAGCAGTTCTGTTCCCGATAAGATCAGGATATGTCTTTATGGAAGTGATCGAAGAAAAAAAAGTTTACTGGAGACCAGGAGAGCGATATGCAGAATTCTGCATTGAAGAAGAAATTGGCTACGGCGTCGGTTCGTGCATGATCTAGGGTACAATTTCTATGCAGCACGAACGGATCTTGTTTTTATCGCTAAGCCTGCCCATGGTTGAGAGAGAGTAGGATTAACAGGTGTTCGGTATATTGAAGAAATTTTAGCAGTATATGTGGTACCTTATATCGATTATATTGGCGACAATTTTACTTTTATGTATAACAATGCAAGGCCACATATTGCTAGAATTGTCCAGGAGTACATTAGAGAAGTTGATTTTCGGGTTATGGAGTGGCCGATGCAAAGTCCTGACCTAAACCCGCTTGAACATTTATGGGATAAGCTGAAACGAAGAATCCGAATTAGAATTCGTGCCCCAACGTCGATTCCAGATCTCATTATTACAGCAGAAGAAGAGTGGCTTCATATTCCAGAAGAAATCATATCGAACTTGATAAGATTTATACCTAATAGTATGCGAGCTGTAATTAGAGCAAGAGGAGTTCATAGTCATTATTAATGATTTAATATTGACATTGTTATCATCTAAGTTGATTGTTATTGTATCTTTTTTTTTTGTAGTAATTAAATGATAATTTATTTCATTCATTTCATTTTATAACTTTTAACCTAACATTAAAAGAATTTCAATAAATTCATACCTCTATAAAAGTACAATAAATTACCTTTCAAATTGTATTAGAATGTGTTTTAGTCCGATATATAGTTTCTAAAAAAAATACAGGTAAAGTCATAAGTGTGAGGTAGACCGATTTCTATGCACGTCTATATATATATATATATATATATATATATATATATATATATATATATATATATATATATATATATATATATTGTTGTGGAACTTAACATCTCACCACCGCTTTCTGGCAAAACTGGACTTAAATAGAGGTTCAAGTTTGTGGAAAGTACAAGGGTGTCTGGGAAAGATACCGGTGGATCCCACTGATGAGTCCACCACCGGTATCGGGACGAAACATCTATACATTTACTACGGTGGTCGGAAATCGCTAGCTACATGTCCCTACCACTAGGGGCATTGCTAATTGCGACATGGCGCCCGAGCAGGGACGGCGGCAGACGAGGGTCTTAACCGCCGTTGGCTTTGATTAAGCCTGACCCGGCCATTGGAAGACCACCGAGGATGTCCGTTGCACTTCCTTTTCAGGCCTGTGCTTTCTAACGGCTTGGACTGTCCGACAGTGTGGATATATATATATATATATATATATATATATATATATATATATATATATATATATATATATATATATATCTACGGTATGTTCATTGCAGAGAGGCTTAAAATTGAAAAAAAAAAAACAAAAACAATATTTTTGGTGAACAAACTTTATATATTTTTTAAACCGTTGCCTTCTTTACATTTTCACTTGAAAAGCCTTCGTGGTACGTTATTAAGATTAATCATTTTTTGAAGGCCCAATTGAAACTAAAAAGCAAGAAATAATTTTTTTCTTCAAAAAACTAAACCGACTTCATAAAATTGCACTAAAAAGTAAAAAACAAATTATAAACTATTTTAAATGGAAATTAATATAACATTTGTAGCACTTTTTTGAAGACTCCGGATCTGAATTTTATCCCCTAATGTGAGAAATATCTCCCCTGTTTATACCATAAAATTTATTACCGTTCTTTATGAATTATTGAGTAAATTGTTTTAGTGAAACTTGATTAGAGCCGTGAAAATTAACAGATCAAACGAACTTACCTGAAGTGAAGTTCGATCTGGATTATATGAGGCCTCGTTGAAGTAAATAAGTTGAATAGGTAGTATCTCCGCTATGCGTTGAGTCTCACACAATTTTAAAGCAAAACAAACAATCCTACTGCTCTCCCTTCGGGACCTGCATTCCTGGTCTTCTCCAGTCTTCTTTAAAGCCTAAGTGTTGCAACAAATGGGAACGAAATGGGGTAGGGAGGGACTTATTTACTTCAACGAGGCCTCATATAATCCAGATCGAACTTCACTTCAGGTAAGTTCGTTTGATCTGTTAATTATATTTCGGCCTCGTTTCGTAAATAAGTTGAATAGGTAGCTGTTTAAAGCAAGTTGCAACAAAATCACTAAATCGTTTATATCTCCAAATATGACAATAAATTAGACATTTTCCTAAACTTATAGTCCATAAATTAACAATTTAGGACAGAGATGGCAAAATTATTCTCTTCAATAATGGGTCGATTATAAAATCGTGCGAATGCGGTTGATTAAGTAGTCAGTCGAATTGTATCATATGATATACCTTTTCTGACTGCAGCTGAAGTGGACGCACGGAGCGTACTGTGTGCTGTGAATTGATTAGTATTCAACCAGTTCTTTTTAAAATTATTTTTAACCATCTACTTATCGTTTGGGAAGTGGCCCCGTAATAAGGTTTTCTAAATGTAATAATGGAATAGAAAAGTGAGAGTATATTTTTCTCTTATTTTTGATGTTTTTTCTAAATACTTCAAGAGAGCTCTTGCTGGGTAAATCCATTTATCTAGATTGTAAAAAGGCAATACAAGAAGGGATTGGATTCTGCCGATTCGTGAAGACTTCAACCTACTTGGTACTTTAATTTCAATCTTTTTGTCGAACTTAACTATGTCTTTAATATCAATAAGTCTAAAGTCTGTATCATCTGTCCGTCGCAAGTGCTACAAGTGTTACTAATTTGTAGGTTAATTCTTCTAAGGAAGCCTCATCTGGCATGGTCTTTAAATATTTAAAACCACCGCCGGGTTCAATGTATGACTATCCTTTGGTTAGGAGGTCTTAAGCTGAGGACCCCTTCGAAAAATCTGCTTATTCGAAAATCTGATGTAAACTTCGGTTATAAAATTTGCAAGCGCTCGATAAGAATTTAGACTCCCAAAGGAAGCTCCTTTCTTGAACACAACAGAGGCTGTAAATGAATCTAAACCTTTATTTCTCCTAAAAAAAAACACCATTGCTTTAGACCAACCTCATACTGTTTAATTGTACTGGTGGTTATGGATACCAAACCAGTTCTTAGGGATTTATTTGGTATTTTAATCCTTGTAAGATAAGATTCCGACCACCAGAGATATTTTCTTCCATCGTGGGTGTGGTAATCCGCTGAAAAAAGCAATTTTTCATTAGGAGAAAAAATAATAGGTTCTTGTTCTAGCATTGAACAGAACATTGGATACGAAAGCTGAGAGGTTCAGCGTGGTACAACCAAAATTCCTCTTATTTTATCATTTCTGATTCTTTTTAGCACTCGGCGAGTTATTGTGACTGGAGGAAAGGCATAAAAGAATAATTTTTTCAATTAAATATAAAGGTATCTACAGTAACACATTCTAGATCTCATGGTTATGATACAAACTTCTTGCATTTTAAGTTATGTCTTGTAGCAAAAAGATCGATATCTGGCTGCCCAGATTCTTTAACTATCTGGTGAAAAATATTGATATCAATTTCCCACTCCTTTTTTTTTTTTTTGAATATTCAAGTCGAGATTCTGTGTCAGCTATAAAGTTATCCTTAAATTTTATATAATATGCAAAAGTAACAATATTTCGTGATTCACACCATTGCCATATTTTTCAAGATAAAAGGTTTGAAACTGGATACTGTACACTTCCCATTTTATTAATGTAGGCAAATGCTATTATGTTGTCCACACGACACAAAATATTCCATTTCAACATGTTGTTAGCGAAAAACCTTAATGCTAAAGATACTGCTTGAATTTCTAAATAGTTAATATGATTTTCTTTTTCATCTGTCCAAACCCACCAGTGCTTGATATATTCTGTAACCACCAATTAAGGTCTGTTTGTGTCGGAAGATAAGTTCATTTTAGCATTAAAGTTACCTAAGGTATTTTTAAATACTAAAAATGTTTGACGTTCAAACAATTCGGTGTAAACCCACTCATATTTAACTGCGATATAAACCGAAGTTAGCGTTCCAATGAATCTAGCACAATCTCGAATGTAGCAATTTCTAGAAGCTGCAAATTTCTTTAATAATTCAGTTATTTTTAAAATATTTTCCTTTGGAAGAGATACCGTCATGTCCAGCGAGTTATACACAAAACCCAGATAATTTACATATTGGGAAGGCATCAATTGGCTCTTATTAAAATTAATAATAAAACCAAGCCTGTTCAAAGTTACTATTGTGATCTTGATATCATCTCAATATTCTTCATAGGGATTTCCTATTAACAAGAAATCGTCAAGATATAAAACGGAAATATGCCCTTTATTTCTAAGATATGATAATACTAGTTTCATTAACTTTGTAAAAGTTAGTGGTGCAAAATTTAGGCCATACAGTATACAATTATACTGATCTAGCTTATTGTTAAACTGCAACCTCAAATATTGCCTCTGAAATTTATAAATCGGAATTAAAAAATATGCATTTTTTAAATCCAAGGTAGCCATAAAGCTTCCTCTTTGTATCATTTTCGTTACTCTCTTCTGATCTTCAAGTTTAAAATACGAGATCAATAAATAGTTATTATTTGAATCTGTCAAATCTTTCGCATGTTTAGTAAGGCTGCTCGTCTCAATAATATTTTCAATATTGCCATCTTCATTACTTAACAAAGAGTGGCGAGTCGAAAAATCATCCAACTTTAATAAAGCGTCCCGACTGCTTCCAGGCTGCGCCTCTTGAGATATCTTACTTACATTCTGGGCTTATGTTAAAACGTTTCTGTAGCCATTCATCGTCCATTGAACGGAACGGCTTCGCCGTTTTTTCCTGTCTTTGGGCATATTACACTATTTATTTTATATAAACAACACGCGGCAGGCGGCGGTATTGTACTCTGGTACTTGCGATATTAAAAATCGATATTTGACGCACGAAGGGAACTACGTGATCGACTCGGCACACATACGAAGACTGGAGAAGACCAGGAATGCAGGTCCCGAAGGGAGAGCAGTAGGATTGTTTGTTTTGCTTTAAAATTGTGTGAGACTCAACGCATAGCGGAGATACTACCTATTCAACTTATTTACGAAACGAGGCCGAAATATAATAATTAATTCAGCTTTATTATAATTATTGTCGATGTTCGGAAAATCAAGATAAATCGACATTATGAGGCTCAGCATCATTAGTCACATATACATTGAGGACGTAAAGTCTAGAATTAATTCATTTTTTAGAAAAAGCTTTATTGAAAAATCGTTTGAACACATCATCTTTGTCCTTTTGGTACGAAGTTTTTTCAATAAAATAAATTTTACAGGGTCTTTAGAAAGAAGCTGTGCTATAATTAATTTTGATTTTTTAAATTGTGAGCCCCAATTTTTAGTACAATTTTAGACCTGATAATTTTCGAATATTTTTTTTATTTTATGTCCTATATCTAAATGTAAGTGTTTTCAGACATCATCTTTTGCTATTTATTTTTGAAAAGTAGGCGTTGACTAAGTTGACGTTTTTATTGCTTACATAGATGATATGTAATCACTAATCAAAAATAGTCATAACTAGGTTAGTAGTAAATACATACTTTATTATAGAGATAACATAATTAAAAAATTTAAAAAACTAATGTTTCAACTCAAGTACTCAAATTGATCTTCATCTCTTTCAATGCATAGGCGAACTCATTTCTGAAACTTTAACATATTTGGTGTTATAGAGCGAAACGCTGTTCTTATTCTTTGTTTCATTTTTTCAGGTGTACTTAAGAAAAAATCTGGACTTAGATTAAGAGACGTTGCTGGCCAATGTTGTTCCTCCACTCCCTATCCATCTATTGGGATATTAAGTATATTATGGTCTTATTTTTCTCGGTTAAAATCCGTGCAAGATTTAAATAACTGATTTCTCTTCCTCTTTTGTATATATTTTTTGGGATGGTTAATTAAAGCAAAGATTTCCAGAGTTTTGTTCTGTATGAAGTTTTTTTATTATGGTTTCTATTTCTCATTATAGCTCATAGCCGGTACTTAAAGTATAAGGAAGTGAATTTATTTATAAGAGTGCTATGAATATGAATTCAGGCAGAGAGTCTTAATGTAAACAGTATTTTGAGTTCGATTTAAAGAAAATCTTTATTTACCACTGTCCCTGACCCTATCACTACTGAATATTATATTACTGCCTGCTTGTTGACTTCTCTAGTAGACAAAAACAATTGTCTAGACAGATTTTGAGTGAAGGCTTTGTAGATCCTCCGTAAATCTTCGCGGTATTTTATTTGCCCTTTGTGTCAGATATATTGTCAGTATGTCGATGTTATCATCCTAAAAACGCAAAATAATGTATCAATAGGTAACAATCGAACGATAACAAACTTTATGGTTAGAGCCGATTTAACATTTCTGAAAAGAAAGTCACAGTGATACAGCCCTTTTTAAACCGTATGGATTTTTATGTATTTCTCAACTTAACTAAGGACTTGAATAATTATTTAAATAATTTGAGAAACATTATTATTTTTACTTCTTTGGCTTTTCAAATGTCATATTAATTTTCCCACTATTTTACTACAGGTCTTTTTTGAGACAGAAAAAAAATAGACTGTTGATTGTAGTTGTGTCTTTCGACAATAGAAATCGTCAGAATTTTCTCGCTCTTCGTGTCTGTTACAGTGCTTACATTCTTCTGAACATGGTCTTCTCGACAAAGCGTCTGCATTTTTGTGGTTCAAGCCTTTTCTATGTTCAATTTTAAAATCGTATTCCTGTAAACGTTGTAACCATCATGCTATTTGACCTTCAGGATTTTTAAATTATAAAAGCCACTTAAGTGGTACACGATCTTTATAATGGTGAGTAGTTCTTTTCTTGTTACACAGTAATTTCGCTCAGCTTTGCAAAGTAATTTGCTAAAATAAGCAATCACTTTCTCATGGCCATTTTGTATCTGGGACAAAATTCCACCTATTGAGGAGTTACTAGCGTCAGTATCCACAACAAACATCTGATCGGGCTCAGGATATGACAGTATTGGAGAATTACAAACTGCCTTCTTTAGGTCATTAAAAGAGGTTTCGCAGTCTGCGGACCATTCATAGCTGTTGCTATTTCCAGTCAATCGATGTAAAGGTCTAGCAATATCGGCGAATCCTTTTATGAATCTTCTATAGTAAGTACAGGGACCTAGAAAACTTCTTAGTAGCTCATGCTTACTTTTCGGTATTGGACAACCTTGAATGGCTTCTGTCTTCTCTGGGTAGGTTCGTACACCAGCTTCTGTGATAATATGTCCCAGGTATTTTACTTCTTTCTGGAAAATTTGACATTTCTCGGATTGAGCTTTAATTGTACACTTCTCAGTTTTTAAAATACATCCTCGACATTTTTCAGATGATCGTCAAATACTTTTCCCAAAATTATGATGTCATCTAGATAGACCAAGCATGTTTTCCACGTTAGTCCATGTAAGATTTTTTCCATTAATCGTTCAAAAGTGGCTGGGGCATTGCATAAACAAAATGGCATAATATTAAATTGCCATAGCTCCATTCCAGTAGAAAAGGCGGACTTTTCTTTATCCTCTGGATGAAGCAGTACCTGCCAATAGCCACTTTTTAAGTCCAATGTAGAAAACCATTTTGTTCCTGTTAAAGTGTCTAGAGTATCATCAATATGAGGCAAAAGAAAACTGTCTTTCTTTGTGACTTTATTAAGCCGACTGAAGTCAACACAGAATCTAGTTGAGCTATCTTTCTTCTTAACTAGTACAACTGGGGATGTCCAGGGACTTTGGGAAGGTTCTATAATGCCTTAATTCTGCATGTCTTTAAGCATCTTGTCCACTTCGTCACGTTTTGCTAACGGTATTCTCCTTGGAGCTTGTTTAATTAGAATTGCTTCACCAGTATTTATTCGATGATCAGCTATATTGGTTCTTCCCAAGTCGATAAAGAGAAAACATTCTGATTTCTTCTTAAAAGATCTTCCAGACTAGCCACCTGAACTTGATTCAGAAAAAGTGTTGACGTATTAACTAGATCATGAAGTACCTTAGGTAGACTAGCAGGTAATTTTCCGGGTTGTAACGGGATACCGGTAACTACCACGTCGATAAGTTGACAGGTAGCAATCTTGTTACCTTTTCTCATCTGTTGAGGATAATCCTTCAAATTCAGCATTTTGACAAATATAGGGCTTCTTTTATTCTAGATCAGTGTTCTTGCAGGAAGAATTCCTGTTGCATACAATGAGCAATCTATAAATTGGTTCAACCAAAACGATTTCATCTTTTTCGGAAACATCAACCTTTACTTTTACTATACATTCTGTACTTGAGGGTAACATCGTATCTTCAAGAAGTACAACGTCCCGGATCGAGACTTGACTATAGATTCATGACAATTTTTTCATTTCTAATTCACAATACTCGTTGAGAAAGATCAAGGACAAACTTCTGGTATTCCATGACATTTAGACCTAGTATTACTTCGTCCAGAATATCAGCAACAATAACTACATATCTGAAAGTGGTGTTTCCCAGGGTTATTTCAGCTTCATGTATTCCGTTCACAGGTATTACTTCACCATTGGCGGTTTGCAGGACATAATGTTTTTCCGGAAGACAAATTTTACAATGAGCCAAGATGTTCGGCTTTACAATGGTGTGAGTAGAACCAGTGTCTAATACCATTTCACATTCCCGACCGCATACCTTTCCGGGTACTACCAAGCTGGAACCATTGTTTTGCAGCCGGGATATTTTAATTGTTATTGTTGGTGGGGCTTAGTAGCACCTAGCCAGCCTTAATTTCTCTTGAAAATAAGCAAAATTTTCAATTTCTGCATAGTTAAAAAATATATAAACATTTAGATCGTGCTTAACTGATTGCAACACATTAATTAAAACCCTTTATTGTCAACTTATAAAGGTTTTAATGTTAGACCATATTAGTGAATTGGGAGATAGATAAATATCAAATTTTTAATATAGCGAAAATTTTAAGCGAAATTAATGTTTCACTTAATGCAAAATCCTAATAATTTTCATCAACTAATATCAGAATCAAGTAAATCGATAAATTTTGTTAGATTCGTAACCAATTTTATCTTTTAGTATAATTTGTTATGTCAAATTTTTGTAATTTTCTAATTTTTAAGCAATTAAAATTGCTTTCAATATATTGTATTGGAAAAAATACAAAATAAATTAATTGGCACTGTTTTCTTAAAATAACTGTCAGTTCTTTCATTACAATGAAATTAATCTCCGAGTTAATCAAAAGAACGGGATATTACAAAAGCAAATAACTCCTAAAAATCGCACTAATTATAAAAATTATAAATATTTTTCTAAAACTTCAGCTGCAAGGCTACATGCCATTAATGTTTCCTACCGCTAGCCATAACTGTCACATATAACCAAAATTATTAACAGAAAGCTATGTTCCTTTAAAATTACTTTTAAAAATATTTAAGACTATAGAGACAAAAGCAAGGAAATAAGCATTTAAAATATTGTTTTAAAAATTGCCTCGTTTTAAAAAGGACGGAAAAATTATGATGGTTGAATTGTATGTTATTTCAAGCAATAAAAATATGTCTAAAAGTTTAGTTTGTCAAATAAATAATGTACATTAACTACTAGTGTAAGCAGTGGATCTCCATTAAGTCAGACATTTGTAAAAGTTCCGAAATGAAATTTTTATGCGAAACGTTTAATTTTCTTTTTCCTTAGAATTACTTTTAAAATACGTATTTTTCAAATTGAACTTTTATTGAATAGCTAATGCAAAAGCTTGTTTTGAAAGGTCATAGATTTTTAATCATATTTTTGTAATACTCTTTTGTCTTCACTTATAGTCCACAGAACGTTACCTCTAGTTCCTTATGATTACCACTCTTCTGTAACTTTAAGAGTGGCTTCACTATAATGAATCTGATAACTTTTTTAGAAAACAACCTACTTTTAAGATAGTAAGAGACTATCGACACAAACGAGTCATTTCGTTGTATGTATACAAAGTCTCCTTTGACTTAAGTCAAAACATTATTTTATTGACAGTCACCCTTCAAAGTTTTATTTATATTATGTTTTTGAGAACTCTTGGTTATTTAAGTGAATTCAAAACAGAAAAGTTATTCTTTTATAATTTATTACCAGTATATATTTATTATTTTTATTAAAAACCTATATCTAAACGTATAATAGACACAAGTTTATGTACGTTGGTAGGTATTTTAATTTTGTTTCTATTTGTTGTCCGTGTAGTTATTAATTAGTTTTTACTTTTTTGGGTTTTGGTCATACTATTACTTTATAAGAAATTAACACATGTTTTTTTCTAACGTTTCGGTTTTTTTATTGATTAAACCATCAATAAAATAATGCAATAAAATTGCAGGTGGTCCAGAAACTTTCAAACTCTTTACTAGTTCTCTGTCAAAAGCAAAACGGTTTATATAACAACAATTTACATATTCCTTTTCATATTTACAGTAATTCTCTGAAGATGGTTTAATCAATAAAATAAATCGAAACGTCAGAAAAAAACATGTGTTAATTTCCTATAAAGTAATAATATGATCGAAACCCAAAAAAGTAAAAAGTTGTTAGGTATATTATGGACTAAGTGGCTTTTGTGTAAACTTTTTTTTTATGTATTAATTTGGCACCAACTTAAAAAATTTCAATTCCATATAAAAGTTTATGAATTATTTATTTTAGGAGGAGGTTCTATGAGTATTTCTAATTGCATAGCATGATGCAAAAGCTGATCAATATATATATATATATATATATATATATATATATATATATATATATATATATACATATATATATATATATATATATATATATATGTATATATATATATATATACATATATATATATATATATATATATATATATATATATATATATATATATATTAATTTCTAGAATTAAAATTAATAGATGGTATTTAAAAAAAAAATTTTAATCCAAAATTTTGTGTTCTGCTCATAACCTTTGATAAAAAAAGAAAATTGATCTTTTGTAATTTACTCGTAAATAAGATATACCACAAGCACAATACGTCATAAATCCTTTGAAATATATGTATAAATATATTTAATAGGAGAAATAACCAGAGACGACCAAACTTGCATGCATAAAGCGTATTATTATAAGGCATTTCATGTGTGACAATCCCCATAAATACCCTGTGGCAAGAGAGCATATATCCGGTCAGTACGGAGGCTCGTATCCTTTAAACTCCGGATATTTAGTTGTGTGATTTGTGCTTATAGTGAATAATAATTTCAAATAAATATATTTTTTTCCACATTGTAAAATATTGGCTATTATATGGTCATTAACCTCAGGATATTTTGTGGTTTAATTTTTGTTCTTTGTTACTCTTATATGACATAATATTTAAGGAAAAACGTATTTTAAAAAACTCAACCAACTGATTTAAAAAAAAATACATTAAAAGGTAGAATATAAATTAGAAATTGTTTTATACTGTAGTTAGCTTAATAAAATTGTTATGAAAAAATGAACCGACTTCTAAAAAAGCCCTAAAAAGAGAAAAATACCAATGCCAGTTTTTATATGAAATTGAAATTTTTGAAGCGAAATTAATATCTGGCAAAATTGAATCTCGTGTCGGTAGTTATTTGTTTCATTTAGTTCCTATAGTGGTCCCATATTATTTTACCTAAAGTTGTTTCAGTCAAATTCAGGATGATGCTTATAATTCGGAGGCTAAAAATATTCATATTGTTTGATTCATTTAAGAATTGGTATGGAGCAATTGTCAGAGTCGCATACTACGAATATAAAATTATCTTTTGATTATGGCAAACTAAAAATTTTTCTCGATTTCCTCCAAAACAGGTATTGAGGTTTTCTTGAGGTGTTTCTTCTATCCACACAAAGATACAGTTTACAGTTTACTCTGTAACTTGAAAAAAAATCAGCTTCCGTTTCTAGACGTCCTCGAAACCAAAACAATGGATGTAGATCTGTGGCACACAGTATATCGAAAACCAACACACACGGATAGATACCTGAATGCTGATTCCCGCCACCACCCTTCACAAATACAGGGCGTAGCTAATACCCTTATATCAAGATCCCTTCGCCTAACTAATGACCAAGGAAAAGAAAAAGAACTGTCACACATAAAAAGGGCCCTCCAACAAAACAGCTACAAGACACCAGGCTCATCTTTAAGACAATCCAAAAGAAAAAATTAATCTAGAAAATCAAGGCGTATATAAAATTGCATGTGGCACCTGCAATAAAATATACATAGACCAGACTAACAGAAGAATATCAGCAAGACTCGAAGAACAAATCACCATACTTTCTTACATAAAAGGCACAACAGACAGAATAGGCAGATTACTCCGGAAACACAACATATCTACAGTCCACAAACCACATAAAACAACAGGCTCATCTTTGAGACAATCCAAAAGACAAAATTAATCTTGAAAATCAAGGCGTATATAAAATCGTATGTGGCACCTACAATAAAATATACATAGGCCTGATTAACAGAAGAATATCAACAAGACTAGAAGAACAAATTACCATACTTTCTTACATAAAAGGCACAACAGACAGAATCAGCAGATTACTCCGGAAACACAACATATCTACAGTCTACAAACCACATAAAACAACAGGCTCATCTTTGAGACAATCCAAAAGACAAAATTAATCTTGAAAATCAAGGCGTATATAAAATCGTATGTGGCACCTGCAATAAAATATACATAGGCCTGATTAACAGAAGAATATCAACAAGACTAGAAGAACAAATTACCATATTTTCTTACATAAAAGGCATAATAGACAGAATCAGCAGATTACTCAGGAAACACAACATATCTACAGCCTAAAAACCACATAAAAAAATAGGTTCATCTTTAAAACAATCCAAAAAACAAAATTAATCTAGAAAATCAAGGCGTATATAAAATCGCATGTGGCACCTACAATAAAACATACATAGGCTAGACTAACAGAAGAATATCAGCAAGATTAAAAGAACATAAACTCAGTATAAGAAACAAACAGATAACATCGGCGCTTTTTCAACACCAGCACGAGACAGGACACATAATTGATTTTGACACTGGCCAGTAATATAATATAGAACTTGGAAAACTCTCTTTAAGTGCGACCATTGTACCGACACGCATTCCACGCTTGAACTGACACCAACGGCGGCTCCCGAGAGGGAAGCGGAGCCAACGCCAACCAACCGTTACTTCTGCGACCGTGTATAAAGCACGCTGCATGTTGAAATTCTTTCAGTTGATCTACAACCAGCAAGCACAGAAGATGCCAAATGAGATTTTGGTGAAACGTCTGCAAAACTTTTTACAAGAAACCAAACGAGCGAATGGATGTATTCCCGGATTAATACCGAATGACATGTTTCCATTCGTGAAACACTACGCAATATATATATATATATATATATATATATATATATATATATATATATATATATATATATATATTATTTTGCAAGGGATCAACGGTACAATTTGAAAAACAGAGAAATGAATGTTCCAGTTTTTCTCCGTTACCAATGATCTCATTGAGTCGGTTGAGAACTCATTTTGTGGACGTTTTTATTTTCTACAATTCGCCTCTTTACATCATTGAGGGTACTTGGTTGGTTTCGATTTTTTAAGCAAAAAACGAAAAAAAAATGCAATTTTTTAGTTTTAATTATTTACAATAAACTAATAGATCAAAGTAGAGAGCAAAAACATGACAAAAAGGCCATTACGGATTGTTTTTAGTCTGATGGCGCAATTGTATCCTGATAGTATTATTGTCACAGCATCACTTAATTATTGATTCCCCTAATATATATATATATATATATATATATATATATATATATATATATATATATATATATATATGCATTCTTAATCGTTCTTCATATCATGAAGTATAAACACTGAATCAATTGTCAATAAATATGAAGAAAAAAAAAGGGTTTGTTGAGAGCATGACTCTAAGCTTCATTCTTGTGGGATTAATTTGAGACAAACCTCCATTATTATCACTTCAATTGAAATTCTAGTCACTATGCGACGTTTAATCATTGGATTGCAGAATCAACGAAAAACTTGTAGAGAAATACCGACAACTGTAAATTTAACTCAAATTACACTGCAGATAGTAATTAGAAATAATATTAAAGTGGAAGTGTACTTAATAAAAAGCAATCTGGTGGTCCAAGAAAATTAGATTAACGAGACTTCCGCACAATTACAGGAAAAATTCAATCTGGTCAAAAATAAATGCACTGAAATATTGGAAACGTTATTGGTAAAAGTGTAAATCTAGCAACAGTACGCAGAGTATTACGACCCTAATAATTTTATGGAAGGATCCCAAGAAAAAATATACTAATTTCTAACTAAAATAGATGAAAAAGAGGTGACAAATATTTTGACAAAATCAATCCTATTAATAAATAAAAGTAAATGTTTTATTTGGATCGAAACGGAAAGCGAAACATTAGTCGTGAAGCTAATGAAGAAATGAAAACTGAAAATTTAGTACCAACTATTAAACATGGCGGCGATATCAATAGTGCCGACTGGAGCAGGAAAATTAGTTTTTATTGAGAATTCAGCGGTTCATCAAAGGTATACAGTCAGAAAATAAAGGCTTGGAAAATGCTGGTTTTTCCAGCCAGATAACGATCCGAAACACACAGCACAAAATATTAATTTCTATCAACAGTCTGCGGCTTTTTTTGTCATTAGACTTTGTATGCTCTTTTTCTAATATTAAATATAACATTATTTTAATGATAATTTCTTTTATATAATAGTACCAATTTTAATAAGCCAAATTATGTTTTTTGCTTAAGTTTTATTACTTATATTAATTTTAAAATTTAGTACGGAGTCCGTAGACTTTTATGCCTGACTGAATATGTATAGGGTATCCAGATTTCCTTGTTTTTGCCGGAAATGGCACTCGATATCATATTTTGAAGTATAAGAGTAGAATTAAATGATGTAACTTGAAAAAAAGATCAAAAAATATTGTGCGTCCTCTTCATAACTTCAAAAGAAGCTAAAAAACTTTTTTTATGTACGTAAGTTCATATATCTTAAAATTCTGACGGGGTGGGCCCATCCTTACCTCGAATTCTGATTCTACGCCGTACTTCAGAAATTACCCCTAGTTACCCAACCACAGAATCTTGTAGTCCTGTGTGTACTCCAGTCTGTGAACGAGAAATAGCCCCTTCCAGGACGCTAACTTGCTATAGTATGGGAAGTATTTAAAATTGGCTATATTTGGGCGCTCAAAATAATCTGCATTAATAAGTGACGAAAGTTCAAAGTTAGGGAAAACATGTTTTTCGTTTCTGAAAGCTCTAATATTATTTCTAGAGCATAAGTTCGTCATACTTTTTTGAAGGTATTATTGAGACCTTTAATTTAAGCCAGTTCGATTTGGTTAATTAGTTATTGCAAAATTTGCTATGTCTTACAATGTTAATAATTATTGCTAAAATAGCTTTTTTAATATTATTATTTCTTTAAATCGAAGTCTTCTTAAATCGGAATCGAATGAGCTTTTGTAAAAGTTGATCGGCTAATTTGTTGTTGAGATATGTTAATTTGTTTATCCCGAGGCGCTTAATGTTGAACGCCATGACGTATCTGTTTATGCATATTTCAACTCATTTAAGCTCTTATTTTCTTCTTTAAGACTTATATTTTAATATTGTGAGTAAGTTCAATAAGAAAATTAATGTTTATCCCTTCGTTTGTTGCTTTAAAAATTGGGGTAGTTTGTTTTTCTAAACCAATGGAGGTGGAGCGGTTCTCCTTAAGTTACACAAGTAAACATTAATTTTTTTATTCGACTTAATGTAGAAAATAAGCGCTTACTTCAGTTGTAATATGTAACATATACATGATAGCATTCAACATTAAGCGTCTCGAGATAAACAAATTAATATATCTCAGCAAATGAACCTAACTTTTACAAAACCTCATTCGATTCAGAACTAAAAAAGATTCAATTTAAGGCAAGAATTTTATTTAAAAAGGTATTTTTGCAATAGTTATTGTAAAAATACAGCCATTTTTGACGGATTACGGCATTTTTGAAATAATTAATTGACCAAATAAAACTTGTAACAGCTTAAATTATAGATTTTTTTATACCTTCAAAAAAATATTAGGAACTTATGCTCTAAAAACAATATTGTAGCTTGCAGAAAAGAAAAACCTGTTTTCGCTATATATATATATATATATATATATATATGAACATCCGCTATTTATTAATGCAAATTATTTCAGCGTCCAAAACTATATAAATATTCTTACATTGACTCTATATATATATATATATATATATATATATATATATATATATATATATATATATATATATATATATATATATATATATGAACATCCGCTATTTATTAATGCAAATTATTTCAGCGTCCAAAACTATATAAATATTCTTACATTGACTCTGCCTATAACTTAAAACACTTCCCATCCTGTGGCAGATTAACGTCATTAATTTCATCCACAGACTGGAGTAGTAATTGTAAGTTTAAATTTGGACCGACAACGTAATCTTTAAAAATTGTCGTGTCCAATGAAAATCTGTATTCGTTAATTATTCGAATTAGAGTTTAAAAATATATACAGATACGAACATATTCGTAAATATGCCAAAACTCATTCATAAATAGACGTACTAAGGTTATAAAAGAACGAGATGATCATACTCACCTACAGATAGGGAATTAATTCCCTACATCAACGAAAAAAAATTTAAAAATCTAGTCAAAATAAAACTCTTTTTTCGAAATTTGCCACCATTAACAAAGTCTATGCTACGCCCCTGTATATGATATAAAACTTCTTACATTTAAAATCTAAAAATTAGTAGAGTACGTACTAAAATCTATTAAATGACTCATATATTATGAATTTATTCCACTTATGTATACACCATATTAACCAGACCTAAGTTCCCTTTACCCATTACCATTAACTTTGACATTCACTTATCAACTTCTAAACGACTAGAACTGATAGACTTATTTAAAACGTCAGCTGTGTCTAATATTTTAAAAATTGTTTCAGTCGAAAGAAAAATTTCAGAGTATTTATCAAAAAGTATGGGTTAATGGAAAATGTTGAATATCTATTTTGCCTTTAGGGTTGAAGCTATTTTAAGCAGCCACATGCAATAAGTATATAATATTTACGATGTTATACAGGATGTCTCCAGATGAGATTGAATACCTTTAGCACCAACGGGTCTAATTTCTAGTGTCCAGAAAAGTAATTCCTTAAGAGACTGTTTTAATTGAGGAATAATTTCTCTTTCTTATGAATTTATTCGCTTTGCTATTTAATTCAAAATTAAACTTTAAGGCATTTTTATCAGTAAATAATCCATGATAATTTTTATTTCTCTATTTTTAATTGCCAGTAAAGTTTTAGAACCATTTTTTACATTTTTACCATATACAAAATGACATATTCAAATTCAAATTTTTGACAAACTTATTTATATTTCTTAATCCATGTTAGCTTCTGTCGATTATATTATTGTGAAACAAAGTTTGTAAAACTTACAAGAAAAACTGATAAGTCGTTTTTCTACCAACAATTTTATAAAAAAAATCTCCAGAAATACCAGGGCACATAAATTACGAGAGGCAATAGAAATGTCTTCTCCTCTATCAACACCTCTATCTGCTTTGTGAACTTACGCATTGTCACAAAGAAGATCATTCTTTCGACACAAGCCACAATCAATTGCTCTGCAGTGCATCTTAGTAGATAACTGCTATTATTGTAGTATTTCTCAGCATCTACTCAACAAGAATAACTCTTGCTTAAACCAAGTAGATAATGGCCATGGACCTCCAGCTGAACATTGTGTGAGCCTTTTTTGGAGGCAAAAAGTCTTTATAAAGCCACTAAATGCACTATTTTTTTATTTGTAGATCCAGAAATGTACCCAAGTCTCAACGCCTGTCGTTAGCTTAAAGCAAAAGTCAGTCTCTGCATCCAAAGATTCCAAATGATTGTGAAAAATCTGTTTTTATTTGAGAGTTAATAATATTAAAACTTCCAGTTCAAAAACTCTTACTCCCTGTAGAGAGAAAAGTTTTATAATATTACTACATATATAATACTAAATATAAACTTATTTGTTCATTGTATGCTTTCTTCCTGGTGTTGCTGATTCTGTAGAAACAGTTTGATCTAGAGCATGTCTGTATCCTTCAACGGCTTTTGCGACTAAATTGGCGATCAACGGGGAACAGGAAGCTTTAGAACTGAGCCGTCATATTCTCGAAAAGTGTTTGTATTATTTCCTTCAGCGATGTGGAGGTATCTTCTTGCGTTGTTGCTTCCGAGTTCTGGGTTGAGTCTTGTCGTTCAACAAGGCGCATAGACATGAATACACCTCGTTGAAGGCTGGGTTCTGGGGCATCTATCTTTGGCAGTAGTCTCTTCAAACCTCCTTATTATAGTCTCCGACTCAGTTTACACAGCATGATAAATCTTCTTTATTTTTTTTTTGCTTGCAGATCAGTTGTACTTTTTGCCATAACTGACACAGCTTGTTTGGACATTGCAGTTTATCGCTTTGTGCTCAAACAGCTGACAGTTCTTGCATTGAAATATATTTAATTTGATGGCTATTTTTCTCGTTCAGATTCTATGGCCTAGTATCTCATTTAGGATGAGGATGAAACGGTTTTCTCTGGGTATAATAATGAGAACAATAGGCGTGAGGTATCCGTAATTCTAGTTCCATATGTTGATTTCCAATGGGTAGAAGACTTGGTTGAGTAAGCCTCCTGATATTTCTTCTATCGAGAGGGAATCCAAAATCCCTCACAGTACGATATGGAAAGGCTTTTTCTCTGCTGGAAGGTATATGTACTACTGCTTTATATTGTTACACCTTTCGTACCATCGTTGAGTAGTTAAAGTTACTTTCTTTGATCCCGCATGTTTCTGTGGATCTAAGTACTGAAAATATTACTTCTCCAGCAACTCTAGTAAATATATATATATAACTCATCTTGCTGAAACTTAACCGATGCCTGTTTATCATTTAGAATTGCCAAAACTCTTGTTTGAGATATAAGTATTTAGTTCTTTGCTAATGACAGAGATAATTATAGCTAGGGTTAGCTATAATTGTCTTGGGTAATCATACACTTTCAAATGACAATTTTCGATAACCATTGCTTTGATATTCCTGCAAATGTCAGGATTCGTGCGTCTCAAAACCTTGAACTTTGTGTGTCAATTTTAATGAATTCAGGACTCTTTCGAAACCGTTTTATTCAATATGGTACTTTTAAATATGATGTAGCCTCGTCTCCATAGCATAATCATGTTTCTTTGATAAAAATATATTAACACTATGACGTTCTATTAGAAAACTAGAAAAACGGACTTTATCATCGGAACTGTTATCAATAAAAGCTTAGAATAGAATTTTCGACAAAGTTCTAGAAAATTCTGTTGGGACACTAGAAGCGATAACGAAAAACTAACTTCGTCATGGAATTTGTAATTGAAAAATAGAACTGAATTTGTAATAAAGTTCTAGAACATTCGATTTGGAAACTAAAAAAGGTAGCTAAAAACTAGCTTCAACATTCAAGTTTACGAATGAGTTTTCAAGAATATTTTAGAAGTTTCTATGGTAAATCCTAGACAGTCGAAATGGAGCCAATAAATCAAACATTGGCTGATTCTATGGAACAACTTCGCCTTAAAGATGAACAAGAAGAAGAAGCAAGTCGCCAAAATGACAAACAGGAAGAAAAAGCTCGTCACATGAAAGAAAAAGAGAAGGAAAAATCACGTCGCCAAAAAGAACAACAACGTTGTCCAAAAGAATAACTAAAGGAAGAACGTCGCATTAGAGATGAAGATAAACTCTCCAAATGGATATAAGAGGTCATTGTACAAAAAAGTAAAAATTTGATTAACCTATATAGGAACACACGCAAAACATTGAGAAAGAGATAAGCGAAGTGCGACAAGACATGAGATATATACGCCGAGAAGTGCGACAAGAAATGAAAGAAATCATAGACGAAATAGAAGTAAAGGTATACCAAGAACTACATAGCATTGAATCAAGTGTGCTATAAAAAGTGAAGGACTTTCAGACAGGAATCAAAAAATTAAAGAATCATGGTCTTTCTGATAAAGTAGTGACCACTGGACAGACCATCAAACTCACAATTACGACAGTCAAACATCTTGGATAATGTACAAACGACAATTTGAAGCTGCCGCTGGTGCAAATAACTGGACCTACGAAGAGATGGCTATTGTGCTAGTAATTACATTTAGTAGACCAGCACTAGAGTTATTGCAAATCATTCTATCAGATTTATCAGATAGTAGTGATTTAGCTTAATAAAGTATTGGAAATTTAGTGGGAAGTGTTGTCTTTTATTCTGCGGACCCAGGAAGCGATTTAAAGAGATCAAATCGTAACATTATGGAGATATATATTTTTTAGTTTTTAGATAGCAATAAATTGCAAAAAAACAGAAAATATTTATGGAAACAGTCAAATTAATCCAAATTTCTAAACCGCGAATGATATAGCACAAAATATCTTTCTCTCAAAATTTATAACACTCCATATATATTATAATTCTGAACAAAAATATTACAACTCACACAAAAGATAATAAATCAAAAATAAACAAATATTTTAGGCTGACATAAAAGGTTATCCGTTCATTTCATAATAAAAAATGTTAATAAATGCGTTTCCATAATATAATAATAGTATCATATATCGTGATTTAAAAGACCTTTAATTGTGTTTAATAAATAATATTAATTAATACATCAAAACGATTTCATTACGCTTTATGATTAAAATTTTAATTATACTCATCGTTTTCAAGGTAAGGATAAAACTGGAATTTGATATTTGAAATTAAATGAAAAGAAATTAATATTAAGGTTTTGTATACGAGGTTCCCTGGTGTGGTAATTAAATTAAGTATTTAAATAATAATGATATTTCTTTATAGTTGTTAGGAAAGTTTTATCATTAAACTTTATTGATAGATTCTAAATTAATTTAGAACATTTTTAATAGAGAGCATACATCAATGTAAACCTTCACATAACAAAATTTCTTGTTTGTTGTTACTTTTAGTTTAGTGTAATTTAGCTTTTTTAGAAAAATAATTTATGTTCTTTTTCTTCAATTTCAAAGTGCAAAATGGCCATATTGGGGCAGATCAGTATAGCTTGCAGGTAAATTAAATATTCGAAATCAATTCATGTAATTGTAAAGAACGACTCTTTCTCGTCAATTTCCATTTTGAAAAGTAAGAACCCATTTTTTTACCGATATATTGTAGATTGAACTTTATGCTAAATGAAAAAACTAAAAATTCTTGGCGCATTACAAAAAATCTACGCGAGTCAACGATAACGAAATCAAAATACGACATAGAAATACTCCATGAAGCTACTACTTTGAAACTACTCGTCTTTATAGAATTAGCACCTAGCAATGACGGTGACCATTGAGGTTAAGATCGAAATGAAGATTAAGAATGAGTGTGTAGTCCTTTCAACCCCAAACTGAGCAGGGGCGGATCCCATTTCTAGTGTAAAAGGCAGGGTCGGGTCTATTCTTCTGAATTTCAAGCTCTTGGAGAGGGGGGGGATCACAAGAAAAAACCAGTTGCCGACAGGGGGATGTACCAGTATCATACCCATTCCTAGTATAAGAGCCAGAATCGGGCCTATTTTCTTGAACTCAAAGCTCTTGGGGGGGGGGGGGTTATCGCAAGAAAAACAAGTTGTCAACGGGTTATGGGGGGGGGGGGAAGTGCTAGCAGTATATACATTCCTAATATAAAAGGCAGAATCGGTTCTATCTTAATGGACTCAAAGCTCTTGAGAGGGGGGCGGGCGATTGCAAGCATACACATTCCTATACTCTTTTCAAGAACTAGGGAGAGTAATAAAACTGTTAACGAAACCTCCAACGTATCTGCTCCAGTGCCGCAGGTAACTGAGGACTGCCGTAAATCTAATTATATTTAAATATTATAACCTTTTATAAACTTACTGCAACAATAAAATTTCTGATAGTTCTATTTAATTTCTGTCAGAACGTCAGGAAACTATCCATTGGAGAAGGATATATCTCTCTCAAGTAAAAAAGTAGAGTTGCTAGAAATAACACAACTTACAAAATTAGTAATTTAACTGAACTTTTGAAAGATTTTTTAGAATAAAGTTCCTGCGGAAAATTGGGAAAAATCGATATAATAAAACAGTAAAACAAAATGTGGAAACTCGATCTTATGATCGGTGAGATAGAGGAACCAATTATAATTAATTTGAGCAAAGATTGCTTCACTGACTTTGATTAGGAATTAGATAAGTAATGTTTACCAGTTTAAACACAATTTATTATTTATATTTTTATTTTTGTTGTATTTTATTATTTATTGTTGTTTATATATATTTTTATTTTAGTGTGTCCCACTCCATAATTTTATATATATATATATATATATATATATATATATATATATATATATATATATATATATATATATATATATATATATATATATATTTAATTCCAATTAACCTTAGGTTTTTTATTATTTTATTGTTGTATTTGTGTCTTTTTCTTAATCGTGTAGAATTAACATGTTTATTTTATTTTTTTGGTGCTATTGGATTTCCATATAATAAAGGAAATTAAATTAAGATATCAGTGCAAGAGAAATAAAAATAAGTAGGTCTAATTTTAACTGTAACATGTGAAAACTAATTACATTTGAATCTCTCTTTAGTGATTAATTGTAATTCTTGTAATTATAACTTAGAATTTTTTGCGAGAATAAGGCTGTTTTAGTCTGAAAGTGCCTAAAACGGTTTCTATGCCAATATCAAAAATAATAAAAATACAGTTGTGATTTGTGTTAAATATATCAAGATTATCCACACTTTGTAATGTGTGTGAATTATTAAGAAATCATAAGAAATACTATTATAAAAACTGTTTATTTTAAGTTTATTGCCGAGATAATATTCTATTGACTAACCTGAGGTTATCGGACTTGCATTGTCTTTATTTTTGTTTGTTTTAACGACGTTTCGATTAGGTTGTATCTCTAATCGTTATCAAGTATAAACTCAATATAACATATATTCTATGCCGTAAATACTTAGTGATAAAATAAACCTCTTTCCGACGCCTATGACAAGGATTAAAATCCTTTTTAACACTTCACATTTCCAAATATTTATTGTTATCTAACCCAAATAGTCCATTATTATAGACCGCTATTTTTGATTATAAAATTTCTAACTCATTCCTATGAAAAATATATGTGTCTAACAGATTTTGTCAACGACACCGGACTAAAGAACACAGGTAATTTGCGAAGAAAAAAAGGTAAAAATGATTTATTACTCTCTCTAGTTCTTGAATAAACTATAGTATAAGAGGCAAAATCGGGTCTATTTTCTTGAACTCAAAGCTCTTGGGGGGGGGGGGCCCTTGGATCCGCGCCTGAACTGAAGAGAGGTAATTTTAGCTCTAAGAGCCCGGTGGCTTCACACAAACTTCAAACTACAATATCTCGATAAAAATCCATCCTTACTTTACCATATGGTTCCTCAATGAGGAAAAAGTTTTCGTGAAAATGACGACAAAAACTGAATAAACTTAATTATTTGTCGCCATAAAATGTACGAAAATTCACTTATATAAACATCCAAACAGCAAGGATGCTTGATTGCCGTCAAAAACCGTGTTTTTCCCATTTAAAACCATTGAAAATGGCAGGGTGAGCGATTATTGAAACTTCATCTAGCTGTAGAATGACGAGTTTTCAAAAACACGAGATTCTAAAAACAATTGAAATATCAAAAGTAAAATACTGATTGCGATTATTTCAAATTGAAATGCTTACCATATTAAGAATTTTTGAGTTTTTTAGACATTTAAAAACCTATAATAAAGGTCTAAAAAGCTTAAAAATTGGCGATTCTATAGGCAGTTAAATTCGAAAAATGCTGTGAAAAATTGTGTTTATTTCAACTTTAAATGCTTGCCAAATTGCGAGTTTTCAAGCTTTTTATACATCTGAAAAGGAAAAGGGGCCATCTTTTGTAGACGTGTACTTCTGTTTTTAAGCTTTTTAAGCATCTGAAAAGGTTCAAATATTTTTAGAAGTTTAAAAAACGAAAATACCCATTTTCAATAGACGCTCTTCTTTTTTTTTAGACATCTAAAAACGCCCAGAGAAATTAAGTTTACTTCAACTTTAAATGCTTATAAAATCGCTAGTTTCCGATCTTTTTAGACGTTTAAAGAAGAAAAAGAAGCGTCTTCTAAAAATAAGCATACTGAGATCTTTTAAGTATTTAAAAAGCTTGAAAATTCGCGATTTGGCAAGCATTTAAATTTGAAATAAACGTAATTTTTCACAGCATGTTTCAGATTCAACTGCCTGTAGAATCGCCAATTTTCAAGCTTGTAAGACGCTTAAAAAACGGAAGTACACGTCTTTAAAAGACGCTTATTTTGATTTTTTAAATGTCTAGAAAACTCAAAAATAATCGGATTCAGTATTTCGATTCTTGATACTTCAATTGTTTGCAGATTCGCGAGTTTCCCAGCTACTGCAACAAAAAAAAAACAATAGAAACTTTTCTTAAATAGGCATAATTTTCTTCTCCAAATGAACAAAAAGCTTGAAAACTCTCCATTCTAGGGCCAGTTGAAGTTGAAGTTTGAGTAATTTCTTACCCCGCCATTTTTAATGGGTTTAAATGGGAAAAATATGTTTTTTGACTACATTCAAGAATTCTTGCTGTTTGGATGTTTATATAAGTGAATTTTCGTAAATTTTATGGCGAAGAATATTTATTCAGTTTTTGTGGTCATTTTCATTAATAGCCATGTATTGCATGATTGGTTTTAGATGGCAAGTTCATCGGTCAGTACCACTGAAAATGCCCCAAATTGGCCCATTTCGCCCATTTAAGTTTAAGTTTCTCCAAACGCTTCGAAAATTAATGTTGGAGTCCGAACTATAAAATCTTGTTTACCTGTATCTCTAAAATGGCTAGTTTGGTAACACAAATTAATAAAAGGAATGTGATAATAAGAAGAAATTTTGTTGAAATATGGTGAAAAAGATAACAGACTATAAAAAAAAAACACATGAAGTTCGCTAACCAAAAATTTGTTTCCTTTTTTTTGAGCTTTCCATCGCTCTGCAATAGGCACTTCCTTGTGAATATACCTTACAAAATTCAACAATCAAAATATCTTACTTCTTTTAAAAGTTATGTGCGAATAAAGTCATTAAAAAAGTTCGCTAGCCAATGATATTATTAAGTTTTTAACCCCCTTGCAAGAGGTTCCTTCAATGTAAGGGAATTTTTAAATACCTGGGAGTAATTCTCTTGTTCGCCTAGTTATTGATTTATATCCTTGCAAAAATTGTAGCACATATTTGGATATTTTACCGATTTTTGAGAAAACCGTTGAGGATAAAGCAAAAATGTTGATATCAGTTTGAAGATATATAAATACTCTATCAACTATTTTTATCAAAAAATGAGAATATTAAAATTTAGAAAGTACTGCTTTCGCAAAAAAATATTTAAAAATTTAATAACTTGGTAGCGTTGAATTTTAAATACATTCAAATATTTAATTTCCTTAAATAAATATCCACTGTCAATATAAATACATACCTGCTTTGTGTCTAATAAAAATTCCGATCCTCCTGAATTAATAGGTATATTTTGATCTCTATACTTCCTATCAACATTTTGTCGCTATTTTTCATATTTGTAGGTAATAAATAGAATACGCTTTAAAATATCATATCTATTTAACAATAATTTTGACATAAATAAATAAAACAATTTTTCAATATATTTTTGCATTAATTAAAAGAAATGCGGGCAAAAATATCCATTGCTCAAGGTGGTAAGCATTTTCCAAACAAAGAAACTAAAGAAAGGTTATTAGATCATAAAAGTATATAGACTGCGTATGCTATAGAACTGCGTTGGGTCTCGCTTAAAAAGAGACAAAGCGAAATAGGACAGCTTCTTTCTAATGGTGATTAGGGAGAAGAGTATCGCACATAGCTCCGCCCATAGAAAGAGAGATTACCATCCTATTTCGCTCTCTCTTTCTAAGCGAGAAGCAATGCTCTTCTATAGGTCCACAATCTATATACTTCTATGTCTAGGACTAAAAAGAAAAAAAGGTTATAGCAACAAATTTATTAAGTATCTCAAATGAAATATAACTTATGTTAAATTGAGATATCTCTCATATATACGAGTATATTTGTTTTAAAAGTTTAAAATTGTCAATTCAGAAGTTGATATATATATATATATATATATATATATATATATATATATATATATATATATATATATATATATATACGGATCATTTAATAAATACTGTTTCGTATCACATTAAAATCCTTATGCAGGAAGTAACGTAGTCTTGGAATCTTTGGTAATTAATTGAATCAAGTTCCCAGAAGCAGGTCTCTCCTCTCCTTTTGTCCATTTCACGAAGAGATCCGCAATAAATTCTAAAGGCGTCCAAGTGGAAAAGTCCGCTTTCGCCATCCATTTTCTGTTCATCGGAGTATCCAAAGTAACAGGAAGAATAGCAAGAACAGTGCTGTTTGATGGTAATCCACTACTTTCGTTTGCGAGAGATTTTGTGAGATGATGTACTGCAGCTTTAGCTATTCCTGCAACAATTAAAACTATGATTTAAATGCCCAAGAACTAACATATATTATATGGTTTAATATTCATTGGATGGATAAAGGCGCCAAATTTATGAAAACTACGAAAAAAAGACACCCTACTTTTTATTTCTAGCTACATCTGTTTCAATCGCAATGTGTTATACGATTTATTGATATTGAAGAAAACTAAATACAAGAAAAAATGTAAAACGATATATATATATATATATATATATATATATATATATATATATATATATATAGTAAAATGCGAACAGTAATTGCAAACTTCGTTCCATCACATCCTTTCCTTGTTTGAATGAATTGCTACAGAATACAATTCATCCTGCTACACCACCATTGAGATGATGGCCTACCTGTACCACCATATCGAGAAGAAAGTCAAAACTTACCCTCCCCGCTACAGTGATACGGCAGAGGCACATGTTTTGTCTCTACTAGACTCATCAGGGTACCGACATGCACCTGGCTGTGCAAGGGACAGATCGGAAGGAAGCATGCAAATACTGAACGCGGCTTCGCCGACCTCCCGCCGGATGGCGTATATATGTTTATGAGGCTTTCACGGATTCCTCTGTGTGAGATGCAATAGCAGTGGATATATCCACATTATGCCGTTGTAGTGCTGAAATCACATGCAAACGTGCAACTCTGTGAATAGATATAATCTTCTTCTACATACCATATCCAATCATTCCTGGTGTAGCATCCAAAGCAGCTTGAGCACCTGTCAGTTGTAAAACACCGCCATTTTTCAAATATTTAGCTGCCAACGTTGCCGCAATAATACTACTGCATACGCTTTGTTGCCACATCATTTCAGAATTCTTAGCTAGGTCTTTGGATGCGTTACCTCCTGCCCAACCACCTTAAAATATAATAGAGAAAAATCGGTAATAAATTTGGTGAAAAAAGTAGTTCTACAGGCAATATCAATATTTATGTGCTAAAAACTTGATAAAAAGAAAACATTATGCAATAAAATTAAAATATTAGGTTTTTCTAGAAAACACTTTTATATTTTGGAAGGCTGTCTACTAACTAATGTTCTCAAAAAAATTCTAAACTTGATTTTTAACACTTAAACAATACAAATACTTAAAATAGTAATTTTTTTTCATTACGTCTTAAACTTATCAATATTTAAATAAAAAATAAGCCACCTACCAGCAACACAAAAAATTCCATCCAACTTTTCTTCATTCAACGCATTTCCTACTGCAGAAACAATGGATTCTTCCTGCTGCACGAAACTTTCACCAATTTTTACCGCAATATTGACGTCAGCTTCACTATTTTCCGCAAGGTCAACAGAGACCACCCAGAAATCCGCGGCTTTAAGATGGGTAACACACTTTGCACCAAGAGCTCCTTTTCCACCGTAAACCACTACGCGGCCAGCAACCATTTTTATTAAAAAATTATAAATAAATGAAATAAATAATAGCAAAAGTTAACAAAAATAATAACAATAAACTTGTATCTTGTACGACAAGCAGTTCTGAACTGAAAGCGAAAGTAATATAGTTGCAAGAATGCTAAATTATACCCAGTTCAAGGAATTTTTTTACAGAAAATACGCTACCGCGACTGGTTTCCTTTCTAGATCTTTATTAATCTGACCAGTGAGTTGTCTTAGTGATTACTAATACTATAACTTGGTATAACAGATAACAATGTCAAGGGTAACGTAAATAGAACGCTTTATTTCGTTACTTTATTATTAAAAATAAATTACAAATATTTTTGTTATTATTACAAAATGATTTAATTTTTAATAAATGGATAAACTTATCTCGACGATACATGGTAAATTCCAGCATTTGTAATGAGTTCCTCGAAAATGGTTTTGTACCGCGTATGACGTGTGGAATTAAATTTATGAAAATTTTATGTTAAAAATCATCATTTGCATGCGTTTTAATTTACGTTGCTTTTCTGAAAAGCTTTGGTATTAAATTTCTGTAAATTAGCTCTGGCAAGAATAAAATAAATTAACATATAATAAATTTTTTATACCTGGAGTTCCTAAAAAGGATCTCAGTATAGTAATATGACACAAATTACAGCGAAAATAGTAAAGTTTATACTAGCTATAAATGAACATGTAAAATATAAAAACAAATATACCGATATTTGTGTTTCACTACTAACAAGAGAGCATTCCCAGGAGTCCACTTCCAATTTGTCTCATTTAATATGTTGGAATATACAAAAAAATATCCCACCCGTTCAAGTTACATTTCTAGGGGATGATAACTACCCCCAAATTTCATATATCAACCCCAAATTTCATATATTCATATATCTAATTCAAAAGCATTATTTTTTCGTATAAAATCATTGTTCAAATTATTATGTTTCTGAAAGTGGATAAATTTTCATTTCCTCAGTAAGAAGATGATAATTTGTATTTTTTGTAGTGTGGAACATATTATTTATTTTCGCTATTGTTATTAACTAAATCAAAACCTCGTTACTTGTACATGAATTGTTTACAGGTATCGGTTTTATTCACACACACACGAGAAAATTGGTCATGGGGTAAACTACCCTCTTTTTTAATCTCATGAAAAGAAATAAAAAGCATTTTCTAAAAAAATCATAACGAACAATAGTATAAACCATCAGGAACATTATATATGTAACATGTAATTGAAACTTTCTTCTTCTTCTTCTTCTAGGTAGAACCAGTTCTGTTATCTACACAATGTCTCATCAATCCTCGTTTGAGGTCGAAACTCAGCTGTCTCTCCATCTTTTGGAATCACTCCACTGCCTACGACGGTTTCGAGCCCACTTCACCACATCCCCGACTCCGCTGTCCTCGCGTATTTTTGCATTTCTTATTCTATCTCTTAAACTTGTTCCCGTGATCATTCTCAGCGTTTGCATTTCTGTGGTTCTCATAATTTGTTTTGTCTTTGTTGTTTCATTTCTTGTTTCTGCGCCGTAGGTCAGTATCGGTCTTACACAGACCTTGTAAATTCTTGCTTTGCTCTCAACCGTCATATGTTTGTTGTTCCAGATTATATCTCTTAGTTGGCCTGATATCATGGCCGCATTGTTGGCTTGTGGGCGTACCTCTTCCGTTACTGTCGTGTTACTTGTTATATATATTTTTCTAAGAAATTGATTGACCAACAACAATAAATTTGTTTTCTGCTTATGTCCTTAATATTCAGTTATCAATAATCAATTATATATCAAAAAATAAACATACACTACTAAATTGATAACTTTTTGTTCAACAAATGAAAATACAAAATAACACTCTTCTATAATAAATAAAAAAAAACTTAGGATAAAAGTATGGAAAGAATATCGTTTGCACAAAAAATAATTAAGTCTGTATAAATTAAAGAAGCAAAGTTAAATATTTCAAAACCCGTGTACCTTAATGACTTCCCTACATGTTCTTGACACTGAATTGACAAAATTCTGACATACATCAACTGGAATCTTCCGCCGTTCGTCTTGTAAAACTTCCCGGAGTTGTTTTTTATTATGAATTATTCTTTCCCTAATTTTTCGCTCCAAGTATTCCCAAAGGTGCTCAGTCGAATTTAGATGGAGCGATTGAGAAGGCCGCTCCAGTATATCAACGCTTTTCTCTGATAGTAGTCTGTAATATGTCGCGGTACATAAATCGATCCATTTTTCCAGTTATTTTCACTATCGAGAACGCCCCACGCCTGGAAAGTATCCTCAGACCATAATACTACCACCCCCATGCTTCACAGTAGGTTTTTGATACTTAATATCCTTTTTTTTCTACAGACCTTCGACAAACGACCTTCCTACTAAAATAAATACTTTAAATTTACTTTCGTCACTCCAAACAGAAATAAAAATCTTGTAGGTGGCTAAAGAATCATTTAAGTTTCCACATCCCTTTCATAATTTTCCATAGATTGATTTTTAACAATAATAAATTTTGTGTTTAAATCTTTTTTCACAATAAATCCAAAATATTCTTCATATATTTTAATTAACTTGAAAGTATTTTCCTCATCCCATTGAATTTTTTGTGAAATTTTATCTGCTGAATTTGTATAGAACAAATCTGCTTAACTTGCGAAGTAGTAGATATCTGTTGGACTTCCATTGTCTTTATTTTTGTTCAATATCACGACGTTTCGGCTAGTAATGATCTCTAACCGTTTTTAAGTGAAACTAAATAAATCCCTTAGCTACATCACTATTTATACTAAAAGTAAATGCAGGAGAGTATGACTGAGATGGGTGTAGTCATGCCTGCTATGGCAAAATCATATTTTTAATCCTGCATTTAGTTTTAGTTTATAATTACTAAGAAGTGGTTTCCACACTTCTCTTATATCTAAAGATGGTTTACTAAAACAACTCGGGTTCTGATGTATAACCGCGGCTTCTTTGATTTTCCGTTTTCTCCAATATTATTCTCGGTGTAGTATTTTAGCTTCAGACCATTTTATGTGGTGTTCATGAGTCCAGGCATGATTGGCGGCACCAGATTTTTCTGTTTCTCCTCGAGATGTGCATTTTTGGTGTTCTTTGATCCTTATGTCAAGAGGTCTCTTTGTTTGGCCAATTTAGGAATTGCCACATTCACATGGTATCTGATATACACAGTTCTTCATGTCTCTTTGAGTTGTTGGTTTGACTCTAGTGAGCCGACTTCTCAAAGAGTTATTTGAATTGAAAACAACGTTGATTTTATATCGTTTTCCTATCCTTCTAACTTTTTCTGAAATTCCTTCATTCGTTGTCGATATTGTCCTATTTCTGCGTTGTTCAAGAAATTTATCCACTAGATATACTGGGTATCCATTGGCTGTCCGATCATTTTTAATATAATCTATCTCTTTCATCAAGTTCTCGTTGGAGTTGCAGAGAGTTAAGGCTTTATCTACGAGATTTCTTATAATTCCTTGTTTGGTGTTGTTGGAGTGATTAGATTAATAATTAAGGTATTGCCCTGTGTGCGTGGCTTTTCTGTAAACCGAAGTTCAAATTTGTCTGTCATTTCTTTCAACCAAGACATCTAAGAATGGTAATTTATTTTCTACTTTTGTCTCCACCATATTTAGATATAAGAGAAGTGTGAAAACCACTTCTTAGTAATTGTAAACTAAAATTAAATGCTGCATAAAAATATGATTTTGCCATAGCAGGCATGACTGCACCCATCCCAGTCATACTCTACTGCATTAGTTTTAGTATAAATAGTCATGTAGGTAAGGGATTTATTTAGAGTCATTTGACAACAGCTAGAGATAATTACTAGCTGAAACGTCGTGATATTCAACAAAAATAAAGACAATGGAAGTCCAACTATTTCGCCAGAAATATCATTGTCTTTGACCTTCAAACGAACACAGATCTTCTTAACTATTATATAGTTCGAGAATACGCTAGTGATATGATCTGAGCAATATATCTGCTTCAACCATACCCAGATTGATTCATATATCAACGACAACAGCGAAAGTAAAAATTGTCGTATTGGGTATATATCTAGGTAAAAAAATGTATAATGTACTTTTATACTGAAAAAATCGCTATAATAATATTTTTTAATTATCTCTTATGGCTTCTATTTCAAACATTTATTTTAGTTTCCAAACAAATAAAAGTTAGACGAGGCGGGATTTAAAATATAAAATGGATTTTCCAGCTCAATATATTCTCATTTAAAAAATACTGGGGCAAAATAACTTGAGAAAAAGCGAAAAGAAATTTAGAGTCTATCATTGCAAAATTGATGGTTTTTGGAGATCGAAAACCTATTTGATAAAACAGTGCTCAAAATATATTATTTCAGTTTAATTGATTTAGACGTTCGTTGGGAGAGATTAATGATTACTCTTATGTTACTTAGAATAAAGCCAAAACAACGTGTACGTTATCTTTATAAAAATGCATTAATATACTTCCTAGGCTTTGTGTGACCTTAACAAGTCCTCTAAGAAGTAGACTTTAATCCAAATTACTCTAACCTCACAGGCGTGCATTCTTGGTTAAGCATTATTGAATTGTATTAACAAATTTATGTGACTTTATTCATTATAAAATCTATACTTATACCTAGCGTTGTTCTGACTGATTAACATATCAATGCACAGTCTAAACTATTAAGGGTAGAATCATGAAATTTTGGTTGGCAACACTATGTAAGCTTCTACTAAGAAAGGAGTTTTCAGTTTTCTCTTTTGATTATATGAGTCATAAACTTTCAGAAAATAATTTAAAAACTGAAAAATTTTCCAAATTAACTAAACCAAAAATAAACCAAACGCGGTTGTCTCAAAAACTCAATTTTTTTTGGAGGGTTCTTATTACACATTTCTCCAATTACAATTCTTTTCATGGGTGCTAAAATGGAGGGGAGACGCAATCATTTTTTTTTTATTTTTAAATGACTGATTTCATTTCAAACCATGCAATAATATTTAAAAAAAATGCTTTCTTCGTGAAATACAGGGTGATTCAAAAATCGATCACGAAACTTAAGGGGGTGATTGTACTTGACAAAATAAGGGTAGAGCTTCATATAATTTTTTTTCAAAATGTCATTCGTTTTCGAGTTACAAGCCGTCCAAGTTCAAGTTTTTATTTTTTGTTTTTTGAATTACTCGCTTACAGGAAAACTGATTTGACTAATATTTGAAAGATAGGCTAAGTCTTCTGCGCTTCATCATTTTAGTAACAATTCACATTGATTGTTTGCCGCTGAAAGACTGATGCCAGGCCTTTAAAAAAGGTGCTCTTTATTTACATCGCTAAACCCAACGGTTTAGACGTAAATCACCCTTAAAAATTAAGTGGTAAATTTACTTTTCTCATTTAATTACCACCAGCTACCAGGTAAATAGCTATCAAAGTATACTAGAGCTGTCAGTTTAACATCAAATAAATTCGCTTTTTAAACTATTTAATTTATAATCTTAAAATAACTAATAATGGCTAATCCGTAAATATTCATATTATGGATTATTGCGATATACATTTAATTGATAAAAATTAATGAAACAGTACTAAACAAACTAAAAAAGATTCTCAAAATATCCCCCATTTTCTTCCATACATTTCCTAACACTCTTCAAAAAATGTCGCCTAACTCGATGAAAAATTTCTGGTGTTTCTTTAATAATTTGGCACTTTTCGATTATCCTGAAGCGAAGATCCTCGACGTTGATTACTGGAATATCGTACACCAATTGTTTCAAATGACCCCAAAAGAAAAAATCCATAGGATTAAGGTCTAGTGACCTCGCTGCCCATGCCAATGGTCCACTTCGTCCTATCCATCGCTCAGGATACGTTGCATTCAAATACTGTCGGACACGTATACTAAAGTGGGGCGGAGCTCCGTCTTGGAGGATCCACATGTTGGCCCTTACTTCCAATGGCACATCTTCCAGATACAATGGGAGACGATTTGGGATAAAATCTAAGTATACGTCACCAGTTAATGGGCCATCAAAGAAATGAGGACCAATAAGGTAATCTCCTATTATCCCTGCCCACACATTTAGTGAAAATCTACGCTGATGTTTCGTTTCTACCACATTGTTTGGGTTCTCGTAAGCATATGTGTGGATGTTGTGTAGATTTGTTATGCCATCACGAGTGAAACCAGCTTCGTCAGTGAATAATATGACGCCAATTAATCGATTATCGTGTTCATACTTAGCTAGGATCTGATTGCACATTTCCAACCGTCTCGGCCGATCATCGTCATAAAGAGCCTGCACCTTTTTTGAATGAAACGGGTAGAGTTGTTCTTCTCTTAGTATCCTCCATGAACTAGCCTGACAGAGCCGCACTTCATTCCCAATTTTTCTAGTACTAATACCTGGATTATCTTCAATAATTTCAAGCACTCTTTCTTCTTGTTGCACGTTTCTAGCAGTTCTAGGTCTTACCCTATTTCCATTATAACTTTTAAAGGAACCACATTCCGCAAGCCTCCTGTGCACACTGGAAAATGTTTGAGCATGAGGGATATTTCTTTCCGGATAACTCTCCATATAATATCTTCTTGCCAACTCTGCATTACCATTTGCTTTTCCATAACAAAAATCGATATCACAATATTCGATATTTGAATATTGGTGATTAGCCATTATTAGTTATTTTAAGATTATAAATTAAATAGTTTAAAAAGCGAATTTATTTGATGTTAAACTGACAGCTCTAGTATACTTTGATAGCTATTTACCTGGTAGCTGGTGGTAATGAAATGAGAAAAGTAAATTTACCACTTAAATTTTAAGGGTGATTTACGTCTAAACCGTTGGGTTTAGCGATGTAAATAAAGAGCACCTTTTTTAAAGGCCTAGCATCAGTCTTTCAGAAATTATGCCAAAAACTACTGTAGCTGTCAACACTAAAAAATTATGACAAAAAAACAATTTTCAATGTAGGTAAAGTGCCCTCTAGCGGCAAATAATCAATGTGAATTGTTACTAAAATGATGAAGCGCAGAAGACTTAGCCTATCTTTCAAATATTAGTCAAATCAGTTTTCCTGTAAGCGAGTAATTCAAAAAACAAAAAATAAAAACTTGAACTTGGACGGCTTGTAACTCGAAAACGAATGACATTTTGAAAAAAAATTATATGAAGCTCTACCCTTATTTTGTCAAGTACAATCACCCCCTTAAGTTTCGTGATCGATTTTTGAATCACCCTGTATATTAGTACGGAAACCAAAAAGGTATACACATATTTTGTCGTTTTGCGAAAAAATCATTTTTAACGAAAGTGTCGGGATTTTGCAATGAAAAAAAAAATACAACCATTGTTTTATTCAAAATTTTATATTTTTATAACCAATTGCAGTAATTTAATTTTTTCTTTTGATTCAAGTCACATCAGTCATAAACTTCAAAAAAAAAACTTAAATGCCGAATAATTTTCTAAATTAACAAAATGGCGACCAGATCTCGAAACAAAATCTAGAATTTTTTTTACGGTTTCCTGTTACATGACTTATCATATAATTAAAATTTTTCTATATAAAGGTGAGTTTGTTGACATATGTCATATAAAAACACAAATTAAAACAATATCGTAGGTATCAAAACTGGTTACCTAGAAGATTAAACTTCCTCGACAATTAGATCCGATTTAACACTTAAACTTTTTTAGTGAATCTAGATTTTTACAATTAGGTGTTTGTACAAAATAAAATTAGATGTTCCAGGTTGTGAAAAATCACGTAAATAATATTAATAAAACAATGTCGTGGAAGTCAGAGAGGTAGATTGGGACTTATTAAAAATTTGTTATTTTAAATTAAATTTCAAAATAAACTTAACAAAAAAGTTTTATAGCAGAGCGTGGTTTCGATCCACGGACCTCTGGGTTATGGGCCCAGCACGCTTCCACTGCGCCACTCTGCTATTTATTGCATATTTACAAAATTTGTTGCACGCCGAACCGAGACGTAGTCTACTCACATTATACTGGGTGTGTGTCATATATTGCATCATTTAGGTATGGTACGTTTATAAACACATTATAGAATGATATTTTACAAATATTGAATCAACAAAGTGTGACAAAACTATGAATTTAGTTTTATATGGCGTTTTAGCTGATTCTATTGGATTTAAGTCTGGGCTAAAGGATTGGCTGAATAGCGAAAGGGTCAACACATCCCACCTGCTATCACTCAAGATGTCCCAAAAGCAAAAATATCCAAGCAAAATAAAACACAGAAAGGAAGTTCAAGAATATTCGACAATAACTTGAACTTATCACAAATAAGTTTCAGAAAAAAGAACATCCCCTTTATTCCCTTAATACGGAACTGAGGAACACCGAGACCCAGATTAGTACAGCGAAAGCACTACTCAAAGAACTCAACACAAGCCTCAGAGATATCGAGTACTTAGATTCAAGATACGCGAGACAGATGAAATTAAATATTATTCCTGAAAGCGAACTTAAGGGACAAAAAACGGAATACGCCAAAATAGAAAACCTTAACGACAATACTCAGGAACTTGACTAACAAGCAGCAAATCTAAAAGAAGGCAACACCGAACTAACCGAAGAAATAGCCGACATACAACAAACTCTGCAAAAAGAAAATAATGACTTACTAAAACTCATCAAGCTATTACAAAATCTAATAGAGAAATCTGAAAAGACACCTCAGGAAGAAATGGAAATCAAATTTTCAATTGTAGTGGCTTTTTCTTGATGAAAATCCATTATAAATAATATGAAACATAAACACACCTTTTTTTTTAATTTCCACTATATTTTGTAGTTTAGAAAACACATAACGTGTTTCACTACGATGTAGCTTCTTCGGATGTTTGATGTACTATCTCTAGATCTAGTATATCAAACATCCGAAGAAGCTACATCGAAGCGAAACGCGTTATGTACTTTCTTAACTACAAAATATAGTGGAAATTAAACAAAAACCTGCGTTTATGTTTTATATTATTTATAATGGATTTCCATCAAGAAAAAGCCAGTACAATTGAAAATTCGGTTTCCATTTCTTCCTAAGGATATTTCAGATTTCTCTCTTAGATTTTGTAATAGCTTGATGAGTTTTAGTAAGTCATTATTTTCTTTCTGCAGAGTTTGTGGTATGTCGTCTATTTCTTCAGTTAGTTCGGTGTTGCCTACTTTTAAATTTGCTGCTTATTAGTCAAGTTCCTGAGTTTTATCGTTAAGGTTTTCTATTTTGGCATCGTATGCCGTCTTTTGTCTCGTAAGTTGGCTTTGGGGAATAATATTTAATTTCATTTATTCCGCGTATCTTAAATCTAAGTATTCGATATCTCTAAGATTTTTATTGAGTTCCTCGAATAGTACTTTTGCTGTATTAATCTGAGTCTCGGTATTCCTTAGTTCCGTATTAAGGGAAGAAAGGGGATGTTCTTTTTTCTGAAATTTATTTGTGATACGTTCAAGTTATTGTCGAATATTCTTGAACTTCCGTTCTATGTTTTATTTTGCTTGGATATTTTTTTGCTTTTGGGACATCTTGAGTGATAGCAGCTGAGATGTGTTGATTCTTTCGCTGTTCAACCGATCTTTTAGCCCAAACTTAAATCCAATAGAATCAGCTGAAACGTCGTATAAAACTAAATTCATGGTTTTGTCACACCCTGTTGATTTGATATTTGTAAAATATCATTTTATAATATGCTAATACATTTTACTATACCTAGATGATGCAACATATTAAACACACCCACAACAATGTAAACAGACTACGTCTCGCTTCGGCGTGCAACAAATTTTATAGATTTGCAACAAATAGCAGAGTGGCGCAGTGGAAGCGTGCTGGGCCCATAACCCAGAGGTCCGTGGATCGAAACCACGCTCTGCTACAAAACTTTTTTTTATTAAGTTTATTTTTAAATTTAATTTAGACTAACAAATTTTTAATTAGTCCGAGCCTACCTCTCCGATTTCAATGATATTTTTTTAATAATGTTATGTACGTGATTTTTCACATTCTGGAATATCTAATTTTATTTTATACAAACGCCTAATTCCAAAAATCTAGATTCAATAATAAATTTTAAGTAGTAAATCGGATTCAGTTGTCAAGGAAGTTTAGTCTTCTAGGTGACCAGTTTTGTTACCTACGGTATTGTTTTAATTTGTGTTATTACATTATATATGTCAATAAACTCACCTTTATATAGAAAAATTTAAAATAAAACGTGGAGAAAAACCTTGGAATAAGCAATAGGAATAGTTGATACCCAAAAATAAACAAAAGTTTTCATTTTAGCAGACTTTCAGTACCAGTATCAGTATCAGTAACTTTATTATCTTTTAAGTAAGCTACATACGAGTTGTTTACTTCTTATAAAATATACCGAAAAAATCTCATTTCATGATTTGTAAAGGATTCGATCAATGAAATCTCCATCTTTTTAAAGTCCTTTTTGTAGGTTGAAAAGTTAAACTGTGTTTTTACTATTTCGCCATAAAATGCTAAAACTATGGCATATATTCTGGTTAAACTTCATTAATACATAGCGATCATTTGGAAAAATTGTATAAAATTAAATTCATTTTGATACCATAATTAGAAGCAGGATAATCGGGAAAAAAAGCTAATTAATTATTCCGGCGCAATGTATTAACCTCCCAAAGCCGTTTCTCGCTACCCCAGTGAGCAAAGTCCCTATGGGTAACTGCTAGTAAATTTATATTTATTAGGTTTCAATAATAATTTAATTATAGTACATCAACCTATAATGGACCATTTTTTAAAATAGGTGTAATTTAGAATTTCCAATCGATTTTTTTACTCCAATTATAAAAAACACTTTTCGTTCACTTTGACAATATCAAAAATTTTCTAAGATTACGTTAATATTTAGAGAATTAGTGTTTTTAAACGAGAAAACGCATTTTCGATATTTGAAACTTTAATTGTCTCTAAAAAAGTGAATTCTAAAATTTTTTGAATGTAGCAAAAAAGGAAGGCGTTCTGAAACCGCGTAATTTCGATTTTAGTACTTTCAAAAATCTTCAAAATTCGCTATTACAGAGACATTTCAAATCTTAAAAATCCAGAAAAGTTACACTTTTGGTAAAGTGTAATGTTTGTAAAAAAAAATTGCAATTTCAACACCCTCTAGCTTGAGGTGTATCATAGGGTTTAATGTTTGTTGTGCTTGCCTAAAGACGTTCTTGGTCACGTGGAACTCACGGGCCTTCGATAATGTGAGTTTTGGTTGCGTACAACACACTGTTGTGGCTCGCTTTGATGTATTTGGAAGACCAAAAATTCCTAATTTGCGTTTTTTGTTGTCACTACAGTCAGATATTTGAAGTTAGAAAGCTTGAGGATTGTAGCTCGTCTATTTGTATTCTTAATCATTTAAAAATTGCAAAAAAAAGACTTTTTCGATTTGTGTATTTTTTTAGAGTTTTTAAGCCTACACATACCAAAGACGCGTAATACCTTCAATTTTCACTGTACTAAAAATTAAATATTAAAAGCTAAAAAGATAACATGCCTCTGAATAAACAACATTTATTACTATATTTTATTAGTCTGCAGGTAATATAAAATTACGGTTCTTTTCAAATATCTTGAACATTATTGACGATTAATAAAATATTAATGGTATACATTTAATAGTGGTTATTATTTAAATCGATTTAGTCATTAGGAAAAATATCTTTATTTCTTATTCGTGTTATTTACTAAGCTAGAATGCTACGATACTCGACAAAAAAATTAAGGGGTCTGGCCACAGTAGCGGGTGCAAAATCATGGGTATATTCAACAATTTTATTATGGAATATAAATTTATATATAAAATTAATTATATGTACATGAAGCTCCAACATCGAGGAATCGGAATTTTTTTTTCGAAAAAATGGTTGACATCTGTAAACAGTAAGAAGCTGTACTTCATCCAAAAGAGTGCGTCAATTCCTAAGCATATAAACATATTAACCAAACTATTCAGCTTGCCCGAAACACAGTGCTTTTTAAAATTTAAACAGTCGTCCATATAAATGCCCAAAAATTTTACCTTTTGACACTGCGCAATATGCCCGCAATTAAAATATCAAATTTTGATACATTCATTATATATGAAATAAAATGCCTGAAAACTGGAACAACTACCGGAGAGAATGGAATGAGGTAAACGCAACAATAAAAGAACTAAAAGAAAACTATTGGGAAAGATTCATAAAAGGGATGGAGAGAGACATGTACGGAAGCCAGAGAAAAATATGGGGAATGTTAAGAAGAAACAAGCTTGAAGTCAAAGATACCGTGAGAACTAATAAAATCACATTAGAGCAGTGGGAAATATACTTTAAAAATCTATATAACGAAGAGGAGAATATGGAACAGATACAAAATGAATATGAGGAGGACGATAGCACAGAACTAACAAATGACAAGATAGAAAACGCTTTAAAGTCCCTTAAGAATAGAAAAAGCCCTGGACCAGACGAGATCACTAATGAGATGCTTAAATACGTAGGGAAAAAGTTATGTAATGAAATATTGACCCTATTTAAGAATATCATAGGAGAACAAAAAATACCGGATGAATGGAAGAATAGTGTAACAATACCTATTTTTAAAAAAGGACAGAAAACGCACCCAGAAAACTATCGAGGAATAACACTGCTTGATAGCATTCTCAAAACTATACTGGAAGAAATCACCAAAATCATAAGTGTACGAGAAGAACAACAAGGTTTCAGAAAAAACAGATCCTAGAATTCAATAAACCTGCGTACATGTGCTTCGCGATATGATCAAGGCTTTTGACAGAGTACGCTTAAAGGAGGTCTTAGAAATAAGGAGAACAAAAGGTCTAAACCATAGGCTAATCTGAACTAACCTGAACTAACCTAATATACGATATTAACATCCAGTGCAGAACAAAAATCAGAGTAGGACTAATAACAACGGAAGACATATATGTAAACACAGGAATTAGACAGGGCGATTCGCTCAGCCCCTTCATATTTAATCTAATAATGGATAAAATAATAGAAACTCTCCCCAGAATAGCTGGATACAGAATGGGAAACACATTCTTCCATACCGTCTGCTATGCGGACGATGCTGTTCTTATTGCAGACTCTGAAGATAACCTCCAAAGACTACTGCGCTCTTTTAACACTAAAACGAAAGAAATAAATATGCTCATCAACACCGAGAAGACTAAATTCAAAGAACCAATACGGTGAAAGTTAGAAATCGAGTCCAAAATTGTCAAACAGGTAAATCATTTCAAATATCTGGGAGCAGAAATAACGAGCCATGGAAACCTTTTTAACGAAGTAAGAGAGCAAACAATGACAGCGGCTAGAATTTCTGGATGCCTAAAAGAAATTGTGTGGAAGAACAAATGCCTTAATACCGAAAGCAAAACTAAGATAGATAAAACGGCTCTAAAACCCATCATAACATACGCGGCAGAGACCAGATACAGGCAGAACTCTACAAATGATGAAAACAATCGAAATAAAAACTTTAAGAAGTATATAAGGCAAAACTCTACACGACAGAATACGGAATGAAGATATCAGACAACAATGCTGGATACAGGACATAGGAAGATGGGTTAGATAAAGGCGAAGATTCTGGAACAAACATATAAGAAGAAAGGGGAAGGTAGACTCGTTAAAAGCGCAAAAATGAATAACCTAGTACGAAAAAGATCACAGGGAAGACCACCAAAACGATGGCGAGAATGCTGGACCTCATCTTCCAGGGAAGACGTGATGGCAATAAACAGATAATAGCCTACTAGCATGGTTAACTGTGTTAGAAAGAAGAAGAAGAAGTTTTGAACATTTCTTCTGATAATTATAGAATATAATAAATTTAGTTTCATTACCATTGGAAAATAGAAAGTTTTCATTAAACCATCTACTCGCATCCAGCATAATGTTATTACATTTTATTTCCAAATCATGGTCTAATTTTTCAGAAATTAAAAACGATGTATCATCTGCATTTACAGATATAGCGTCCGCAGGGATGCATCCAACTTCATTTATATATAATATAAACAGGACAGGGCCTAATATGGATCTCTGTGGGACTCCAACATTCATTCTTATATATTTAGAACTAATACTTTGTTGTGCTCCACTGTCAGTATAAAAAATTCTTACATACTGTTTCCTGTTTTCCAAAAGAATTTTTATTTAGTTCAATGAAGAGTTGCGAATTCCGTATTTAGATGATTTAACTAATACAGTTCTATGATCGTGGATTTTGCAACATCAAATAATCTTCTCATCAAATCAACAATGTTTGAGCATAAAAATATTCACAAGCAGACCTGGGTCTCAAATGACGGAATAACGAGAAATCAGATTGATCATGTTCCTGTTAATGCAAGACGGGGCAGTAGTATTGTCAACGTTAGAAGCCTACGGGGCCTGGACGCAGACAGTGATCATTTTTTGGTTAGGGCCAAATTCAGGATAAAAATTTCCAACCAAAAGAGCAACAGGTCAGAACAGATTCCCAGGTGGAACACTGAAGCTTTCAAAGACACACAAAAAATAACTGCATACCAAACCACTCTGGAGAGTATACTAGGATCTGTAGCAAATCAAAACAATGTAGACGAAACGTGGGAAACAATTAAAAATTCAGTTATACATAGTACTGAAACCACCATAGGAAAAAGAAAGAGCTCTAAAAAGAAGAAATTGTTTGACAACGATTGTGAAGGAGTCTTAAAGTCAAAGAACCAGGCCCGACAACGAATGCTGCAAGATACAAATGAACAAAATGCACAGAAATACAGCGAGGCCAGAAAAAAGGCAAAGAAAACAATAAAAGCGAAAAAAAGAGCATACGAAGAATGCATTTTTGAAAAACTAGAGTCAAATAGAAGGAACAACAGAACTAGACGTTTCTTCCAAGAGGTAAAGGATATAAAAAACGGATTTAGACCCAGAGTTGGAACAGTAATAAATAATGACGAAGGTTACCATTTTACAGATGAGGCTGAAGTGATAGAGACCTGGAGAAGATACTTTGACGAGTTACTGAATGTCCAGGCAGATGAAGCCCGGCCTGAATATACATACCTTACGGCCGAACCCATAGTAGAAAAACCTACAGAGGAAGAAGTGTCACGAGCTATTCAAAACTTAAAAACAACAAAGCCCCAGGAAATGACACTATACCGGGAGAATGTTTGAAAAAGGGAGGAGAAACCCAGAAACGTGCTTTCTATCAACTCATCTGTCAAATATGGAAAGAAGAAAAAATACCAATCTCCTGGAAAGAAAGTGTGATAATACTAATACTTAAGAGGGGCGATAAAACGTGCTGCTCCAATTATAGGGGTATATCCCTTATTAACACAGGATATAAAGTCTTCTCTCTAATGATCTTAGAACGATTGACTGCGTGTGTGGGGTATCACATAGGAGATTACCAGTGTGGATTTAGAAAAAAAAACGCTCAACTGTAGATCAGATATTCACGATTAGGCAATTAATGGAGAAATGTTGGGAATACAACAAAACATTGCACCAGCTATTTATAGATTTTAAACAAGCATACGATAGCATCATAAGAGTAGATTTGTGGAATGCCATGGCAGAACTGGGCATACCGAAGTAGTTAATTAACCTCACCAAAACAGGTGTAGAGGGATCTGCAAGTGCAGTAAGACTTGAAGGAAGATTGTCAACCTTCTTTACAATCAACAGTGGTCTTAAACAGGGCGATGCACTGTCTTCACTCCTCTTTAACGTCGCCTTGGAGAGCATCGTACGAGAAACCAACACAAAAACGCTCCTCTTTAGGTCCGCGAATCATATTGGCGTTCGCTGATGATATCGATATTGTAGGTAATACAACTACCAGTGTCAAGGAAGAGTTCTTCAAACTGGAAAATGCCGCAAAGAAAGTTGGCCTACGAATCAACGAAGAAAAAACAAAATATATGGCTACAACAAGAACGGAACGGCGAGACAGAATAGGACAGAACGTGACTATGGACCACTACAATTTTGAAAGGGTCCATCAGTTTAAATATTTGGGAGCTACGATCACCTCTGGCAACAACATTACACAAGAAATTAACAACAGAATACAAGGAGGCAACCGCTGCTGGTATGGGCTGCAAAAGATAATGAAATCGAAAAATATATCCCGCAGCATGAAAATAAGAATATATCAAGTAGTTATAAGACCGGTAATGACATATGCATGTGAAACATGGACATTGACAAAACAAAATGAGAATAGACTGAAAATTACAGAAAGAAGAATGCTTAGAGGGATATACGGACCAGTTAGGGACAACACCACACGGCAATATAGAACGAGAACAAACAAGGAATTAGAGGAACTCTACAACCAGGCAGATATAGTGAAAATAATAAAAGCAGAAAGATTAAGATAGGCCGGCCATGTTATGAGACAAGATCAACGTATCGTCAAGTTGGTATGGGAAGAAAACCCAGAAGGAAAGCGGCCGCTAGGAAGACCAAGGATGAGGTGGAGAGATAATGTTGCAGCAGACTTACAAACCCTAAACGTCGAACACGCGGAGGAACTAATGATGGATATCAGCAAGTGGAGGCAGATTGTGAAGTTAGCAAAGACCCACCCCGGGTTGTAATACTAGAGAGAGAGGGAGAGAGAAAGAGAGAGAGAGAGAGAGAGAGGGAGAGAGAGAGAGAGAGAGAGAGTTCTATGATCAACGCAATCAAATGCCCTGATGAGATCACCAAAGCCCAAACAAGACACTCACACGCTTCGATACATTTTATAACATTACGATAAAATTAATTTATCGCAGTAATGGTAGAATTTCTATTCGTAAAGCCACGCAAAATATTATTGCTTTGCAATTATATTCTCTTATAGACCTGCTATAGATCTTGAATAAGCAAAGCTGTCGAAAAATGAAATCATTCCACAATTAATTAACATTACATATGGGGGACTTAAACAATAATTTAATTTGATATCCACATACAAAAATTCTGTGATTGCGATTTTTTTAGTTAATGGTCAAAAATAATCAAAATCGTTTTTTTAAACACTATATACCATTTATAAAAGATTATTACCATGTCCCAATTTGAAATTATTTTTTGACTAAAACCTAATTGGCATTTGTGCAACTAACAACATAATTATTACATACACATGAAACTATTACACAGGAAACGGCAATATCCTCGTTTATTCAAAACACAAATATGGAAACAAAAACCCGGGGGAGAAGTCTTCATCGTTATTGCATGCATAAAATCACTACCTTCTTCCACAAAACACGAAAATCTCATATTTCCGGAACAATATGGGAAATAAAAATGTTTCATAAAAAACGTTCCGGTACGTCTAAAAAAGTGCAGTAGACCCCGTATCCCGTATCAGGACGAGATATTATATCAAAATACATTAGTAATTCGGAGAACAAAGATAAGGGTGATACTACCTATTGTGTTTTACTTTATAATATCAGTCTGATAGATCTGAAATCAGACATGGAGATTTGCAGTGCTAGTTTTGAAATTATTAACAAAATACTGAACTTGTTGACCAACTGGCAGTTGTTGAACTTGCATTTTTCTCGATTTTAACGGATCTGTTCTTAAATTACTTGTCGCGTATGCTGCTATGGTATTATGGACCGAAATATATGCCATTAGGATATGTATTCAATTTAACAAGGAGAAAGACTCTCACGGCCAAGAGATTATCATTATGACGGATAGTCAAGCAGCCATCAGTGCGCTGAGCTCTCAAGTTATCACTTCCAAGATGATCTGAGAATGCCTAGAGGAACTGAATAACTTGAGGAAGAATAATAAAGTCACCCTTACGTGGGTACCGGGACATACCGGGATAGAGGGGAATGAAATAGTAGATAAGTTCGCGAGGAAAGGGTCTGAGATATCTTTTTCGGGGGCAGAGTCTTAGCAGCATAAGGTTGGAAGAACTAAAGATAGAAGAAGAAAGCAGGAGATCCAATTATTGGCCGAGGCTACAAGGATTGAGATAAACTAAGATTCATTCATTCATTCATATCAGCCCGTTTTCATCCACTCCTGAATGTAGGCCTCTTTCATATTTTTCCATTTCTGTCGTTCCGTAGCGATCCCCATCCAGTTTTTTCCGGCTATTTTCTGGATGTCGTCACGCCATCTCTTTTGGGGCCTGCCAACACTTCTCTTGTTCTCTCTTGGCTGCCATGCTGTTATCTTGTTTGTCCATCTGTCTACGTCATGTCTTGCGATATGTCCAGCTCATCTCCATTTTAGCTGCGCTACTCGTTTGCTCAGATCTGTTATTTTCGTTCTTCTTCTGACGAAGATACCTCTGGAGAACTACGATCAGAAGAGATTCAAAGAATGCATAAGCTTGAGTAAAAACCAGCTCAGAATTCTGACGAGAGTCCTGATGGGGCATTGCCATCTGAAGAGACACCTCAAGAAACTTGGACTGGTAGAAAGAGAAGAGTGCAGATTCTGTGAGGAGGAGGACGAAACTTCTATTCATACCGTTGCAGAGTGCAGCACTCTAGAAAATCCTAGGATGCGTTTCTTGGGAGCACACCAAATTGAAGAAGGGGAGCTACCCACCTTGAAGCTGTCTAACATCCTGAGATTCCTGAAGGAAATGAGACTGGAGGACCTGCTCTAGCCGATATGGTAACTCTTACGACTGGGCAGCAGTAGAGGGGCACAATAGATCTACCAGATCGCAGTGTACAGACCCTCAACTCTACGTACATACATACATGGTATTATGGAACCATAGATATAAAAAGTAATTAATAGTACTTAATATAAACTGTGTATCTTGTAGAAGAAAGATGGCTTACTCTTAGAAAGAAATAGGGCGTTTATGATGAGTAGTTCTTCTCCTTCGGTCGGGAGACAAGGGTATCTAATGACGTTTGGAGTATCGTGCTTAGCTCCGTTTAAGTCGGTAATCTACCCATTGCAATGCGGTTCGTGTCCTAAAACGTACATAGGGCAAATCTGTAGACCATTTAGAATAAGAATTGCAGAACATAAAAAAGTTTTCTTCTTACCAAAATTAACTCAACATAGGCAAACTACCTCATTCAAGGAAACCATAATTTTAATGGAAAATTCAAAATTTTACTCCTAAAAAAGAAAGGACAAAAACTAAATTTTTATTAGACCCTTGAGACAAACTTTTAAAAAATTCAGAAATATTCTTAAATAATCAAATCTAACTTAACCAATCATCGCTATTAAATACAGGGTGTCTAGTATGTATCTCTTAATTTCTTGGAAGATTACAGGGGAGGTCCAAATAACCCTACTTTGTTATAGAAAAAAATTCCTAAAGTTCTCCTTAACGGAGATACAGAGCCCTAAGGGAGTATCCTATCGACTCTAAGTTTTGAACCGATTGTATAATTTAATGAAATTTTGATATTTAATAGAGGCCATAAAGACTCATTAAACCATACTACAGTAGACGTTTTAGATAATCAGATAAGTCAGAAACGGACTTGTAGCCACAGTCGTTGGGCCTAATTTTTAACAGGTGTCATTTTACAGAACTGAAAACATATTTTTTAAAATACTTTGGTCTTTCCTCTTCAAAAAGATACTTTTAATTTTTTTCGATAAAACTGACGGTTTTCCAGATAAATAGGTTTTTATGCGAAATACTCAAAAGTTAGTAATGCTAAACACAAACAGGTAAAAATCAGGTTGTTATTGTTAATACCTCCGTAATGAATTACTATTAACGGAACTGGTTAAAACGTCCTTCAAATACAAATAATTTTAAAAAATGGAAGAATATTCGTACGTAAAGTATGCTGGTATGCATTTAATTTATGGTGAAGCGCTATCAAATTCTTCGAAAGCAAGAAAACTTTATGCTGAAAGATTTCCAGCTCGAAGATTGCTAAGTCTAAAAACCTTTCCAAAGATTGATCAAAGCCTAAGGAAAGCAGGTAAAAGATGATTAGAAAATAATTATAAGAGTTAACGAATTAATTTTTTACATGTTTTATTCAGGGTCATTTATGCCGCGACATGGCAGTGAGGGTCCTACCTGGGGAATACGAGACCCTCACGTAGAGGAACAAATTTTACAAGATAATGTTGACAACCCTTCAAACAGAATAAGAAAGCTCACGACCCAAAAAAGAGATGGCATAATAAACTCACACAATTTACATTTTTGGGCTGATGAAAACCCGCACGCTATAATTCAACACCAATAAAAGTTTATTGTAAATGTGTAAAATTAGGCCCAACGAAAGTGGCTGCAAGTCCGTGCCTGACCTTTCTAATGATCGAAAACATCTACTGCAATATGTTTTAAAGGGTCTTTATGGCCTCTATAAAATATTAAAATTTCATTAAATTATACAAGTCGAGTCAAAACTTATAGCTGATAAGGTAAATCGCTCTGTATCTCCGTTAAGGGGAACTTTAGGAACTTTTTTTCTATGGCAAAGTAGGATTATTTTGACCTCCCCTGTATGCTCGCGAGAAATTAGGAGGTACTTATAGGACACCCTGTATTTTTTCATAATAAAATTTCAAAAAGAAGCAGTAGGTAGACAAATCCATTAAAATTCAATATATTTAGGAAAAACCGAAATAATTTAGTTGACAACACAATAAGTATATTTTGGGGTCTAATTTGTTGTAACACTTGTTTTAAACCATCCTTTTAATTTTAGTACCTAGAATAGATAAACAAAAATTGCATCAAAATTAAATAGCTCATATATCGTAGCGAAACGCGTTACTTGTTTTCAGAAACAATAAAATATACTGAATATTAAACAAATAGCTTGTGTTTCTGATTTACATTATATACAAAATGTTTCCAATAAAATAATATTTTGCTCTCATTTTCATTACATAAATTGCAACATCAAGTAAAAAAATTACATAGTACCACTCTTGTTTTCGAACCTGCATTTCCATCGCTTTTATGCAGAGCTACGAAAAAAACAAACACACATCCACCCTCTTTGCTAAAAATGGCACATACGATGTGATATTTAAATCGGTGCTCTATTCAAAGCAGGTGTGGCCGGGAGGAAATAAAATTTCATATGAAATTTTTATGTACGATGCATCCGCTCCGATTTTCATATGAGGAGAGGTGCTTTGAGAAAGCTGTGTGCCAATTTTTACTTTCGAAGAACGCATTAGAGTGCTTGTTAAATCTACGTAAAGAAAAAACTAAAAGAAAAGTGAAGGATGATTTGAATTTTATAATAAATTTAGGTTTGGAACTTATTGATAAAAATGGGATTTGTTTTTAGAAAGTCAAACGTTAAAGAAACAATTACTTTTGTAGGGGATAATACAAATCTTCCAAATTATTTAAGGCTCTCCAGATGTAGCTGGAGTAATTGCTAGAAAATATACCTGAAGTGGCATTTTTCTTTTACTAGAACCCTTATTATGTAAAAGTATAACTCGGAAAACATCATCGTGAAAACATACATAAGGATTCATGAAGAATACTGGCTCAAAGTTAAGAGTAGTAGAAACTCTACATTGAGCTTCCAAATAATGATCCTTTAGTTAACTTAATAATAAAAATGCAATCTATCTAACATATCATAAATATGAAATTTCAATTCATTCATTGTTTGCAGATTGTAAATAATATTGAAGAGTTACTAAAATGTAGTTTTCAAACTAGCATTGTTTTTATTTCCTTTTTTTTTGTACGAAGATTTGATGAGATTTTATCTTTAATAGTTATGACGTGTAATTTAAATTTAGGCAAACTGAATTAAAAACAATACAGGTTCGACAATCCCATTCTAATTAATTCATTCATTCATACTAAACCGGTCAACAATAGACCAGATATTTACGATCAGACAAATATTAAAAAAAACTGGGAATTTAACCGAGATCTCCATCAAATTTCATGGACTTCCAGCAAGCATATGACTTCGTGAAAAGAAGCAGACTATGGCTAGCAATGCTAGAAATGGGCATACCAAGAAAATTAGTCGATCTAACACAAAAGCTGCGTGACAAACTCATAGGCACAGGTAAGGGTAGGAAATAGAACATCAGCGCCATTCAGTGTGACATCAGGACTCAGACAAGGTGACCCTCTGTCACCGTTGCTTTTCAATTTTGCCTTGGAACATGCAATGAGCAGGGTTGCGTCGAGGCTGACAGAGGGTTTTGCGAACCAAGGTTCAAAACTGGTGCTGGCCTTTGCTGATGATATCGATACAGTGGCTCATTCAACAAGAGACGTGCGAGAGGTATTTTCGCAACTCGAGGAAGAAGCAGGTAATATGGGTCTCCGAGTAAATGAAGAAAAAACTAAATACATGGTAGTAACCAAGAATCCAAGACCTCGAATCTGGCAGAATATATCACTGAATGAACACAACTTCGAAGTGGTTAAGGAATTCAAGTACCTAGGAGCGGTAATCACAGACGATAATCGAGTTGAAAAAGACGTCTCAGTGAGAATAGCGGCAGCAAATAGGGCGTTATACTCCCTCACAACATTATTGAGATCTAAACTGTTAAAAAGACAATCTAAACTAACTCTGTACAGGTTAATTATTCGCCCGGTAGAATTACTTATGGTAGCGAAACTTGGACCCTCAATCAACGGGAAATAAATAAATTACTCATATTTGAACGAAAGATTCTTAGAATAATATTTGGTCTCCAAAGAGATGAAACAACAGGAAATTGGAGAAGACGCCACAATGCTCAATTGACGACACTGTAATGGCAGTGAAAACATAGTCCGTTATATAAAAGCCAATAGAATAAGATGGGTAGGCCATGTGGTAAGATCAGGGGACCACAGATTATTGAAAATAATATTCTTCGAGACACCAGATGGTAGAAGATCCCAGGAAAAGATGGAAGGATGCCGTCAAAGCTGATTTGTATAGGATTGAAGTCCAGCAGTGGGAAATGGAAGCACAAGACCGTAGAAGATGGAGGGCGATAGTGGATGCGGCTAAGACTCACCCAGAGTTGTAAGACCAGGAAAGAAGAAGAAGAAGAAGAATATATTAAATCGTCAAATGTCTTAAAAACAGCAAGCACAACCACTTAGGACTGTCCACTTTATCATTCTCATCATCTGACAGTCATTTGTATCATCTTTAGGTTATAGGCCTCCTTTAAAAGTCTTTAAAGTTCCATCTCTTGTCCTTTATTATTATTATTATTTATTTTTATTCGGTTTCCTGCCAGTCTTTTCACGTCATAGCTTCTTTTTTTTTATACCCGGTCTCCCTCTATTAGTAATTGTATTCATGTATTATCTATAATGTTTTTGTCCATTTCCACTTAATTTGTATGATATGCTGAATGTCATCCATCATCTTTGATTTTGGTCATGTAATTCATTCGGTATTTTGTCTCTCCTTGTTAGTTCAATATCGACATTTCTGTTACCCTATTGTGTTATTTTCAGTTCATATACAAACTTTTTAAGTAAGGGTTGAGGTACCAAACCACCCATCCCAACCAGATACCGTTGTGAATCTTGAGAACCTAGATATCCTAACCAATTCTTATTTCATTATCTAATAATTGTAATCTAAAGTCTATTCTGCCCTGATCCAACGTTAAAAGTATCTTCAGCAGTTCCACCGAGTCGAAAGCTTTTTAGAAGTCAACAAATACTAACGCGAATTATTTATTATAACCGATGAGTCTTTCATCAAAGGTAATTATGCCCTAGTGATACAAATCAAACATTTCATAAAAATTTTGATAAATCTCTTGTAGAGATGGGAGAACAGGTTATTGTTTTTTTAGTTAAACCATCTTTATATGAAATAGAATTGTTATAAACTTTTTCCATTTTGTCGGACGTATACTATTCCCCAAATAAAAATTTAAAATGGCAATTACCATCTTTAAGAGGCTCTCACCATCTAGTTTCAAAGCATCTACCACGATCTGGTCCTCTCCAGAAGCAGTATTGCTTTTTATTTCTTTAAATACACTTCTAGCTTCTCCGATAGGTATTCGAAATCCTGCTTAATTATTTTCCATTCTGTTGTTTATTGCGCATTGATACTTGACTCTTCTATCAGCTTTCTGTTCAGTTCTTTATAGAATTATTCTGTAATATCAGATAAGTTTTCTATATTTGGTATTTCTTTCCCTTCAGCATATTTAATCTTAAATATTTCTTTTTTGTCTCCTGCCAATTTTTTTCTTAGCATTTGTATATCAAATCTTTAGGTATTTGTTTCGAAATATTCTCATTTATTTATTTTTGCTTTGGTTAGCTTACTTTTTTGATACTTTGATTTAGTACAGTGTTATTGGGGAACTTCTGTAATTGTCTCATTTGGGGCTTCGATGTCTGTTAAGTCAATGAGTTGTAAAACCGATGTATGGATTCTATATATTCTGTGTAATCCAACGATTTGCTTGTCCTTTGTCTTCTTTAATTTTCTCAGTTTATTTTAGCTGTAGCTCAAATTCCCGGTGATTGTTTTCAACGCCAAATCTATTCAGTCCTACAACTTCAGTACAATATCATTTATGGGTTAATATGGACAAATCTATCTTGTTCTTTGTTTCACCATAAGGACTTAACTGAGGCCTTTATTGTTTTTTTTTTAACAATTCAAAAATACAAATAATGTTGTTGTAGGGAAGTCTAAGAATGATTGTCCTTTTATTTTTTTTTCCATCTAAGGTATATTTTTCAATCGCTTTTTCTAATTCGTCTATGTGTTCCAACTTTGGCATTTAATTTATGAGCATCGTAAATAGTATTAGAGCTTTCATGCAAAAAAAAACATGTTGACTTATAGGTTTTATCATAGATGTTGATATGAACGAAACGAACCTGAACTAATCGATTTTATATCATGTTAAAAACTTCTGTGTCATCAATATGGACTGAAATTCCTTCCCCGTCAGGATATACATATTCAAGCATAAATTTAAAGTTGCTGAATATTTAGCTTAAATTTCGACGTCGATAATACCTGAATAATAACAGTTGACCTTTATCCATGGTATTAAAATTTAACATTAGATAAACTTTTAGCCATGATTAACTGCCCGCCAGGAGGTTTATGTTTTATTGAGATAAATTTAAAAGGTTAAATTGAGAAGTTGAAAAGTAGAAACATTTCTTCTTATTTGAGATACTTATTGAGCGAAACAAATTCCTACAAAATGTCCGGTAACACTCCAATAACAATTGCTTCATCGAGTTCTAGCTCCGTATACTGACATCTGTCAGAATTTTGGATCTAGTTTAGTAGTGAGTCCGTTTATGACTTCCTTGATAATATAAAAATAGGTTATGGTCTGGGTCTGCTCAAAAGTTGGGTATCTCTTTTAGACCCCATATCCCCGTTATGGGGTACCTTCGGAAAAAAAATTATGTGACACGCTATAGTTATTTTGGCGCATTCTGTATACTACTAGGGTTAGACATATACTTACCGCACATCCAGTGAATATAACAAAGGTATTTTTGTATTTTCTTTAGGAATTCTAAAGTTTTATTATTCATGTTCATCAAGAACCCACCACTTTTATAAACAAGGATATTACTTTACCGAGAAATAACTTTAAACCTTTTTGAAATACTTTAAAGTTTTCCTTTTCAAGAGACAAACTCAAAGTAGAAAATTCCTTTTATCTTGGACCAAGAAATCTCTCCCCAAAGTATTAAATTTTTAATATCAAATCAGGAAGGAAATCTAATAACTAGGATTTCACGTTCAAAGCAAATAAAATGGGTAAATTTTCTCGACTTTAGAATTTTTATTATGAAAGAAGACTTCACAATAACTTCTGTCTTAATGAAATATTTATTGTCTAGGATATTACTATCTTCGGAAATAATAAAAAATTATTAGTAATGGTAGTACAGAGTGGCTCTAAAAGGTTTGTACAAAACACTAGCTTAAATTCCTGAAGCGAAAGCTCAATGTACCTTAGTTCAAAAGTTGACAGTTTTTAAAATACCGGGTGTCAAAGTTATTATTTTGTAAAATCTTTTCGTTAATATTTATCTCAACAATAAATTAATTTGCATTAAATTTGCAACTTTAAGGTTTTTTAGGATGAGAAATCAGGATCTGATTACAGTTTAGATGAACTTGGTAGAGGGCGCCACTACCAGTACTTTGCCTACATCTGAAGATTCATAACTTTTTGTGTCTTGGCATTTAAATTTACAATTGAGTATTCTCATTTCTTGATATCCTGTATATAAAAAGTGATGCTCCTCTGTAAATTTCCCTCTTAATTCTGCAAAACTCGACTAACAAGAAGAAGAGTTGATCGAGCGCTTATAAAGGAGGAACCAGAAAATGAGTTTGAAAAGAAAATGCAACTTTTTTACGTTTTGTGAAGAAGATGTTATGCATTCTTGAATAACCTAGCTCCGTAAAAAAATCGAAAATGTTTTTCCTGGGATTTGACCTACCGTATAAGAAGAAATGTTTTTACATTTCAACTTATCAATTTAACTTTTCAGATTTATCTGAATAAAACATAAGCTTCCTGTCGGACAGTTAATTACCTAAAAGTTTATCTAATGTTAAATTTTAATACTATGGATAAGGGTCAACTGTTATTATTCAGGTATTATCAACGTCGAAATTTAAACTTAATAGTCAGCAACTTTAAATTTATGCTTGCATATATGTAATCGACCATGTCAGACAGACGATAGAATCCGATGTTCAAATAATCCCAACACGTTAGATTTTTCTTCTAATCGCAAAAAATTGGCTAAAAATGATAAAACTCAAGATCAAAACGAAAACCCAAACAAACCCAAAACTCTAATAAGTTATTAACAGGTTGTACACCGAGGAAATCAAAAAATAGACGGGTTTTGTATTTCAGTGTATGTTTTATTAATATCGGCCAAGCGCTTTCGGTCTAACTTAGACCATCTTCAGGGCTTAGACCTCGTCAAAGGGCACACCTTAACCCTGCCAGTTTGAGAGCAGTCGCCAGCCGTAGCCTTCACACAGAACAAATCGTATACAATTAAAAAATTTTTAAAAATTTTTAAAAAACTTTGTCACAAACTAACTTTAAAACCAAAACATGCAACACACTAGTACATTGACACTATTAAAACAAGTTTTAATTTTAATTTGTGACACAGTTTTTTAAAAAAATTTTAATTATATACGATTTGTTCTGTGTGGAGGCTACGGCTGGCGACTGCTCTCAAACTGGTAGGGTTAAGGTGTGCCCTTTGACGAGGTCTGAGCCCTGAAGATGGTCTAAGTTAGACCGAAAGCGCTTGGTCGATATTAATAAAACATACACTGAAATACAAAACCCGTCTAATTTTCAAAACTCTAATGACTCCCAAACCCCATAACCCCAAAAACTAATAACCTTATAACCCCGTGAGATAGAGACTATACGACAGTCTAACGCTTCCGGATGCGATAGAGTGTCATATTTAATCGAGATGTTATTCTGAGAACGACTTCTTTCGTGTGCTTGCGTTCAAAGGATCTCCACGTAGTTGACTGTGGTCAACGGAGTTGATCCGTGATCTGTCAGAGACCCTGGATAATGACGTTCATGCTATCATAGCAGACACACGGACACAATGTACAATGTCGGATCCCCAGTATTGGCGGCTGATCGGGATGATGAGAAAGTGGGCCGCAGGCCTCGTCATTATTCGACTGCAGCTTTGTAACGACGACGATCATAACAAACCTGACCTGCTATGTTTATGGTCACTGAGTACTACCAAATATCTGGAAAAAGTCAATAATGTCGTCTGTGTTGCATACAAATATTGTTTTTCATCTGACATATTAAATCAGGATAATAACTGGATACCATAAACCATCCATCAAAACTGCAATAACAAGTTGCAAGAAGAAGGATCATTCGAATTTAAAATACTAATCACCTGTCGCATGGAACTTGCGAGAATCAAGACAGGATTGCTTTTTTTGCACAACAGTCACTCTTAGATTCAATACGAAAAAGAGATTTAAAGTCAATTATATCTATATACGTGAAGTGGTTCTAGCTGTCTTAATTCCAATGAATTATGATGAGGTCGACAATAATGCCGTAGAAATAGGAGATAGAGGAGACGTAGATATGGAAATTAATGGAGAATAATTAAAAGAATCAAATGCAAGCGATGAAGAGTAAGAAAAGAGAAACGAGATGACTCAAAAATTTACACAAGAAGAATTGTGTGACAGGAAGAGAGTTAATATTGTCAAAAGAAGTGCATAAATTTGTAGCTTCACGGTTGAAACAGAAGAATCTCCTACAAAAAAGTACAAAGAGTTTAAAGAAGCAGAAAGCAGGAGTTGCTACCATTTTTCGCCCAGGATAAATCACAAGAATTAGTATACGGGAACAATATAGCAGGATAAATGAATAGTTTGAAATCTGGTGCATATAAACCAGAAGCGTGGCGATTTTTCATAAATATCTTTATTCGTAGTCTCAAGGCGATATTGCTTCACAACACGGACGTCCCTGTTCTTATACCAATAACTTACTCCATGGTACTCAAAGCATCTTATGGAAACCTTTATTTCTCACTAGGTTATGAGGTTATGAGGTGTGGGGGTTATTGGGATTTGGACGTTATTGAGTTTGGGAGCTACAATGTTTGAAGGTTTTGGGGTTATTGGGATTTGGAGGTTATTGAGATAGGCGGGTTATGGAGTTTGGAGTTAAAATGCTATTGGGTTGTTTGTGTTTTGGGATTATGGAGTCGAAGTTTTCTGATTTAAAGGCTTAAAGAGCATAGCTGTTTCAAACATACTAAATTTCGCGGTTTGAATGTTCAACTGTCTCTATCTCACTGGGTTACGTGGTTACGGGGCTACGTAGTTATTGGGTTTTAGGGTTTGGGTTTGGGAATTATTGGGGTTTTAGAGTTGTGGGTTTTGTTTGAGTTTTTGTTTTGATATTGTTGAAATTTATTCGTGATGGAGTTATTTAGTATATATATATATATATATATATATATATATATATATATATATATATATATATATATATTCAATTATTTTTGTAGAGCTGTAATAATAAGTCGTTGATTTAGTTAGAATAAAGATATTGAACTTTATATTTAAAATTAATTAAAACCATGATATTAAGCAATTATTAAGCTCGGGTGCTTTTAGAGATGAGAATTTATGCTTTACAAAAATGAACCCTATCAAATAAACAGAACGGTACTTTAGAACAAACATATACAAATTATTAATAATGTTGGAATAGGACTAATAATCTGGTATGAAATCATAATAACAATATATAATTTAATAAAATGAAACATTCTGGTATTTTTATTATGACGGCATATAAAAGCAAAAAGCAATAACGCCAACCTCAGAAAAATAAAATGTAATTAATGCCGGACAAAATGAGAAACATATTTCAATTTTCTTTTTCGTTAATAGGATAATAAGGCGAATAAAATGAAAAAGTAATTACAGAAAAGATTAATAAATTTACAATGAGCTTATGCTAATTCTATTTGCCGTTTCCCTTCTTTGAATTTTCGTTTTAAATTGATTTTCCTGAAAGGCTGTAAAATGCAGAATTCTAGCAAAGCAAAACTGAAAATTAATGTCTGCAATAAGCTTTCAAAGGGAATCAACTTCTCTTCAAATAAAATTATCTTTAACTCTAGAGCTCCTAAATCTGTAACTTGATTATATATATATATATATATATATATATATATATATATATATATATATATATATATATATATATATATATATATATATATATATACAGGGTGATTCAAAAATCGATCACGAAACTTAAGGGGGTGATTCTACTGGACAAAATAAGGATAGAGCTTCATATAATTTTTTTTCCAAATGGCATTCGTTTTCGAGTTACAAGCCGTCCAAGTTCAAGTTTTTATTTTTTGTTTTTTGAATTACTCGCTTACAGGAAAACCGATTTGACTAATATTTGAAAGATAGGCTAAGTCTTCTGCGCTTCATCATTTTAGTAACAATTCACATTGATTGTTTGCCGCTAGAGGGCACTTTACCTACATTGAAAATTGTTTTTTGTCATAATTTTTTAGTGTTGACAGCTACAGTAGTTTTTGGCATAATTTCTGAAAGACTGATGCCAGGCCTTTAAAAAAGGTGCTCTTTATTTACATCGCTAAACCCAACGGTTTAGACGTAAATCACCCTTAAAAATTAAGTGGTAAATTTACTTTTCTCATTTCATTACCACCAGCTACCAGGTAAATAGCTATCAAAGTATACTAGAGCTGTCAGTTTAACATCAAATAAATTCGCTTTTTAAACTATTTAATTTATAATCTTAAAATAACTAATAATGGCTAATCAGTAAATATTCATATTATGGATTATTGCGATATACATTTAATTGATAAAAATTAATGAAACAGTACTAAACAAACTAAAAAAGATTCTCAAAATGTCCCTCATTTTCTTCAATACATTTCCTAACACTCTTCAAAAAATGTCGCCTAACTCGATGAAAAATTTCTGGTGTTTCTTTAATAATTTGGCACTTTTCGATTATCCTGAAGCGAAGATCCTCGACGTTGATTACTGGAATATCGTACACCAATTGTTTCAAATGACCCCAAAAGAAAAAATCCATAGGATTAAGGTCTGGTGACCTCGCTGCCCATGCCAATGGTCCACTTCGTCCTATCCATCGCTCAGGATACGTTGCATTCAAATACTGTCGGACACGTATACTAAAGTGGGGCGGAGCTCCGTCTTGGAGGATCCACATGTTGGCCCTTACTTCCAATGGCACATCTTCCAGATACAATGGGAGACGATTTTGGATAAAATCTAAGTATACGTCACCAGTTAATGGGCCATCAAAGAAATGAGGACCAATAAGGTAATCTCCTATTATCCCTGCCCACACATTTAGTGAAAATCTACGCTGATGTTTCGTTTCTACCACATTGTTTGGGTTCTCGTAAGCATATGTGTGGATGTTGTGTAGATTTGTTATGCCATCACGAGTGAAACCAGCTTCGTCAGTGAATAATATGACGCCAATTAATCGATTATCGTGTTCATACTTAGCTAGGATCTGATTGCACATTTCCAACCGTCTCGGCCGATCATCGTCATAAAGAGCCTGCACCTTTTTTGAATGAAACGGGTAGAGTTGCTCTTCTCTTAGTATCCTCCATGAACTAGCCTGACAGAGCCGCACTTCATTCCCAATTTTTCTAGTACTAATACCCGGATTATCTTCAATAATTTCAAGCACTCTTTCTTCTTGTTGCACGTTTCTAGCAGTTCTAGGTCTTCCCCTATTTCCATTATAACTTTTAAAGGAACCACATTCCGCAAGCCTCCTGTGCACACTGGAAAATGTTTGAGCATGAGGGATATTTCTTTCCGGATAACTCTCCATATAATATCTTCTTGCCAACTCTGCATTACCATTTGCTTTTCCATAACAAAAATGGATATCACAATATTCGATATTTGAATATTGGTTATTAGCCATTATTAGTTATTTTAAGATTATAAATTAAATAGTTTAAGAAGCGAATTTATTTGATGTTAAACTGACAGCTCTAGTATACTTTGATAGCTATTTACCTGGTAGCTGGTGGTAATGAAATGAGAAAAGTAAATTTACCACTTAATTTTTAAGGGTAATTTACGTCTAAACCGTTGGGTTTAGCGATGTAAATAAAGAGCACCTTTTTTAAAGGCCTGGCATCAGTCTTTCAGAAATTATGCTAAAAACTACTGTAGCTGTCAACACTAAAAAATTATGACAAAAAAACAATTTTCAATGTAGGTAAAGTGCCCTCTAGCGGCAAACAATCAATGTAAATTGTTACTAAAATGATGAAGCGCAGAAGACTTAGCCTATCTTTCAAATATTAGTCAAATCGGTTTTCCTGTAAGCGAGTAATTCAAAAAACAAAAAATAAAAACTTGAACTTGGACGGCTTGTAACTCGAAAACGAATGACATTTTGAAAAAAAATTATATGAAGCTCTACCCTTATTTTGTCAAGTAGAATCACCCCCTTAAGTTTCGTGATCGATTTTTGAATCACCCTGTATATATATATGTACATATAAAATAAGAAATTCTCGGCTATGAGGACAAAGACCGTTGATAAATATTCCTCTCATGTTAAAAAGTGTGGAAATCTCCAAGATAATGGAAAAGCTCCGGGTCCAAAAAATGACGACCCCGCTGTTTCGTTCTAATGTGAGATTCATCAGGCCATTGCATTCGGTACAAACCATTATCTCGCAGATGTCGCCACTGTGTCTTATTTACTATTTTTCAACCGTAAAATCTGTTTATAGGACACAGATGCGAGATGATGGTTTATACCGAATGCAATGGCCTGATGAGTCCCACATTAGGACGAAACCGCGCTGTCGTAATTTTTCGGACCCGGAACTTTCCCATTATCTTGGAGATCTCCGCACTTTTTAACATAATAGCAATATTTATCAACGGTCTTTGTCCGTATAGCCGAGAATTTCTTATTTTATATATATATATATATATATATATTGTATAAAAAAGTGCTCAGACTCCGTTTTATTTTAGATAAAAAGAGAAAAAATCAGACACAGAAAGGTTAAATGATGTATTTCAATGGTTAATATGCCAGTAGATTTGGCTTAGAATAGGATAAAATTAGATTTAAGTATAGTATAATGTGTATTGTTTAAATTGTAGTATAAATAAACAGATAAAGCGTTAAGAAACAGACAATAAAATCCAAAATTCTTGAATAAATAAAATAATTGAGAATTGTTATATTCTTAAAAAAATGACATATTTCTTTCTATAAAAACTAAAGTTAATTAAAAAACTATGCAAAAAATATTGACTAGTTAGAGTAAGGGTTAATACAAACAAATGTATATATTTACATGAATAAAAAGAGTGTGGATGCTTTTAAAAAGCTAATAATGAAGTGTTATACATCGTCGTTTGTCCCATTAAAACAACACTCATAAGACATAAAAGTGCGTGAAGTGGGAAAATTAGTGCAAAATTCAGACAAAAATACCTTGAATAGCGATAAATAAACACTAATGTATGAAATGCAAGAAAACGTTTTAGTTTCAAGAGTTATTAAAGAAATTATCTATAAATTAAAACCATATTTTTTATAAAAATATAGCATGTAATATAGATTTAAGTAATTGTGGCACTAATATAATAAGAAAATTTTGCTAAATAAAAGGGTAATAATATTAAAGCAACAATAAACATTTTAGAGTTTTTATGAACAGAATTTATTTAAAATTGTCATAAATTTTAAGGTGCAAACTGTTAATTTTTATCAAATTTAATATATAAATGATGTGCCAAAGTGGCTTTTATATACATCAAAATGTCGAGAAAACAATAAAGTTTATTTATTGTAAGGTCAATTATGCTCAATAGTCAGATTTATGTCAATATATTAATAAAAACATTAAAATTCCAGTCAAAATTGGTAAAAATTAAAAAGTAATCATAAAATTCAATTTTTCAAGGTATTAAGATTTATCAAGTTGCCAGGTGTCAAAAAACCTAACCAATCATAATGCAGAAATTTCTTATGTTTTGGCCGAATATAAAAAGTCTTGACGTAGGAATTTCGAGAGAGTTGAATTTATCAGTTTGCTGGAAGCACTGCTTTTCTCGAGCTCCCGAAAATTTACATAACCTCAAATTTTCACTTGTTTAAAAAAAACAGAAGTCTTTCTACGTCACAAGAATACAAAAGTTAAATGTTGGTTTTAAAAGAAGTTATGTTTTTTTTTGTTCTTGTGAAGTAAAAAGAATTTAATAATTTATTTAAAGTAATTAGTAAAAGTTTATAAGCTGTTGAAGAATAACTGTGCAACTCTTAGACAACAACAAATACGATAATATTGTGATAAGAGGAATATAGAAAAATTAATTTGAATTGAACTAAGAAGAACATAGCTGAACGAGACTTTGGAAAGTATTTTTGTCAATTCCTTATTTTATAGGAAAAGACAAATAAAATATTTTTGGAAATTTGGAGGATTTTTAAATAAGAAAATAAGTAAAATTAGTGGAATTCTGTTTATTAATACATTGGGACCAAATAAAAGAAAACATAACAAGGTATTTAAATTAGATAAGGAAGTGGAAAGCTTTTACCTTTCGTATACATTGAAAACTAGCATCCAATAATAACTTTACTTTTCTTAAAATAATAATAATAGAATTAATAAATTATAGTTTGTTATACTAACCTGTTAGAATTAAATAATATTTAGAATCATAAATATTAGGCGTGTAATTATATTAACTACTTCAATCACAATACAGCACGCGATAATTTGTTTAAAATAATATTATTTCTAACAATTAGACGACGCTTTCCATATAAAACTATATATATATATATATATATATATATATATATATATATATATATATATATATATATATATATATATATATATATATATATAATATATATATAAATATATATATATATATATATATATATATATATATATATATATATATATATATATATATATATATATATATATATATATATATATATATATATATATATATATATATATATATATATAAAATAAAATAGAATAAAATATTGGCGAAGCGGACGTGAAAATTTGTCAATCTACATGATTCTCGTATTAAAAAGTACGGAGCACTCCAAAATATGGAAAAACTCCGGGTCCGACAGATGGCGACAGCGCTGTTTCGTCCTAATATGGGACTCGTCAGGCCACCGCAGTCGGTACAAACCATCATCTCGCCTTTGCATCGTATAAAGCTGAATTTATAATTAAAACACAGCAAATAAGACGACAAAGGCGACATCTCGTGTGGTTCTTGTATTATCAAGTGGACCATCGAGATGTCGCCTTTGTCGTCTTACTTGCTGTGTTTTGATTATAAATTCAGCTTTATACGATGCAAAGGCGAGATGATGGTTTGTACCGACTGCGGTGGCCTGACGAGTCCCATATTAGGACGAAACAGCGCTGTCGCCATCTGTCGGACCCGGAGTTTTTCCATATTTTGGAGTGCTCCGTACTTTTTAATACGAGAATCATGTAGATTGACAAATTTTCACGTCCGCTTCGCCAATATTTTATTCTATTTTATTTTAAATTACACGGACAAAAACTTATCTACATATTTATATATATATATATATATATATATATATATATATATATATATATATATATATATATATATATATACATATATATATATATATATATATATATATATATATATATATATATTTATATGAGATCACCGCAGCAATTTTCTTAACACAATGCAAATATATCATGCAATTCGGTGAAACTGTTCCGGAGGAATCAATGTACATACATAAAAAAACCTAGCTCTTGAATTCAGAAACTTCGTCGTTTAGAAGTCGGTTAAAAAGGATTTTTTTGATCAATATTTAATTAAATCAGCCATCTTTGGACCCTAAATATGGCGAATCCTGTACGTGTTCAACTAAGATCATGTTTCTAATTTTTAACGTCCTCTTCTAAGTCACATTTTAATTTCTATACTTTATCCGATTCATAACTTCTGATTTTAAAAAATGAAAACCCTGAAACAGATCCTTAATATAAACAGGAAGCCACCAGTAAAAATATGCAGATGTTTATATTCAATCTTTTTCCAATTAGCCATCCCTTCAAAATGAAAAGAAAAAAAGCCCTAAAAAATTTTCTAACAGGAAGCAATACTAACCCAGTTTTTTCAGAGCAAAAAAAACCATTGAGAATTCCTTTAGTTATCGTTTTCGAGAGGGTGTTTTAAAAAGGAAGTAAAATCAAGGTGGTTGGGATATATTTTTTTGAACAGTATAAGATGAAGATATCCTTTTAAATATTTTAAACCGTTATAAAAGAAAATCAAATATTGTTATTTTATTAATTTATATTTCTCTGGTATATTTGAACTTATTATGAAACGACTTCAAAAAGATAGTAACTAATTCGATATGTGTTTTTACGGTTTATTCACGCATGATAAAGAGAGAGGAGTAAATTGTTTCAATAATGGAAAAAGGAAAACTAGAACAATTTCTATTCAGATGAGGAACAAAAATATAATTACACTATTTTAAAATTAATGTACCAACCACTATGTTTTATTTTTAACATAATTTCATCAATGTGACGTAATCATTTAATAAACTTCTTCCTGATACAGGTTAATGTTTCTTCCTTAATAAAATACCTTACTAATGAACCTGAAAAATACCCTCTTCTATCTATAACATGAACAATATTTGGCAGGTGATTTTTCATACACCGAATAACAAGTTCAACTGCTCCCTTGGTAACAGGCACCCCCTGTAAATACAGAGGGTAGTTGCCCTCTCTAACTCGAAATGAAACTATTAAATATAAATTGAAAGAAATATTGTATCCGATTGGCGTGTTAATTTTTTATGAGAATTTACGGAAAAATTGCTACTCAAAGCAATAGTAAAGACGAAAGCAGAAGTGCAGTTATTAGATTTTTTTCTGGATTCATATTAAAAATTTAAGCTAAGAGGCTCAAGAACATAAGACTACTTTCTTTGGCTTTGGGGATATCCAGTTGAGATTTTGATTTTAGCTTTGCTTTTCAAGACTTTCGTATCCTACTGCAGTTTCTTTAAAGTGATTAATATAAATAAAACAGAGAGAACGTGATAATAATATCAATGTAAAACTTTATATTGAACTTCTTTCTTTTTATGTTTGTTTCCTCTTCTAGAAAAAAAAATTAAAAATATTTTTAAGTTTAACTTTAAATCGAAAGATAATTATTATTCTATTTATATATTCAGATGTCAACAAGCTTGTTTTTCACTCCAAACATTCGAATGTCACTAATCAGTTTCTACATTCGTAGCAATTAACGTGATATTTACATCTTGATAAAGATCTGGAAGAAACTTTTATCAGAGATGTCTGAAACTTATGTTTCAAAAACCCTATGAGCAATTTGGACTGATGAAGCAAAATTTACAAAAATTGGGTTTTTTACCATATACAATTCCCATTTTGGGAGTGATTCAAATCCTCATCCAGTAAGATTACGGAATTTTTAGGAAACCTGTGCTGTAATAAATGATGGAATACTAAAATAATATTTTTATGAAGAAAGCTAAATGGTAACTCATTAATAATACATAGCAAATTATATCCTCATTTGAAATTATGAATTAGCTTTTGTAGGAGAAAAATATTTAAATATTCCGGAAGAGTTCGACTATCAATATTTAAGCAATTTACCTGTGGTGGAACACAGGCAAATTTTTTACTAACACGATGGTGCCCCACCACACAGAACCGTTCCAATTACCAATTTCTTACAAGGAACATTTTATGACAAGTGGATTGCCATTAATTAACCTTTTCTGTGACCTCTTCGTTCTCCTGATTTAATTCCTCTAGATTATTTATTATGGAGAACGATAAAAAACATCGTTTATTGTAATTGTGAGAACGATGGCGTACTGTTTGGTAAGAGACGTGTTCGAAAGTTCAGATTCAATTAGAATGGCCACTCATGATGAACCATTTAGGAGATACGAAAAATGTTTAAAAATCAAGGTGGAAATTTTGAACATTTTTTAAAATAAGTTGTTTTTCTGTGTAGACAAGCCGTTTGCCATTTTACAATAAAAAAATGTCAACCTTATTTTTAATAATAAATAAGATTACATTTAAAAAAATTAACTTTTAACTATTTTTTCAAGTTAATATTAGTTTTTGATCACCCCGTAGTTATTTATTATCAAAATGTCAACAGAGTCCACTAAAGTAAGTCTCGTCTTAGAAGTAAACCATCCCCAATTAAATAATAAAGACATATTAGAGAAATTGATAGCTTAAACGCCCCTTGATTCGTCAGGAACGAACAAATAAGGCTGCAAAAGTGTTTCTAAAAGCAGAGACACCTAACAATGAATTACAGCCAAGAAATTGATGAAAGAAAATACAAAAGACCTAGACACCAGCTCTAGGTATTAGGATTCAGGAAACTCTGAAGAAAAAATCAAGAAGAGAAGAAAGAAGAAAAAAGAGGGAAAAAAGGAGGGAGAAGAAAGATCCAGGATAGAGTCAGGAAATATCTAGACCCAGAATCCGAGGGAGAAATCCCTAAGGGCACCATCGTAGAGTATTAGGGAGCACTAAGTGCCCAGATCAGCACATTATTCTTAGGGAAAAGTATGACTGACGCATTAATGTTTACAAAGCGCGAAAGCAACCTTACATTATATACAAAATGTAAGAGAGTGTGATGGAATGGGTGCACCGGCACCCGAAACGAAAACACTAATGTGTAATGACCGGAAGTTTAAAAAGGTTACGGCCCGGAAACCAATGGACACTTACAGAGTGCTTCTGTAGACTGTAGTTTCACTACAGTCAACCGAAGTAGAATCGTGGGACCTTCAGTCTAGGGGGGTTTTAGCCGGTAGGAATCCTGCACTACCTTCACACTTCATGTTGGTGTATCTGCAAGATTTCCCCTCCTTCAAAAAGAATGTCTATTGATCTTCAACCAGCAAGCACAAAATATATAATATATATATATATATATATATATATATATATATATATATATATATATATATATATATATATATATATATATATATGTACGAACATAGATTGTGCATTATTTCCGTATTAAAAATTGCGGAGAACTCTAAGACAATAGGAAAGCTCAGGGCCCGGAAAATGATGATAGCGGTATTTCACCTTTATTTAGGACTCATCAGGCCATTGCACCCGACACAATTCATCATCTTACAGCAGTTAATACACAAACAGCCTACCCTGATGTGGGTTCCGGGACATACTGGGATAGAGGCAAATGAAATAGTAGACAAACTCGTGAGAAAATGGGCTGAGATACGTTTTCTGAGACCAGAGTCTTTCTGTGGAATCAGTAGCATAGCAATAGAGGAAGAAAGCAGGAGATCCAATTATTGGACGGAGCTGCAAGGATTGAGACAAGCGAAGATACTTCTGGGGAACTACGACCAGAATAGATTCCAAGGGTGCATAAGCTTAAGTAAAAACCAACTCAGAGTTCTGACAGGGGTCCTGACGGAGCATTGCTACCTGAAAGGATACTTAAAAAAACTGGAAATGATAGAAAGAGAAGAGTGTAGATTCTGTAAGGAGGAGGACGAAACCTGTATTCATATCCTTGCAGAGTGCAGCGCTCTAGAAAATCCTTGGATTCAGTTCTTGGGAGCACACCAAATCGAAGGAGGGGAACTACCCACCTTGAAGCCGTCCAACATCCGTCCAAATTCCTGATGAAAATAGGGCTGGAAGACCTGCTCTAGCTGATAACTTTTATGACTGGGCAGCAGTAGGGGGGCACAATAGATCTACCAACTCTACGCACATACATACACCAATAGCGACGTCCCGACGGATTACTCAGTAATACACGAACAACATACATCCACGATATTGTATAAAACTGCCACGTGATGGCGCGACGGTAAAATAAAAATAGAAATATATCAAAACTCATTGCGCGAAGCATGCTACCCGAAGGATAGAGGTCGCATCATTCGGCATCGGCAGCCAAGCTTACCTCGGGCACAGTTCAAGTAGGTATCGCATCAACCATCGTTCTCTGAGAGCGCTATATATTCTTTAAGCCGAAAAATATATTTTTTTATACTTCTTGGCCTAATAACAAACATTTCTAATTTCATTTTACTGTCGCTATCATATGGTGATTTTATAGAAAATTGTGGGTGTATGAGTTATTGAGTCATACATCAAGATGTCGCTAGTCGTGTTTTGTGTACCGTTTTTTCATTTTAAAAACAGTATTTAGGGCACTACCGCGAGAATATATATATATATATATATATATATATATATATATATATATATATTTATATATATATATTTATGAAACCTCCCGTTTTTTTAAGTATATTTAAAAAATCGTCGAGTGTCCGGATTATTCGAAAGTTACTTTACATAAAAATTCTATTTTTAAATGAACGAATTCTCAGTTTTCTGATTTTATTCTTACAATTGCTGAAATTTAACAAAATATTTTCTAAGAAAAAAATTTCACGAACGGAATATACGTGTGGGCTATAGGAAACAACAATTTCAAAAGGAGAACACAACAGATATATTTTAGGGTTTATAATCTACTCGGCATTACAATCCATTAATATCGTATTTCTTCCGTAATGCCGGTATATCACGCAGACCCTTTAATGACTTAAATTGCTTCCAGATTGCAGTATTATTGGATTTAATAAAAAAAATTCGCAGGAAATAGGTCTTTTCAACCAGCGTTGATTAATAATTTGCGGTTTTGTCAGGTTTAAGCTTCATTTACAGACCACATTCATTTATTGTAGCTTTACCAATAACTCCACAAAAACGTGTTGACAAAATATAATTACCTAAAAAGTTAAAATAAAAAAAGCCTTACCATTCTATAGACGCTAGTTTTTGATCGCTAGGTTCATTCACCACTATTATTTATAACCCACAATGCCGAGACATGCTGCTGGCTAACTTCTACATTCTGTCAAAAAAGTAATGGGAATTAATCGTTTAAAAAGCCAGCTTAAAGAGATTATCGCTAAGTTGGCACAACTGTCCTCTATTCTAACATGAAGTTAGAGTTTGTTTACAGTGCTGGATTTGTCGAACAAAGAATTTGTCTCAAATTTTGTATTGGAAATGGAAATCGCTGAAAATGCGTGCGTGTGAGTGGTACAGTGCATTCAAAAGCGGTCGAGATGTGGTGTAAGATTTGCCTCGCTCTGGTCGGCCATCAACGTCTCCATTGAAGTTAACATCAATAAAGAGAAGGAAATGGTGACGAAAAATCGTCATTTAAGTTTAAGAGAGATAGCAGCTGAACTTTCTGTCTCTCACGAATCAACTCGTACCATTGAACACGATTGTTTGAGCATGAAACGCATTACCACCCGGCTAGTTCCGAAACACATGAATTTTCTTCAAAAATCAATCGTGACTCTACATTCATAAAATGCATTATAACTGATGATGAGTCATGGGTTTACGAGTTTGACGTGCAAACCAGTCGACAAGCTTCGGAATGGCGCTTTCCACCTGAGCCGAAACCTAAAAAACCACGTCAAAGTCGATCAAAAGGAATGTTACATTTAACTGATTATCGCGGTGTTGTGTACTGGAAATTCTTGCCGGAAGGTCAGATGGTAAATAAGAAATATTATTTGGGAGTTAACCGGTGTTTCGAAGAGCAAATTCGTCGGAAAAGGTCAGGTTTATGGAAACAAAAGTCATTGATTTTGCACCACGATAACGCACCATCTCACAAGGCTATCATTGTTATTGAATTTCTAGGCAAAAAATAAATATACATCATTGAACCACCATTGTATTCACCTGTTACAGCTCTGACTGACTTTTTTCTATTCATAAAACTCAAATTACCCCTTCGAGGCACCCGTTTTCAGTCGATAGATAGAAAATGCATTTGAAAAATGTTTTAATGATTGGATTTTCCGTTGGCTTATTATTTGAAGGCAATACAATAAATTTGAATTAATAGTAAATATTTTATGTTTTATTGATCAATTCCCGGTACTTTTTTGATCGAATATATATATATATATATATATATATATATATATATATATATATATATATATATATATATATATAATCCAGTGATAAGATAGATGCTTTAGAGTTGAAGTTGAACCTTCATTAAATTCCATATATTTTCAATGGGGAACTAGGACACTCCATGATAGTAGGTAATACCTTTTTCTCTCATCTAGTCCTGACAAAGGCGACTACAGTATTTTGGGCCATTACCTTCTTTTAGTATCCATGAGTCATAATCAGGTCCAAACCAGTGGACTCCATTAAACATTTTTCAAAAATTCTTCTCATTCTCGATGCGTTCAGGTTTTCAGTAAAAATACATAACGACCCAAATCCACGAAGAGAGAAGCATCCTGAAACATGCACTTTTTCAGGGTGCTACAGTGTTATGCAGTAGACCAAGTTTTCTTAACAGAACTCCAGGTCCAAGATGAAGAATTGTCAGTAAACATATCGTTTGTACCCATGCCAAATGTTGCCAAAGCCAGGGAAAGCCCCAATCGATGCAAAATTATAAAGACCTAGTTTCCTAGTGAAGAAACTACTGCTTAAAAAGCTAAGATTTCCAATAGAAAATGGTAACTTGATCCCAGATTTTTAATTTTAATTCAGGCAAAAATACTCAAAAATTGTCCAATTGGATTGAATAACTAACATCATTGAGTGTACCTTGGAAGAAAAGCAAGCCGACTCAGTAGTTTTTTTTATACATGGCACGAGCCTTCGAAAAATTATGACACGAATACAGTACTTCACTGGATTACTATAACCGATATTTTTTATCATTCCAAATATAAAATAATTTAAAACAGTCAAATCAAGACAAAGTGGAGGCCACAGAAAAGGTCTATTGTTGGCAATCCACTTGTCACAAAATGTTACTTGTCAGAAGTTGGAACGGTTCTGTGTAGTGGGGTGCCATCATGTTGGTAAAAATTTTGCCGTTGTTCCACCAGAGATAAATGGCTTAGATATCGATTGTGTAAGTCTTCCAAAATATTTAAATATCTTTCTCCTACAAAAATTAATACATAATTTAAAATGAGGAGGCTTCTTTGAAATTTTCTTCATAAAAATATAGTTTTACTGTTTCATCATTTCCTAGGTGGTTTTTCGACGTGCTCGTTCGGTTAACTATACAAACAAAAATATGTCATAAAGAGTTGATGTCGAGTGGTTCTCGGAACGGGTATGAAATGGTTAGAGGTTTGCGTGCAGAATGTAAGAGACTGTCACGCCTTTGTTATGATAATTATATTTGTGACACGGAATCTGGTATCGGTCAAAGTCCGAAGCCATTCTGGAATTTTGTGAATGACAAACTTTACTCGAATGGTATGCCATTTGAACTGATTTTGGAAGACGAGAACACGGTCATGGATCCTGGGGTTGCTGAACTTTTTGCTAAATATTTCAGAAAAGTATACACTGATGTGACAGTAAAGTGCCCGGTGGCTGTCTCAGCTGATATAAATGTATTCAACTTCGCAATATCTATTTCTGACATTTACACCTATAAGGGTCCGGGCCTGCTGAAAAACTGCTCGTTCGTTCTGGCTCATCCACTTGATTACATTTTCAATGGACCTCTTCGGCGGGGTATTTTTCCTCAATTTTGAAAAACGAGTTTTGTGGTTTCCATTCACAAGGCCGGCAGCAAGGCTGATATCCGGATCTATAGACTTATCAGCATAATTAATAATATTCCTAAAATCTTCGAAAAGCTGGTTAATGCATTTCTCACCTATATTCTGAAGTTTACCATCTTTGAGGAGCAGTTTGGTTTTTGTGCTGGCAGGAATAGTAAGGTGAATCTGGTCGCTTATATAGGCGGTTTGTCTGAGGCCTTGGAGAGTGGATCCGAGATTCACGCGATGTATACTGACTTCTCGAAGCCCTTTCATAGAGTGCGCCATCTGTAAATACCCAAAGTAAAGGAAGAGATTAAAAAGTATGCAGGCAAGCATGAAACGAGGCTACACCATTATGTGAACACAGATGCTCTCCAGCTGCTGTACCAAGACTGAAGAGGAGTAAGTACTAGAACTCGCATAATTCAGTGCGCGAGTGATATGTAGATATATATGGATACTTATCTGAGCAAATTAAGGGACATCAATGGACTGACTGTAGTAGCTGAAGAAGCAATTTTTACGTTAAGGTCGATTTTTTTAAATAAAATATAATTTTTCAATTCTCTATCACATTTAAGAAAAGTTTAAACATGACCGAATATTAAGGAATTAATTTTACCTTTTCAGAATGAGTATGGACAATAAAGAAAATAATCCATATAAATGTATTTAATTTTATTAAAATGTGTGCAAACAGAAAAATGTTATAATTTATTAAACTTTTCGTATTCCTTTCACTTATATTTGGGTAACTTTTGCTGACACAGTAAATATTGCTCTAAAATATTGTTAAACAGTTAATATCTACCCAAATCTACTTTAAATGAGGATCAGTTGGATCAAATGGGTTAGGTCGACAAATCTCGTCCTTACCCTTTCTTGAATAGATTTCCAAACTAATTAGTCAAGTATAAGACAAGTCTAAGCTGATAATGGTTTCGATACATAGCAAACTAGCTTTTATGATTTCCAAAACATAAACTCGAATTTCTCCAATAACAAAAACAAAGTTTCAACTGATTTACAAATTTAAGCCTACCTGAAATGAGTTTATTTCAGTTCTTTTAAAAGGCACTTGAGTTAGGACTAGCTTAAATACATCTATATAAATGTAGCAACAATAATTTGATTGTCTATTTAATTAACTTTCAGTCTAAAACAGACGCCTTTTAAGGCCAGAAATAGAAATAACCATCCACGTGTTTCTGTCACCTTCCAATTTAATCACTTTTGTTTTGCTCTTGATTTATTAATGTGAAATAAAATGAAAATAGAATGACAAAATTGGAAGTTTAATCAAAGTTTGATGAACGTAGTTTCGAAGGGAAAATATATTTTATCAGCTCTGTTAGTATACTTATATTAAACGAGAAATTAAGTTTGCGAAAATATAATCAAGATCGACAATCACTAATATGAAGTTATTTTCTATGTTCGAAACAAATCCGAGATTCTATATATATATTTTAATTTAATTTTTTCCTTTTCATAAAAAAATTATTTATACCACATTGGAGGCTTTCCATAAAATAGGAATGTGCTTTTTCTATATCACTGAAGCGGTTATATCAGTTTTACAATCCAATATATATATATATATATATATATATATATATATATATATATATATATATATATATATATATATATAAATATATGTTTATGCGGCTTTCACGGATTCTTCCGTGTAAGATGCAATAGCAGTGGATATATCCACATTATGCCGTTGTAGTGCTGAAATCACATTCAGCAAACATACAACTATATGCAACTCCGTGTATAAATGAAGTAAATTGCGATCAGTAAATGCAAACTTCGTTCCAATCATATCCTTTCCATGTTAGAGGTTGCACAGTTTGAATAAATTGCGATAAAACACAATCCATCCCATTCCACCACCATCGAGGTGATGGTCCACCTGTACCACCATACCGAGAAGAAAGTCAACACTTACCCTCCCCGCCACAGTGATACGGTAGAGGTACATGTTTCGTCTCTACTAGACTCATCAGGGTACCGACATGCACCTGGCTGTGCAAAGGAAAGATCGGAAGATATATTTATATATATATATATGTTTTTCTTATTTTTTTCTTGGATTTTTCTATTTGTATATTTTTTTAAGTTTTTGATTTTCTTGGGTGTAAAATCCGTTTTATTAATAAAACTGCATATGTTTTATTTGTTATGCATATCTATTGACGTTTCGGTCACACTTGACCTTCTTCAGAATGATTTTTTATAAATATAACAGAAAAATTTTTTTTTGCTATATTATAACATAAAATTAATAAGTTAAATTTAAAACCTACCTTATATAAGTTTTTACCGAGGAACACAACGGAATAAATAAAAAGGATTTTACACCCAAGAAAATCAAGAACTTTATATATATATATATATATATATATATATATATATATATATATAAATGATAAAACCCAATATTTGTTAGAGATTGAAAGATAAAAACAATACACAGAAAGATTATGATCAAACATTTATAGATAATAATTAGTAACCATAAATATAACAGAAAAATTTTTTTTTGCTATATTATAACATAAAATTAATAAGTTAAATTTAAAACCTACCTTATATAAGTTTTTACCGAGGAACACAACGGAATAAATAAAAAGGATTTTACACCCAAGAAAATCAAGAACTTTATTTATATATATATATATATATATATATATATATATATATATATATATATATATATATATATATATATATATATAAATGATAAAACCCAATATTTGTTAGAGATTGAAAGATAAAAACAATACACAGAAAGATTATGATCAAACATTTATAGATAATAAATTAGTAACCATAATTTTCGAACTGTTTTTTTTAGCAAAGTCTTGACTTATTTTCCTCCTTAGAGACAAAAGTTCAATAAAAAAACTGTGTTAAATATATTCAACAAGAAAGAGGATATATTATTGTAAACTAATATATTTTTTTATTTGAACTATAAGTGAGTGAATGCGTCAGAAAAACTAAGAATCAAGTGTTACTCATCAATTTTGGTTCCAATATAAACAATCACATTGATACAAAAAGTGCGTGAAGTTTACTATTAGTGCGGATTTAGAGCCAAAAACACTGTGTAAAATGAAAAACATTCATCGATGTTCAGTATGAAACAAGAATGTAATAGTTTTAAGGTTTATTGAACCAAATATGTGAAAATTAAAACCATGTATGATACATATCTGAGAAATATAATACCGATTTATCTAGTTTAAAAGATAGATTTAAGTTTTTTGTAAGCAAATTTAGGATTAGAATATCAAGAAAATGTTGTTTAATACGTGGATAATAATATCCGAGGCAATAATAACCATTTTAGAGTTTTTTCGAACAAAATTAGAATCAAATAGTCATAAATTTCTATATGCAAACCGTTAATTTTCATCAATTTTAATATTTAAATAGTATGCCAAAGGGGTTTTAATGTATATCAAAGTATCGAGAAAGCTCTAAAGTTTATTTTGGGCAAGTTCAATAATGCTCAATGATAAAATTTTGGTCCATATATTTATCAAAACATAAAAAATTCCAGTAAAAATTGGTCAAATTAAAAAGCATTCATAAATCGCAATTTTTCAAGGTGGTAACATTTATCAAGTTGTCTGGTGTCATAAATCTGACCAATCAGGTGAATGACATTTCAGATGTTTCAGTTTCTTTTATATATCCGAAGCCTAGGAATTTCGTCAGAATTGAAGTGATCCTGTTGCTAAAAGAATAGCATCGATCTTTCTCCCGAAATTTACCATAACCTCAAATTTTTATTTGTTTACCTACATCTGAAAACAAAAGTGAAATATTTTGTTTTATTTTTAACAGAGGTTATGTGTTTGTTTTGTTAAATAAAACAAGTTTAGAATTTAATAAAATTAATTAAGAGTATCAAAGTTATTAAACAATAAAATTATCAACTCTCAAATAACAACAAATACGAAAAATAGTGATTTGAAAAATATAAAAAAATTTAATTGATATATTCTTAAACAAGAAAATAATTGTACGAGATTTTTGAATAAATATTTGTAATTTCCTTAGTTGACAGGAAACTATTACAAAATATTTTGGATATTTAAAAATTTTGAAGAAGAAAACAAAGGTAATAATATACTGGAATTGTATTTATGATATTGGGACCAAGGTATGGAAAATAAAACCAAGGTACAGAAAACAAATCCAAGGTATTTATAATAGTCTAAACAGGTGAATGCTTTTATTTGTTTGTAGAAATTAAAAAACTAGCATCAAACTTTTCACAAGATTAAAAAAAAATTAAACTAATAAATGATAGCTTGACTAAAATGTGGTCGGACTTGCAGTGTCTTTATTTTAATTTTTACGACGTTTCGATTAGGTTGTATCTCTAATCGTTATCAAGTATAACTTGATATGATATATATTTGTCAGATCTCTGCAAGAAAACAATAATTTTCATTCAAGTTCTATCAGTGCGTATAACTTCTGACCCTATTTATTCATAAGACTTCAGATTTCCAGACCCATGTCAATATAAATATTTTTTCAAGTATGGCAAAGAAATTTTCGGATAACCGATATATAGATGAACATTTCTATTAAAAAATTTAAATAAACAGTAAATCCTAAAAAAATATTACTGAACTACATAATTTTCTTTAAATTTTTATGAAAAAACTTTAAGGTACCAGGTACGGTTAAAAAATAGCAAGATGATGCTTCTACATATGAAATAATCAAGCGCCAGAGATGAACGACCATCAGCTGCGTAGCGTGAAGCCTTCTCGTTTGAATGCGGCATATCCCATTGAGAAAAATTAGTCTGACTATTGCCTTCGATTGTGTAAGAGCTTTTTTTGCGGAGAAAATGATAATGGTAAAAATAGAGCAACGAATTATTGTAATAATTTCATATTAAACTTGGAAAGACCGCTTCTGAATTATCCTTAATTAAAAAAAGTATATGGTAATAATTGTTTATCACGTGCGCGATTTTTGAGTGGTTTAAGCGTTTCCAATATAGCCGAGGAAATATTGATGATCATGTATGAAATCGTCATATAAGCCTTTTAAATATTTTCTTGGAAAATCTAATGCAAACATTTTTTGAAAGCTAAGATATATTTTCATACTTTCGTGAAACCTTCTTGCAATTTTCTGAAAGATATCATGCAATCTTCTTAGAAAAGAATATATATATATAGATATATATATATATATATATATATATATATATATATATATATATATATATATATATATATAATCTAATAGGTAAGCAAACTGAGACGTTTAGTGTAATCCTCCAGCAAGATATCAGAAAAAGTTTCTGTTATTCTAAAATAATACTTCCCAGAAAACTTTTTGTAATGGTGCAGTAATCTTCTTAGAACCTTGATGTGTAATTTGCTACTAACTCGAATATAAGTTTCTATTAAGAATTCATGAAAACAACGTGTAAGTCTGTTATATATTTTCCTTATTATAAATCTTATGGAAGCTAATATCTAAGATGTATTTCCATATTTTCTGGAAGTTGTGTTAAACTTTCTTGTAAATTTTTGGAAAAAAATTGCATTTTATCAAATAAGCAAACTTTGAAGTTTAGTGTAACTTTGCAATATGATTTCAAGGAAAGTTTCCGTCATTCTAAATCGATTCCTTCAAAAAAGGTTTCTGTAATCATTCTATAAACTTCTTAAAATCTTGACGGATACTTTGCTACAAACACGAATAGAAGGTTACATTAAGGATATTAGGTAGTTACTAGAAGCTTCTATGAAAACTTTCATAAATATTACTTGATTCCAGAATGTTTTTGTGTAAAATAATAAATAACCAGTAGAAATTTTTAAAACCTTATATGAGTCTTGTCTTAGGCTTACAAAGAGTCTTACGTTATGTTTTCCTGAAAGGTTATCGTAAGTTTAGACGTAATCTTTCCATCAGTATTTCTCACAGACATTAAGTAATTACTGGAAGATTCCATGAAAGCTTTCAGAAATATTGATTGTTAAATTATAGAAAGCTTTCGTACAAGGTTATATATACCAAGTAGAAATCTTGAAGTAAGCTTACAAAATATCTTACGTTATGCTTTCCTAAAAGGTTACAGTAAGCTTAGACATAATCTTCCGTTAGTATTTGTTGCGGATATTTGGTAATTACACCAAGGTGAAATCTGCATTAAAAGGGACAATATTTGAATCCGTTGAAGCTGTGAAAGGAAAAGCGACAGGCGTCGTGAAGGAGCTCACCGAAGAAAACTTCCAATATTGTTTTGATCAATGGAGCATGGAGCGTTGTAGAGAGAAGGCGTGTGTTTGAAGGTGACAGCAACTAAATATTATAAATTTCAAATAAAATGTTGTACAACAATAATCTCGTTATTTTATACCCATACCCCGTATATCTCTACAAGAAGATTCAAATAAAACAGAAAATGAAACTGATGGAAGTTAGTTTTATTATATATATATTCTTTAAAAATTGAATTTTTATGCCCCGAAGACACGTTAAGGGAGAGGTAGTGAAAAGAAGGGAGAAAAAGAGATTTTTCTAATCAAGTATTTACTTTATAACATTTTTCTGGTATAAAGTTGTGTGAAAAGAATTATGGGAAAATATATATACCTCCTGTTCTGAAGCATAACTTAAAAAACACATATTTCATCATTATTTATTTTCTCTATTTTAAATTATTTAAGTATAGCTTCACATATAATTTTTTTTAAGAGTTCAATGATCTCAAAACGACGCCCTCGTAATAATAGCTTCAGATTTGAGGAGAAAAAGAAGTAGTATCGTGCAATATCATATGAATAAGGTGTTTGTGGAATGAGATTGGTTGACTTTTAGGATAAAAACTAAATAGAGTATTACATCGCCAAAATATGGCACTGAATTTTCGGCTTTATAAGTACGGGATTCATAGATTTGGAGTTTGTGTGCGGATATGCAATTTTGGGTTTAGGGTTGAGGGGATCGGAGCTTTTTTTTATATATTCCCGGGTCCGTCCTAAAGCCACTCTGTCAACCTAGCCCCCTGGCTCAATCTGTACAGTCCTGCTAAGGAGTGAGTGAATATTTCTCCCGGTTCCAATTTTACTGACCCGAAAGTTTGTTGTCTAAATCTCACCAATGACTCACAGTCACATATGATATGCTTCACCGTTTCCTCGGCTTGTCCACACAGTCTGCAGCCGAGGTTTCCGTTATATAGATTCATTCTATTCAGATGTACTTTGACGGCCATGTGTCCCGTCATTATACCTGTAATAGTCCTTAACTGGTTTCTACTCATTTGTAGTAGTTTCTTTGCCAGTTTCGGGTCCGGATTCCCAATAAATAGCTTGCTGTAGTTTAAACCCTCTCTGGTCATCCAGTGGTTTTTATGTTCTCTTTTGATCCATTCTTTGACTGCTTCTCGTGCTGTACACCGCGGCACCCCAAAGGCCGGTTCTGGACCAATATATTGAGATGCTGACCCTGCTCTAGCTAGTTCGTCAGCTTTTTCATTTCCATGTATGCCTTCGTGTCCTGGTACCCACTTTAACATGACTCTGTTGTCTTTTGTCAGAGTTTCCAGCTCGCTCTGACATTCCCAAACCAGCCTCGATGATACCTTTTGGTCCTTGAGGGCCCTTAGGGCTGCCTGGCTGTCAGAGTAAATGAGGATTTGCTTCCCTTTGTAAGCTCTCCTGTTTATCTCATCTGCGCACCCTAAGATTGCGTATATTTCTGCCTGGAACACTGTTGGGTATTTCCCAAGGGGAAGGGTTAGTTCTTTCCTCGGTTGTAACCCGTATATCCCAGCTCCAGTACCCTCACGGGATCGGAGCTGGTCGGATGGGGATTTATGGGTTTGAGCTTTATGGCTATGGGATCCATCAGTTCATGGTTCATGGATTAAAGTATTGTCGCAGATGTACCGATAGAGTATGAATTATTTAAAAACAAGTTACATAGATCCTCTAAAATTTGTAGTCTGATGCAGACTTTTGTCCATTTTTTCTCACTGTGCGCCCTGTATAAAGGGAAGTGAAAGTTTACTTACAGGCGCTGATCGTTGCATTAATTCTTTAAACACATTTAATATATATATATATATATATATATATATATATATATATATATATATATATATATATATATATATATATATAACCGGATCGGAGCTATAACCAAATTTAGAAGCAACCGAAAAATCGACCAACTCATTTTAAAGCTAGAGCGTCTACTTTCAAATGCCCAGTCCGTCTTTGAAAAATCTAATATGGCGGCTCTAATATGAGGGTCGAAAACCGGAGAAAAATCGAGTGTCGAGCAATAAAAGCTTGTAAAAATAAAATTTCGTAACCGATCTGGTTGTTTTTGGCTTAGATTATAGCTGATAAACGCCTCTAAAAAGTTGATGTGGTAGGTTGATATAATCCGACATGGCGGATCCAATATGGTGGCCAAATTTTTGAACATCAACCGATTTGCACCAAATTTTGTATACAGGGGTTTTTGGGGTCACTGATTACAAATCTGAGGTTGTATTTGTAAGATTCAAGATGATGGATCCAATTCGGCGGACGTATTTTTTGAAAATAAACCGATTTGCATAAATTTGTTATATGGGGGTTTTTGGGGTCGCCGATTCTGACGTTAGATTTTCAAAATTCTCAAGTTCACTATGGCGAATCTAAGATGACTGATCTAATATGGCGGACGTATTTTTTGAAAATCAACAGATTTACACCAAATTTGGTATACGGTTGTTTTTGGGGTCGCTGATTACGAATCCGAGGTCAGGTTTTCCAAATTTAAGATGGCGAACGACATTTTTGAAAATCAATCTCGGATTCGTGATCAGCGAATCTCAGTGTGCAAATCGGTTGATTGTCAAAAATTCGGCCACCGTATTGAATTTTTGACCGTCATATTGGATTCGCCATGTTGGATTTTGTCCACCTACCACATCACCTTTTTAGGGGAGTTATCAGCTACAATTTGCGGCAAAAACAACCATAGAGGTTGCGAATTTTTATTTTTACAAGCTTTTTTTGCTAGACACTCGATTTTTCTCCAGATTCCGGCGGCCATATTAGAGCCGTCATATTTGATTTTTCAAAGGCGCACTCGGCATTTGAAAGTAGACGCTCTAAGCTTTAGAATGAGCCGTTGGTCAATTTTTTTGGTTGCTTCTAATTTTGGTCGTAGCTCTGATTTGGTTGATGCGGATTGTCCCATATTTATATACATACATATATATATATATATATATATATATATATATATATATATATATATATATATATATATATATATATAAAGGGTGTTTTTTATAGAGGTATAGAACTTTAAGTTGGCAACCCTTTTTAAATGGCGGCGATTTTGTCAGCTGTCAAGTGATTTGTGTTTAGTTTGGTTTGGCATTTCAACATGAATAGACTAACGCCTGAATAACGCTTCCAAATTGCGCAAATTTATTTTGAAAATCATGGTTCTGTTCGAAATACGTATCGCGCACTACGTCCATTTTACGGTCAACATAATCGTCCATCAGAGCAATTAATTCGATTAACTATGGAACTTTTTCGCACCACGTTTACTCTAAATGATAATACGCATCCACAGAGATGTCGTACAGTGCGTACAGAAGTAGTCATTGCTGCTGTAGAGCGTAGCATAGAGGAAGACCCGAATCAGTCTATCCGCCATCGTGCACAGAATTGGATATGTGTCCATTCACTTTATGGAAGTTTTTGCGGAAAGATCTTGGTTTGCGTGCTGACAAAATCCAACTCGTGCAAGAATTGAAGCCACACCTAGCAAGGCGTAGATTCGGTGAATGGGCCCAAAACAAGATTGCCGTTGATCCCGATTTTCATAAGCAAATTTTGTTTAGCGATGAAGCTCACTTTTGTTTGAATGGATACGTCAATAAACAAAACTGGCATATTTGGAGTGATGATAATCCTCAAGTGTATGTTGAGACATCGTTAAATCCCGAAAAACTGACTGTTTGGTGTGCTTTATAGGCTGGTGGAATCATTGGTCCGTACTTCTTTAAAAACGATGCTGGTCAGAACGTTACAGTCAATGGTGACCGCTATAGAGCCATGATTACTGACTTTTTCGTTCATCAATTGAACAACCATGATGTGCAGGAGCTGTGGTTTCAACAAGACGGCGCAACATGTCACACAGCTCATGCCACAATTGATTTATTGAAGGAAACGTTTGGTAACCGCATAGTTTCACGTTTCGGACCCGTGAATTGGCCTCCAAGATCGTGCGGCTTAACGCCGCTAGACTATTTTCTGTGGGGATATGTGAAATCGCTAGTCTACGCCGATAAGCCCGAAACGATTGATCACTTGGAGGACAACATTCGCCGCGTTATTGCCGATACAGGGCCACAAATATTGGAAAAAGCCATCGAAGATTGGACCTCCAGATTAGACTACGTCCGAGCCAGCCGAATAAAGAAAATTTCATGTCAATTTAAAAAATTCATTTTTGTTTTATTCCATTTAAAAGTTTTATACCTCTATAACAACACCCTTTATATATACATATATATATATATATATATATATATATATATATATATATATATATATATATATATATAATCAAAAAATAGAAGAACTGTACAAAAACCTATAAACAGCCTCATATCATGATATTATTTACTACAGTGATTGGCAGAACAAACAGTGTTTTGTTTCATTATTTATATTTAAATTGATCATTTAAAATAACACATATATACCTATGCTATTAATATATACATATAATCATATTAAACTACAATTGTATTGATAAAAATTTATCATTTCAATTACTATTCTAAATAATCACTTATGTGGCCCAAATTCGAAGAAATCTAATGTTTTGCTGACAGAAACTTCGCAGACTTTTAAAAAGGAAACCGAGAATCAATTAAGCCAACCCATATCAAATAACTTTGTAAATATCCTAATGTGTATCTTACAAATCTCTTCCATCCATTTCGAAACCGCTCTTCCTACGACCACATGTTATTCTGGTTTACCGCGAACTTCTTTTCATTTCGTCATTTGTCTCCAATATAAGTTTTTCCCAGTTTTTAATACTTAAGACACATGTGTCTCCGGAAGGGAGAGACCGGCAGAACCTTCCAACCCGGCCAACTTTGACCTGTCGTCATATATTGTGTAAAAACTATAGTAACACCCTCTTCCTGTCTCTCAGGGATGAAAACTTATCTTGCTCACATGTGCAATGTATTGAAATACTCGTGATTTGTTTAGGCTTATATTTCTTTCTTATACCGGGGTTGATGTAATAGTAATGGTCAAAAAATTAAAATGTTGTTGAATAGCTTTTTCTTTACACGCATTCGATATACAGGGTATTCGAATAATGCATCAAGATACGTAGAGAGGTGATTCTACTTGGTAAAATGAAGGTAGTAAGTCGAAAATTCAATATTTCTCGAGTTACAGCCTGTTAGAGTTTAGTTTTTTTTTTCCTTATTTTTCTTGCAGTTAGTTTTTAACTTATCAAGTTAATATTTGGCACAGAGATTATACTTAATAACTTCTATCATTGTGTTATAAAAATCTTTCTCTACTGTGTCACCTGAGATGACTTTCCCTGAAATTCAAAATTTATTTTTCATGTATCTTTTTTGTTTTGGCACTTGTTGGAAAAAGACATATTATTGTAAAGGTAACAGAATTACTAATAAAAAAGACAGTCCTTAATCGAGTCGATAATCCACACCGTTTAGACATAAATTGGAATTAAAATTTTATTACCAGTTAAATGAGTTTCGTACATGGAAGCGAAAAATCTAGTTACTATACCTCAGATTTAGTTAAATCTGGTAATCAGATATCTAAAAGGTGATCTGACAATTAAAAATATGATTACACTTATACCTAAAGTCTAATTTCTGTCAGTGGCTTTTCGTTTGCATATAGAATGTTCCGGGTTGTGAGCCGTCAAAGGAATCAATGCCAGTGGCGTGTAAATTTCAGAAAAAAATAAATGATGGAATTTCGTGGGAATATTTTTTTAAGTTAAATTTATTTCCTCATGTTTAATCAAGTCTTACAGTTTTCTTTCCTGAAAGGAAAACCTTGCATAGGCCCTTTCACAAAGTGTGAAAGGTAGTGTCGGACTCTTACCATCTGAACCCCCCCCCCTTGACTGAAAGTCCTATCGATTTTTTTGCGAAGTAGTAGATATCTGTTGGACTTCCATTGTCTTTATTTTTGTTGAATATCATTCGGCTAGTAGTTATCTCTGGCCCTTTTCAAGTTTCACGCCCAGTGCTGGTGAAAATTTGGACACAACCGCATCGATTCTTTTACATTTCGATTCATTCTTCCATAGCAAGAATGCATGTCGCGATATTTACTATTTGAATATTTATGAGCCATTTTATAATTAATTAAATATCGTGTTAAGTTTAGCTTTTTTTTTTTAATTTCACGCCTATTGGAATACAAAAAAGCTATTACCTAGTATATTTTCAGCAAATAAAACTTGTCTTAAATATTTGTCAGGTTTCACTAAATTTAAAGCATTTGCTTCCATGTCAAAAACTGATATTACTGGTATAAAAACTTTAATTGCAGTTTGTGCCTAAACGGTGTTGTTTATTGATTCAAATAAACAGTACATTTTTAATAGGTATTCTTTTATCTTTATAATTGGCTTCAAAACAACGAAAGGAACTGCAGTTGAAGTGTATAGACCCGGCACCAGACTCTCAAGTTATCAGTTCTAAGATGGTCTGGGAATGCCTAGAGAAACTAAATGATTTGAGTAAGTCACCTTCATGTGGATACTGGAACATATCGAGATAGAGGGGAATAAAATAGTAGATAGGCTTACGAGGAAAGGGGCTGAAATGCTATTTTTGGGGCCAGAGTCTTTCTGTGGAATCAGTAGCAGTGTAATGCTGGAAGAACGAAATACAGAAGAAGAAAGCAGGAGATCCAGGTATTGAACGAAGCTGCAAGGGTTGAGACAAGCCAAGATACTTCTGGCGAACTACGACCAAAAGAGATTCTAAGAATGCATAAGCTTAAGTAAAAATCAACTCAAAGTTCTGACAGGGGTGCTGATATGACACCCAAAGAAACTCGGGCTGGTAGAAAGCGAAGAGTGGATATTCTGTGAGGAGGAGGACGAAATTTATATTCATATGCTTTCACAACACACCAAATCGAAGAAGGGGAGCTACCCACCTTGAAGCCGTCCAACATATCAAGATTCCTGAGGGAAATAGGATTGGAGGACCTGCTCTCCCCGATAATTCTGACGACTGGGCAGTAAGAGGGGGGGTACAATAGATCTACCAGGTCGCAGTGTACAGACTCCAACTCTACGCACATAGATACATCTTTAAAATTACATGTCCTCTTTTTCAATGACTCTCGAAACAAAAAAGATATGTTAAAAATAAAATTTGAATTTTCAGGTAAAGTGACCTCCGGTAGCACAAAAGAAAAGCATTATTATAATAGATTGAAGTCATTAAGGGTAATCCTTGTACCAAATATCAAATTGAAAAACGAATTGTACTTTAACAGAGTATAACTCGAGAAGTATTGAGTTTTCGAATTTTTGATATATGACATTCTATCTTTATTTTACCATGTATACCTTTCCAAGTATTCTTATGCATTATTCGAATACCCTATAAACTTCTAATTATTATACAGTAACTTAAAATGTGGCCGACAATACAAGGAAAACACAAAACTGCTTCCACTCCAGTGGGTTATTTACTTTGCTGAATTCCAATGTTAAAATCGTTAAATAAAACTGTTTTAATTTCTGTTATTTTTGCGAGCAAAATACCGTGTTATTGTCGAAAAGCACTAAAATCCGATTATGGTTTATGAATTTTGAGTTTCAACAATATTAATATGATTTAAACAATATTCTGAAAAACGTCAAATGTATTTTACAGAACTTTACATTTGTTAAATTCAATTCAATTTATGCGAATTTTTTCGGTAAATATTTGATGATATATATGAATATTTATGTTTTGTATTTTAGTTTTAACAAAAAAATGTATAATGTGTGTGCGTATAGCTTTATATAACATCCAAGGACAAATAAATAAAAAAGAACCAATTTATACAGAGTTATCAATAAGTATCGTGTTTTTAGTATGATGAATAAAAGAGGGGAGAAAATATATTATTGCTCAGGAATGTTTTGATTCTATACCGCTGTTCTAAATCTTTAATTTTTAAGATTTAAAGTACACACAGAACTTCAGACATGAATTAATTACGGAACCAAAGCAGTTTCAAATATTTTTCTAGTGATTGCCTGGGCCCGTATTCTCGAAAACGTGATGTGAATGGCGATGTGAACTGTTACTTCATACTTTTGACAGTAAAAGCTATATCCTTGAAAATGCAATGTTGCCAGATATGAACGTGCCAAAACCCGCGAATTTCAAAAAATAAAATGGACGAGAGATTGAATTTTACTGTCAGACCGAAAATGTCCGTAGTATGTTTTGTAGCCATTTTAGGCAAAAAGTAGTTTTGGTATGTTAAATTAACCGTCAAAAGTAAAAAAAAATAGTGCTGTTATTGTTCCCTGGATTAAATTTATTTTATCATCTAACAACTAAGAAATATAGACCAAGCCGTCAGTTGAATATTTAGGTGTAAATATAGACAACAAAATTATCTTAATTTGACACTCTAGAACTGTTAAACAAAAATGCATACAAAGAGCCAAATACTTTAAGATTCTAGTATATAAAGAAAAAGGGATATAAGGAAAAACAGTAAATCATATAAAAAAGTAATATATTGACGTCAATTGGAATACATGCTCCTTGATAAACCTTGAAACGTTGGAAATTACAAAGTTGTATGACTAAAAGCAATCATCCCCATCCACTACGGAAACTATCCAGTCACTTATTTATTGTATGAATCCACAAAATATTCAGTCTCTTACTGCTAGAAGTCCTGTCCTGACAACTAAATTTGAAAGAAAACAGAGACCAACAGAACACGTCCATTAAAAATACTGACAGATCTTACATTCAACTTTTCATATAGTTTATTTTTATTTTATAAGCATTTGTAGAGTCTTGAAGGTCAAATGTACCAAAAATAGGGTTTTTATGCTGAAGGACCTCATTCATTGGTCTGTAGGGTTCATATTTATATGTCTGCATAAATTATAATCACATTTATTTAATTATAGTGTAGTAAAGTGTTTAACACAGTCTAATTAAGTTAAATGCTGTAGTTAACATTATTTAAATATAAAATTTGTTACTTATTTAAATAAAAGTTTCAGATACAAATTGTTATTTCTCAATATTATTACAAGTTGCGTCGTGAAAAGAATTATGTTAGACTTAACTGTTTAAAACTAATATATTCGCCTGTTATGGATACAAGAATTTATGTTAAATCCATAAACAGGACTAGCCGTAGAAAAACATTTTTAAATAGCATGCTCATACAATTGAGTTATGAACAGAATCTCCTGTAATAATTTTATATGTATGTAATCTTAAATTTACTTAATATTTGCGAGACATATTTAACTTTCTAAGGATGTTTTAATCAAAAATTTAAAAATATTAAAAATATCGGGGTACTACCTAATTTATATTCAACTGTTTATTGAAAAAATAAAACGTCTTAAAGAAACGGTTCGTCATCATATTAATTTTTTAATGCGTTATTTTGAACAGCCAATAATAAAATATATATTTTTTTTAATACTAATCGTCAAATATGTCATTTAGCGGCTGAAATTTCATTCGCATGTTTCACCGTTCGCTTGCCTTTCACCGGGCGAACAAGGATATGAATGATGAACGCGTCAAGAATCCATATTCGCCACCCTTTCACCGTTCACTTCACGTTCCCCAGTTCCAGGATGTGGACCCTGGAAATTTACCCATAAAGGTCTCTAATACCGTAATACATGATAATATTTACATCCACAAATGTGGCAAGTTTTTTTTTTTCAAACAACTGACAATTTCCTTGATGGTATGAACGATTTAAGTACGCGGGGTTAATAAACATAAGCAAATATTTATAATTAAGAATGGTTTAATTGTTTTTCCAAATATTCTCCGAGACGATCAATATACTTTTGCATGCATTTGATGATGATGGTGTCCTCAAAAAATGATTTTTGAACACATCAAGCCTAGCAATGTCAGTGTTGCCAGTCCCCGAAGTACATATACCTATCACGTATTCCCAATCTTATTTTTAGAACCTAAAGATTATATAATTTAGATTAGAAGAAGTATTGCGGAAAATAATTTAAAATAGTAAGATTTGTATTCATATTTTACTTTTTGAAACCCACCGATAAGTTACCACATCTAAACCAGTTTAAACTTCTATACTTTATTGAAAAATAGAAAGTATACAGCTACATTGAGTAAGTGTGGGTGGAGCACCCTTTCGTGTCAACAACATATGTTGCGGACATTTTTCTTTTTGTAGTCTAGATTTTTCTGTGGCTGGTGTACATTCTTCGATAGACGTATTTACGGATAAGTTTATTATACGTCAAATACAGACAGCAGACTAAAATATGCAAATGTTACGTTAAAGGACTGTTACAAAACGTGTTTTGTTATGTAAATGTATTTTTGAATGCTATCGGTCTTGTTTTACGAAAATAAGTAGTCATTTGAATTATAATTTAGTTACGTACAAAAAAGCGATGTACATTATTTCAAAATTAGTGAGGATTTTCATCTCACTTATTATCTCTACGACTAGATGCTTAAAACTAATTTATATATATATCTATATATATATATATATATATATATATATATATATATATATATATATATATATATATATGCAAATTTAACACGGTCTTCTGGTTATTGTTGGAGCACACACACACGTTAAAACGGAGTAAATATCAATAATTTCCATAGAAAATGAAAACCAATAAGGTTCAGTGGAGAAATGTGCGTTAAGATCAGCATTAGTGTCTGGATAAATATTCCGCGCTGTGTATTGTTAGTCAGTAGCAGGATATCCGTGAAATCGCTCAAGGTCAAAGTAATTTCAAGATCAAGTCTCATTTTTTAAATAGCCTCTTCCATTTTAATCTCGGAAACAGAAAGATCAAAAAATTTTACATTTGATTATGACTTTGACCATGTCCTCAAGGTCAATTAAAGGTCAAATGATTATTTCGACTGTAATTTATTATTTTTAACCACAGGATTAAAGAGGATGATAATTTTTGAGTGTAAGTTGCAGACATCTGAGAGTACACCTTCACCATGACTTTCGGTTCTAGGTGACGACCTAGGTGAAATTCGGAAAACTAGACACGTTTGGATAACTCAGCGAAGTATTTTCTGGAAATAAAAGGTAAAGACAAAAGTGTTTAATAAGGTTTTCGAGGTCAGCGATAGCAAATCTGATGCCGGATTTTGCAAATTTAAAAGTCAAGATAGCGGCCGAAATTTATCGAAGGCGAGTTGCGATAGTGTGAAGTGTTTATTAAGGTTTTCGGAAAGAGCGATTGTAAATCTGAATCAGGTTTTACATAGTTCCGATAGTGCAAAGTTTTATAAGGGGCATGCAATTAAACAAAGTTCTTTTAATTTGTTAATGTTTTCATCTGTATATAAAGTTTTTGCTGTTTTCATTTTCGGAGTCAAAATTATGGATTGCCATTTTAAAAAATTGAGTTGCTCTCTAGATAATCTTGACATTCAGGTCAAAGCCACCATCAGATCTTTCCAGGACCATACAAACTCAAACTCAAAAAATGTCCACCTCTTTATTTCTGTGATAAAAATTGAGAATTTACAGTTGAAATAACCATTTGACCTTGAACTGACTTTTTCCCTGGATCTTGGCGTTATGGGCAAGGTCATATTCGAATATAAATTTGTCCGATATTTTCTTTTTTGAGACCAAAACTGATATGATCATGAATATTGACCTTAAGATCAAAGGCGAGGTCACCATCGGACGTGGCATGAAAAATCCTGAAGCTATTGTATTTATCATTCTTTCGGAAAATGCTTTATTGTCGAGATAGTTACAGGTTTCATACTTTTGGGATACCATATATTACTTATAAAAATTTAGTATTTTAATTATCAAATAAGGGACAATAAACGAAAAACGATACAGAATATTGTAAACTCTAAACTAAGTAAAAATAAAATTGAACTAGTAAGAATAACCTAAAAGTAAAATAACAAAAAACCAATACTAATATTGCCTATTAATTTTCCTCAATTACCAAAAATGTTCAAGAAGTAAATTTAGAAATATTACATTTAACGAGTGTACATTATCTGGTAGAACTATTATAAGTACGTTCTTTTCCAGACCTGTCGAGCAAAAATGAATTTTTAATACCGTAAAAAACATATTAATATTTATGATTAATAAAGTATAATCTTCTTGATTCCATTCAATATTTAAAAATTTAATGTTCCAAAGAAATGATTTTAAATGTTTTGTGTAAGATATTGGGAAGAATTTAGTACGATTTCTTCGATGAAAATAATAGTTTAACGAATTGCCAGCCCGGCTTCCAATCGACTAGCTGATCTGTACGAGTTATCATATTAAAATCAATATTTGAGATTTATGGACATTGAAATAGGGATTCTTCAGGACTCCGTTCTGGGACTACTCTTATTCTTGATCATCGTACATGGATTACCTTTTCAATGATAGCTCTATAGTGATCTCACCAAGTAGCTAGAGCCAATATTGAAAAAATGTATCAATTACAAAATTTATTGAGATGTATGCCAAAAAAAAAAATTTTAAATGTGAACAAAACTGGTGTTACAAATTTGAAATGTTCAAAATCAAAGCCTAAAATATCATCAAAAATACTGGGTTAAAAGCTATTATATATTGTTGCAGCTAAGACATCTTGTTGATGAATCTGCATTAGTGAATATCTACTAATGTTTGTCTTAATATATTTTTGTGGGAAAGAAGTTATGTGGTGTAAAGGGTCTTCATGCATCCAAAAGGATTATCAGATTTATTTTCAAATAAAATATAAATATTAGCGACAAACCTATTTTCAAATAAAAGAAACTTCTCTCTTTTCCATTAAAGTCTCTATAATTTTGAGTAGTAAACTATATAGATTATAAACAGAAAGGGTTCAAGAATTGGGTCATGAAGCACACCCGATGTAACAGGTCTTGCATTCATTACAACTGACTACGACCTCTAAAATGGGTTAAAATTAAACTCATAGCCGCCATTTGGAAATCGTAATATCTGAGCCTTAAGCATGGCCGATTATGTTATATAGTACCAAGAACCCTCGAGAAGTCCAGCAGTATCAATACAGACACCATGCTATCATTCAAGTCGTCACCTATTGTGTTCAAAATTCTAGGAAGAGCAACAGCCGTGCTGTAGTTCTTAATGAGACCAGACTGTGCATCAGAAATTATTCATTTTACTCGTTGATATGAAACAGATGTTGAGCTACGTCTTATTTACTAGATCTTTCTTTGTTTTCGACAAAACTTTCTAAGTACCTACTCCTTAAATAATCCTTGCCAACCACATCGCCAATAAATGACCCTGCATATTGTATCTTCCCCATTCTTCTCTAGATTTAGTGATTTTAAAAGTTCCTAGGATCCGGTTTCATTGCTTCATCAAGTTTTTAAAAGCCTCTGTGAGACATAGAGTTGATCAATACAAGAAATACCAAAGCAGTCATGTTAAACAAACATTCTTTAAGAAAATTAAGATATAGAGATTAAATATATTTGTAAATGAAAGTATCGGTCTTAATAAAAAAATGCTACAAATTTGACCTCACATGAGATCTTATCAGTTTGTATGACTAGTCATGAGGCTTCGCCATATTTTTTACAGATTTGTTTAAATATGCGATCATGTTGCGTTTAAAAAAATATGCCAATTACCAACAAAAACTTAGCATTATTATCTACCCCAATGCATACAAAACATACAAATAGAGACCACACGTTTACCTCATATTGCTAATTTTACTAATGAAAATATCTAGTTGGTAAACACGAAAATTGAGAATTAAAATAGTATTAAATCAATTCACCTATAGAGATATGCAATGCAATAGGCACTTTGAAATAATTTGAATTTATTTAGTATAATTAAGCCGCAAAGTTCGGTATTGAATACGAAGCATGTTTAGGTAACAAATAATGGTAAAATTTTGCTAATAATCTAAATTTAGTTAATGCGAGATAATTTAAAAGTACAATAAATTAATCATTTTTTTTCATGTTCTAACGATACCATCCAGATGTAAAAAAAAACTTTCAAGTACCAAATATTAATTAAATATTGCACATTTAAGAGGTTTTCTTGATAAATCCAAATTTTTATTAGTCTATTTTTAATAAGGAATAAGTTAACGCTTTGCTACTCTGATATTTTGACAGTTGGATTATTCACGTCGCCACTGCCTCTTTAACTAGGTGTGATTATTTCTTTAGATAAATGCAAATTTTGCTGGTCCGAATTAAACTATTTGGGCTACGTGGTTCTCAAACAGAGACTTTGACCAGATCCAGGAAAAATTGTAGCCATCGTGAATATATGTCCCCCTTACAATGTTTAAGAAATAAACCGATTTGTAGTTACAGCCCCATGGTACCGCCATTTGGTACCCAATTTATCTTCCACAATAGCTCCAGTCACAAACCTTACCAAAAAAACAGTAAATGATTTTGGACATCAGACTGTGACAGAACTTTTAAATCTATCAATGAGTCTCTAGTTTTCGCATCAACACTTACTTGTCCGGACTTCAACTGACCTTTCATGTTGCAAACAGATGTTAGTGCTAATGGACTTGGCGCTGTCTTGACCCAAACATTCGATGCTAGTGGAAAGTAATATGCTTCCTGCCGCGTTCACCCAATAAACGGAAAATGACGATCACAGTAACATGCTTAGCAGTTATTTAGAGTGTAGAGAAGTTGAGACACTATTTAGAAGGAATAGATTGTTACAGTAATTACCAATCATCATTTTTTAATATGGTTACATAGTATCCTCAAGGTCGCTTAGCGAGATGAGCACTTCGCCTTCAACCTTGCGATTTTACTTCCGTGCATAATGCAGGAAATCTCGTTCAGTTCCAACACCTTTTGATGTTAGCAGTACTAGTAATGAAAGTGATTTTCAGCTCTTTGCGACTTAGGAGAAGTAGTTTGCTAATTTGTTCAAATGACTGGAAGAGTATCCTGAAAAGTCCCAATTTATCGTATATAAAACAACCTACGTATACGTGAGACTAAGTCTTCCAAATTATTCTGCTTCGTGGAAAGTTATAATTTGAAAGGAAAAAGGAAAAAAGTTTTCTATAGATTCTTGAGCCTTCATTTGTGTTCCCTTGTCATAAAGCAAAATCAACGAATCTTATAAAAATAATTTCAAAAAACTGTTATAAAGAAGGATAAAAAGAAGAATTTGACTCAAATAATAGGCAGGAAAATCGAGATTTATCTGAAAAAAAGATAACAGTAAATTAGACATAACTAGAAATACAATCACCCACAGTCTGGTGAATGCCAAGAGAAATAACGTAAATATAGGTCCAACATTGAAAAATTAAATATATCATAAAACCGTACTTTGTACTGTAAGAATGTAGCCACAATTCAGGAAGATAATGCAACCGAGTCCGGAAAGAAATTAACAAGGAAGTAGAACTACGAGGGTTCGTAGTAAAACTAAAAAAGTAACTAGCCAACAATGGCATGCTTTTATTCAAAGAATTTAGGAAATATACTTAAAGAAAAATATATTGTATTTGTCTATAATGCGAGTATTTGCAGAAATAAGGTAAAATTCCGAATTAGCCATAATAAACTTAAACTGAAACTTTAACCGTGACATATTTCCAATATATTATCACTTAGATTCGCATGTTTTAGCATATTACAATGTAAATTTGGCAAAATATACAAGGTGTTATAATATTTTTAAACTTTTTAGTAATATTTTTCTAAACAATAACTTGATCTTAGGATAAAAAAATCGATATTTGAACAGAGTCCGATGTACATTGCATAGGGTGCCACCAGAAGAACGTCCCCTACATCGAAAAGTTCATGTTTTCAAATCTTGCAAAACTCCACATAGTCCGCGATTTCCGGAATATATGCGTTAAACAGAGAGAAACCTTGCATGTTTCTACACACATAAATAGATAAAAAATTGTTGACATTTGGTCGACAGCATATTAACGGTTCCATATAGCAACGTTGCCGAATTGTTGTGTTAAATATCTTTTTGTTGTAAAAATTTTACTTTGTTATATCGTTTTAAATGCTTTGTATTAATATGACCTACAATTTTGAACAGTTTTGTCGCCAGAAAGGTCTATAAATAACAAGTATTTTAAGGATTTCAAAACAAACCTAACTAAATGAAATGAATTCTTCAATTTACTACATGTATCATATGGTAAAATTTTTGGGCCGCTGGCTACATTATAAAATAGCTTCCCATCATTGGGGAAGTTCGGATTAATCCGAAAGGGGAATAATAATATATTTCAATCCGATTGCACAGATAGATTTCTATTTTATAGACATGTGTCCTTCCATGCCAATGGGGACTAATCACTGGGTAGGGCGATGCCAAATTACATGAGATTAAAGGAAATAATAGATGTCTGTCGAACAATCTAATTCTTTTTTTGTTCCCGAAAGTTTGGAAGAGAATGACAAAATTAGGCATATATGAATGTAAATTATATAGATTATAACGTTGATTAACACTAATTTTAAAAACTGTCATGTCGGTATCGACTCGATTATATATAATTTTAGAGTATGTTGTTTAACAAAATCACCGAAAATAGGTCCGCTTTGGATTTTTAATGTAGGAATCAATGTTTGAATTCTGTAAATTTACTTTCATGAATTAATTAGAGAGATAATTTTATTATGTGTAAGAAAAACAATTAAGAATTTATGATGTTGTAATATATATAAGACGAGTCCTAATAGGTAAAAAAATAAAGTCTGTTTTATTAACTTTAATATGTTGTAGAAGGTACAGAAATAAGATATATTTATTTGTTTTTATCTGCGGAGATTCATTATAACAGGGTGAAAACCGCCCCTAAAGTTTATCCCCAAAAACAGTACTTCTGAAATATATCAGGTTCTAAGTGACATATTTCTACAAAACAAAATGAGAATTACTTGTTATTCGAAATGATTTTAAACTATGGTATTTTCACTCCCAAGGATATCATTCCTTATTTATACCTCTGTACAGGGTGAGTCAACGATTGGATGAAGTAGGTTTGTGCCTTTTCGGTGAAATTAACAAAGAAACTATATTTATTGTTTGGTACAGTTTATTTTTACGCAGATTTTAAAAATATTTAGGACTCTACAGGGTGAGCCAAAAAACTAGGACAGCATAAAGTTGTATTTTTTTAAATAGAACACCCTATATACGAATCGTATTTTCGATTTAGCTTATAATTTTAAATCTTTTTTATTAAGGGTTTACTATAACAAAACTTTATAGTTTCTGAGATAATTACGTTTTAAAAAAAAAGTCACATTTTCAAGCATCAATTCAATCCTAAATAACGTTTTCAATTTTGTGACAAATATATTCAAATATGGAATTTAGCAAGGCCAAGGACAAGTTAACATAATTTTTACCTAATATTTGCAATAAAAGCTACAGGGTGTTGAACACATCGGCTCAAATTTGAACAAGTTTAAATGAATAAATATCTTTTTTTTTTTAAATGGTACATCCTGTATATTTTCATGGTATTTAATAGAGTAATAAAAACCCTAAAAGTTTTGTTCAATATCTCCTATACCTATTTATAATAGTTTTTGAGATATTTCAGTTTTTCTTATTTTCCATACTTTTTTACAGAAATAGTCTTCATTATCATAGTAGCCATGGCAAAAACAATGTAAAAGAACATTTTTCTGTGTGTCAAATTTATAACCGCAATCGCTTCTTTTGGTTTTTATGTAGTGTAGTTTGGTTTTTTTGAATTCATCTTATATTGTAAAATGAATTTTCCAAAGAATGAGTTAATAGATATGATTTATACAATAGGAGAGGCTCAAAAAAATTGCCTTCTTGCTCAAAGAATTTACAAAATGAAGTATCCTGATCGACGCCCGCCTAATACCCATACTTTTCAAAACTTAATGCAAAGATTTGATTCTTCTGGTACTGTTGATTATCCAAAACGTAAAGTGGTCAACAAACCAGTAACTAATGAAGAAAAAGAACTACAAGTATTGTTAAATGTTCAGGAAAATCCTTATATTGGTAGCCGTCAGTTAGTAGCATTATGTGAAACATCACAATCCACCGCTAATCGTACTACCAAGAAATATAGGTATCATCCATATCACATGGAATTACACCAAGAATTGCATGGACAGGATTTTGAAAGTCGTGTAAACTTTTGTCGTACAATAAATGCGGAGATTCAATTAAATCCAAATTTATTATGCAAGGTAATGTTTAGTGATGAAGCTACTTTTTGAAGTAACGGTGCCGTAAATAGACGCAACATGCATTATTATGCAACAGAAAACCCATTTTGGATTAGAGAGGTGCAACATCAAAACCACTGGTCTTTAAATGTTTGGTGTGGTATTCATCATAATCAAATTATTGGACCCCACTTTTTTAATGAACCACTAAATGGCCATAGTTACCTGAACTTTCTACAAGAAGAACTACCCCAACTGCTTCAAGGTCTCGATAGGGATGAGCTCGACAGTGTGTGGTTCCAGCACGATGGTGCGCCTCCGCATTACCATCGTGAAGTTCGTGCGTTTTTGGACCAACGATATCCGCAAAAATGGATTGGACGTGGGGGTTTCATTGAGTGGTCACCAAGGTCTTGCGACATCACCCCATTAGATTTCTTCCTATGGGGTTATATTAAAAATAAGGTGTATGTTAATCCACCAACAACAGTGGAAGATATGCGAAACAGGATTAGGGATACCTGTAGAACAATAACGCCACTAATTTTGTCCAGGGTCCGAAAAAATCTGCAAAAAAGACTAAATTTGTGCATTGCACAAGAGGGTCGTTTATTCGAATACTTATTAAAAAGAAATAATTAATCTCAGTATTTAATAGGTAATTTTTTTGTTTAAATTTAGTATAAAAGTAAATATGTATTTGCCTTGCCGTTATTGTTGTCTTAATTTTTTCACATTATGTTTAATTAAACTATTGCCGTTGTAATATAACGAATAATATATTTCATCATATTTAACCACATTCTGTTTGTTTCTGTAGTTTCTTTTTATTATTTTACATGGCTACTATGATAATGAAGACTATTTCTGTAAAAAAGTATGGAAAATAAGAAAAATTTAAATATCTCAAAAACTATTATAAATAGGTATAGGATATATTGAACAAAACTTTTAGGGTTTTTATTACTCTATTAAATACCATGAAAATATACAGCGTGTACCATTTAAAAAAAAAAAGATATTTATTCATTTAAACTTGTTCAAATTTGAGCAGATGTGTTCAACACCCTGTAGCTTTTATTGCAAATATTAGGTAAAAATTATGTTAACTTGTCCTTGGCCTTGCTAAATTCCAAATTTGAATATATTTGTCACAAAATTGAAAACGTTATTTAGGATTGAATTGATGCTTGAAAATGTGACTTTTTTTCTTTAAACTTAATTATCTCAGAAACTATAAAGTTTTGTTATAGTAAACCCTTAATAAAAAAAATTTAGAATTATAAGCTAAATCGAAAATACGATTCGTATATAGGGTGTTCTATTTAAAAAAATACAACTTTATGCTGTCCTAGTTTTTTGGCTCGCCCTGTAGGGTCCTAAATATTTTTAAAATCTGCGTAAAAATAAACTGTATCAAAGAATAAATATAGTTTCTTTGTTAATTTCACCGAAAAGGCACAAACCTACTTCATCCAATCGTTGACTCACCCTGTACAAAAGACTGTCGCAGATGGCGGCATACTCAGAATCTGGTTTATAGGTTCCGACGCAGAATGGTTTAAATATGAGTAGGTAGATGTAGAAAGTGTACCAAAGGTGTCTGTGGAAAGCTCCGACGGACCCACTGATGAATCCACCGTCGGTAGCTAGGACGAAACACCTCTTTTAGGGTTTAAAATTAGATTGTGACGCACCGATCGCTTCAACAAGGATGCAGTCTTGTTTACAACATGGCGACCGTGACAGGACCTAAGGCAGCAAGGGTTGCCTAGATTGCTGGTTTATAGCAATGGGCCTGTAAAAGACCCTAAAAGCGTCTGCATCTGCAGTTTCATCAGGAAACACTTTCTATACATGCGGGATCTAACTATCTCGTCTGCATACAAAGTATTTGCTTTGGCGGGGTGATGTCGCAGATGGCAGCACACTCAGAATCTGGTTTATGGGTTCCGACGTAGAAAGGTTTAAATATGAGTATGCAGATGTAGAAAGTGTACCAAAGGTGTCTGGGTAAAGCTCCGACGGATCCACTGATAAGTCCACCGTCAGTAGCTAGGAGGAAACACCCCTTTTAGGGTCTAAAATTAGATTGTGACGAACCGATAGCTTCGACATGGGTGTGGTCTCGTTTACAACAAGACACACACATTATCATATATTTTGCAGTAACGGCATAAGTAAGTTTTTAGTCCTTTTTGCGCTTAGACAGAAAAACTGATTCGAATCTTTTATTATAATATTTCGCACGCATTATGAATGTCTGATAAACTTCACGAATACCAGGCATTGCTCAGCTTGGAGTAATTTAAAACCTCGAATGTTGGAAGTATCAGTTTAACAGGACCAAACAAATGTGGTATTCAAATACGCAGGAAGATGTTTTTATGAAACTAATTGCATTTTCTTTATTTTTTTATATAGAATAACCTCCTTCAAGGCGGGTTTTCCTAGCAGCGCACATTTTGCGTGGCGTAGTACTTAATACGGTCGGCGTAAAACGTCGAGAACTTCTCTAATGAAAATCAAATGCAGGCGTTTTCCTAGACTGCGTAAAAACGACTTGCGGCATCTTAATACGGTCGACGCAACAGGACGACTGCTCTGAGAGCAGTCTATTCAGTTGTACGCTTCGTATAATGAAAAAAGTGCTCCGATATTTTGCTGAAAATGAGTTCACAAAAACAACAGATCCTTTTTAGTGCTACCGAGGACGAACAATTGGTAGAAATAGTGAGTGATTACCCTATTCTTTGGAACATGAGGCTTCAAGAGTTTAAAAATGTCAAAAATGACACAATTTGGAATGAAAAGAACAAAATGTAAAATGCGCTTTAAATTTTACTTCGTCGTCAAGCAGATGTCTATGGATAAGTAATTTAAATGCGCCTTCGCTGCTTCCATTTTGTAATAATTGACTAGCAATTTCTTCTTCTTTCAAAATTTCGTCTTATAATATTAATAAAGCCAAAGCTTTTCTTCCACTTTTAGATAAATTCATCGCGACCGTCGTCAAACAACTGACAATCCTAGAAAAACACTTTTAGGCAGCGCATTGGTTGTTGCGTTGCGTCGGCCGAATTACGTGCTACGCCACGCAAAATTTGCGTTGCTAAGAAAACCCCCCAGTTTCATCATATTATTTCTAGAGACCTTGTATAAAAATAAATTAAACTAAAATACCAAATCACAAGTCTACATAAAATATAATAGATTCGATTTGATTATTTTTATATTTTAATGTCAAACCAATTATTTATCCGGTTGGATATTTATTAACCAATAAATAATATCGGTGTCGGTAAATAATAATATCTGAGCTAGTTATTTGGTTATGTTATATGTGCTCAAAATTTAAATAAATCAATAAACCTATAATTTATATATATGCATTCAATCTGTATTACAAAACAAGTCCAATATATTTTCAAATTAAAACCACATGAAGTGTTTAACTTTCCAAATATTGCGCATACTTTTATAGAAGTGCAATGAGTATAACGTACCACCCAATCTGGCATTTGCGGATGTCAAAAAAGCTTTCGACAATGTTAAACTCTGGGCAATCTTTCAAGGACTACAACTTCAATAGAAAGGGGTCTGACAAGAGGATACAAACTAATTAAGGGTGTTGAATCTTCCTTTGGAACGTCTATCGTGGTACCAAATATTCATCTGCATTGCGACCTTCTAAAATATTTGAAACTTTGTGTGAAATGTTCTGTTTTTAACAGTTTTATAAGCACAAGAATTAAACACGTTGTTTTGTAAAAATAGTCATAGAACACTAGTGAAATATTGTGTAGAAAAGAAAAACAAAGCTTGTAAACAAAGATGGTGCTTAAAAGTATAATTTAGTTGGTAAAAACAAATATTTTTTTCGCTTTGGCTATAATTGTTTTTGGTGAAACTAAATTACGTTTAAAGAAGTTTATAAATTGCGCAAAAAACTTTTAAGTTAATATTATTCGCGTATTCATTTTTCAACGACGTTATTAAAAAATGGGACACCTAGTGTCCTATTCATGGTGCAGACGGGAAGCGGGACCCGAGAGATCAAAAATGAGATATTCTGTTAAAAGTGGGATACTTGGTGTCGTATTTCGCGCCGGGCCGCGCTGGGCACCGCGAAATACACTCTAATAATACCACTAAAAATATGATGTTTCGTCCTCGACGTCGACGGTAGGACTCATCAGTGGGTCCGTCGACGCCTTACCCAAACACCCTTGACACCCCTGTGTCTACTTTCTATATACTTGAAACTTGTATAAGTACTTATTTTTGATCGGAACATACCGGTAAGATGTACCGATATGTCCGTTTCTACGACATGTCCCCCCTAAGGCAGCCGCTCTCTGATATTGAGATTCCACAATCTCGATATAGAAAGCCGGTGACTGAAAGTAACTGTAGGAACGGACATCCCGAGTGGTTCCAGATTCGGGCGCTGCGTTAGCTGCCTAACGGTGCGAGCAACCCTATGCTGTGCACCGCCCTGTCACGGTCGCCATGTCGTATTTCGCGTCGGGCCGCGCTGGGCACCGCGAAATACACTCTAATAATACCACTAAAAATAGGATGTTTCGTCCTCGACGTCGACGGTAGGACTCATCAGTGGGTCCGTCGACGCCTTACCCAGACACCCCAGTATTTATTTTTGATCGGAACATACCGGTGAGATGTACCGATATGTCCGTTTCTACGACATTGGCTACCCTACTCAGAGTGCTCAATTATTTTGATATCTGTGTACATCTAGACCTAGTAAATGATCTCTGAAGGGAGGTCGAAGCCCTTTAGCTAAGTCATCTTTATAATAATAATATCTTACAAACATTTTTTTATAATATTTACAATATTTCAATAGATCTATGTCAGGAAATATAGAAAAAAAAACTTAAATTAACTAAAGTCAAAGAGTTAATTTTTTTGAAAATGTCAAAGTTCACTTGGAGCGAAAAAAATTGAAAATATGTGTGTTGGAAATTATCTGGATCTGTTATATCAGTAGGATATTTTTGTAACAAAAAAGATGGCTCTCGTATATAATAATGACGTAAATGCTTTCTTGAAAAGTACAGTTTTTTAACTGAATTACTGGTTAGGTAAACATTGATCCTTAAAAATAAATACAATTTCTGTGATAATAAAATGTTTGAAATAAAGTGCATTTTCTATAAAAAAAAATTCCTTTTGAAAATATATTATATCAAGATGGACTCCGCCTGGGGTTAGTTGTCGGCCACTGCTGGTCCCAAGCCCGGATAAAGGAGAAGGGTTCCTGGGCCAGACCAGCACTCTACCTAGGTTAAAACAAAACACAATGCTCACAGAACCGGAACTTTGCCTCGGAACAGGACTGAATTAAGGATGACGACCCATGCTAGAAAAAGGTTTACGAATTGGAAAAAAATAGACATTTTACGCTGTGCCACCTGGAATATAAGATCCTTTAACAGTAAAGAACACGAACTAATAATAGAATTGGACGACCACAACATTGACATGTGCGCACTTCAGGAAAAGTTCAGAAACTGTACTGTGAATACATCTTCATATATAGCGGGGTGGATATATATCTTCAATAATACTGGTCATCAAACTACGCACAGGAACTCAAGAACTGTATATAATATCCGCGTACCCACCCGAAGACAATAAAACAAGACAAGAACGGGAACAGTTTTATGATCAAATTCAAAACGTCATCGAGTCGATTCCACAATGCAAACCAACGATAATGCTAGGAGATTTCAATGCTCGTATTGGCAACGAAACTTTACCCGGAGTTAAACAACGGTTCAACGAGGATGTAATGAATTACAATGGAGAACTCCTAATCAACACATGTGCAATTAACGAACTCCGAATTAATAACACATTTTTCGACCACAAACCACAATACAAATATACTTTCAGTAACACTCGAGGACAACAATCAATGATCGACTACATAATAACAAACAGATGCTTACAACCACCTCAGATATTGGTCATACGAGCCCTTAACTCTCCTAATATCGGTAGCGATCACAAACTACTGCTTGGAAAAATCAAAATAAAATTAAAACCCAACAAAATAAACAAGATATGGCACACCGGATAAGAAAATAAACGTAGAATCATTGTGGGATGAATCCACTAAGGAATTATACCAAAAACGACTTAGGGAAAAAATACAAAATAAGCCATTAGACGAAACGGAAGACATTAACAACAGCTGGGAGAAACTAAAGCGAAATATCAACAAAGCAGCCACTGAAACACTCGGAACACGAAAAACAAACCAAGAACAAGAAGAACCCAACAAGACCCCCTGGTTCTATAAGGAAATTAAGGAGCAATGTAAAGAGAAAAAGAGAGCCTACTTAAAATACAGGACAATGCAGTTTCCGGAAGATTACCAAGAGTACTAAAGAATTAGAAATAGCACCAATACATTAGTCAGACAAGTTAAAACAAGCACTGGGAAACCTTTTCAAAAAGGACGGAAAGCGACTTCTATGGACTCCAGAAACAGATATGGCGGCTGATCAGAGGCCAAAGAAAGGAAACACATGAGTTAATTAGCAGTTAACCGCATACCGAAGGAAATTTGGGTGAACTACTTGAAGGAATTATACAAGAAATAACAGACAGAAATCAAACCTAACACACCCGAAATTATAATTAACGACGATATACTGGTAAAGAAGGAAGACGTAGAACTAGCCTTAAAAAAACTAAAAAACAGGAAAAGTGCGGGACCTGACGGAATTACCAATGAACTACTGAAATACGGAGGAAACAGCCTGATAGAACAACTGAAAATTCTCATCAATAAAATCATATACCATCAATCCCCGATGAATTGAAGACTAGCACAACAATACTCCTATTCAAAAATGGCGATAAAAAAGTGCCGGCTAATTACAGAGGAATCAATCTTCTCTCCACCTCGTTAAAACTAACTACAAAAATTCTTATAAGCAAAATTAATGAACACACTTCCTTAGCAGACGAACAGTAGGAATTCTGGTTGGGAAGGTCATGCACGGATGCCATATTTGTTATAAGGCAAATAACTGAAAAGTCAATTGAATATAATCGTCCAGCCTATACGTGTTTCATCGATCTAGAGTAGGATCGTATACAACTGGAGGATGTAACACAGCTACTTTACGACAGACAAATACCTCAAAACATTATCAAAACGATTGAAAATATATATCAGGCAAATACGATTCAAGCTAGGATAAACGGTGAATTGACCGAAAAAATAGAAGCAAATAATGGCATCCGACAAGGTGACTTTCTTAGCCTCCTACTATTTAACATCATCATGGACGAGTTGATAAACGAGTTGATCTACGCACCGTAGATTGAAAGGATATAAAATGGGAGACAGGGAAATCAAAATACTGTGCTACGCTGACGATGCAATGTTAATAGCTGAAAGCGAAGACGATTTGCAAAGACTACTGCACCAATTTAACATAACAGCGAAAAAGTTTAACATGAATATATCAGCGTCAAAAACTAAAGCCATGACTACATCTCGAACACCACTCAGATTCAAACTAGAAATAGATAACAAAATTATACAGCATGAAATGAAGTTCAAGTATCTCGAAATAGAAATATCCGGATACGGCGATGTTGAAACGGAGGTGAGGGGATAAACCATGAAAGCAGCAAGAACAGCCGCATGTCTTAACAGTACCATATGGAGCAATAAACATATAGGAATCGAAATTAAATCCAGAATTTATAAAACAGCAATAAGACCCATACTAACATACACTGCAGAAACCAGACCAGAAATCTCGAAAACAAAACAAATACTGGAAACAACAGAGATGAGAGTGGTGCGCAGGATAGCTGGCAGGACACTTATGGATCGAAATAGGAGCGAGGATATAAGAAGAGTGTGTAAAGTCGATAACATCAATGACTAGGTATTACAAAAAAAAAGGGAATGGAACGAACACATCAACCGCATGACCGATGACAGAATAGTAAAGATCAACGAGGGACAAATCACTAATTGGACGTAGGAGTACCGGAAGACCCAGTAAACGATGGAGTGATAACCTCGCAATAGACTGAAACCAGGCAAAGAGACGAAGAATAACAAGCAAATTGCTTAGATATAAGAAGGAAGAAGAAGAAGAAGATGGAGTAATTACGTAATACATATTATATGGCAAAATACTTTATAACAAGTAGACGAAAAACATTATGATTAAAGTAGCGGGGAATACAATTCCTCCAGAATAAGTCAGGCGACGAAAATCACACCGTTTAATGTGTCGGCGTAAAAAATCCTTCTAAAAAATCGTGCGGTGAAGAAAATCCTCCTTAAATAGGTGCCGTGAAAATAATCTCCCAATGAGTGGCGAATCTTACTGTGATTATTTATGCGGCACTGAGAAAAACGGATTTTTTTTGTCGCAATTTTAACGATAGGATTTTTTTCCACAACATTTACCATTGAGAAATTTTCTTCCATGCATTTTTCATGAAGGAATTATTCCCCGTACGTAATTTTGTTGAAATTTTCTTCGTAGCCACCATCGAAATATTTGTCAAAAGTGAATTACAATGCACTAACACTTGGTATATACTGTTGCTTGAATATATAAGGAAAGCCATGGTTTTTAAAAAACCGAAAAAATTTTAAACTATAAGGACAGATATACCCTGTTTCAACATAGTTAACAAAAAAACCTCATCAAGAAACTATCAAGTTAGTTCGGGTTGGTGGAATTTTTTCCCATAGCAGCGCAGCACCAAACTCTGCAGACAGGTTTCTAACGAATTAGTTCTTTGTTCTTTAGAATTGAAACTTTTTAGACTTTAATTGGTTACTAAAATCTTAAAGCTATATAATAAAAATCTTGGAGTTAAAATATTCTTTCTCTCTTGAAGCTAATTTCGTATCTATTTTATTTCTGATCGGAAAATATACGTTGAATAAATAATGATACTTATTTTATATGTTTATACTTTCTTCCATGAAGCATCACATTTTTATTCCTCGTCATTATATCCTGTTTATGCATATTTTCGTTTCAATAAATATACATATATTAGTTTTAAAAATGTGAAATACTTTATTTAGAAATATAAGTAACTTTATAAGAAATATATATCAAAAAACTAATTCATTAAAAAGGTTTAACTTCTAAATCCTATTTAGTTGTTAGAGCAGTTAAGTCTTCTGTTTACCAATGTTGTTTTACTGACCTTTTTGCTAAAATTTAATAAACAATAAATCCGTTATCAAACTAATAATTATGTGGGCAAATGTACGAACAAAACCTAAAGATAAAGTCATAAAATTGGTCAAACGAATAATAGCTTCCAAAACTAAACAGAATTTTCCATTTTTGATGGTTATATTAAATAAGAACACAACTTTTTAACTCTTGTATTTTCAAAGTTCAAGCTTTAAAATTTAAAATCTTTATTTTTAACTTAGATATGTTTTAAAGTTGCACTATGTTACTAAATTAGGGGGATAATGATTTTTAAATTAAAATCACAGCAGATCCGTACGAGATTATTTACATTAGAAAATTTACAACATAATGGCATAGTTGCCGATTTTTTCATATTTTCTAATATAACAGAAAAACACAAAAATTAATTTAAAAAAGATATTTAATACTACTGATTTTTGAAGACATGTTTCACATAAAAAAAACTTAACCACACAGTCCTAAGTAATAATCCGTTGTATATATATATATATATATATATATATATATATATATATATATATATATATATATATATACATATATATATATATATATATATATATATATATATATATATATATATATATATATATATATGTAATGTATAGGTAAACACCTTTTTCTCAGGTGTGATACGGATACGTTCTTGATAATGAAAAGTTAAACAAAATGGTCATAAATAATAAATTAATGTATCTATGTGGTAAATCCGGATGACAGGATAGTCATTAGAAAATGGTATGTAAGAATTTATAATAATATCATGTTTTAAAAGGACATAAAATGCCAAAAATTCTGTAACAACATGATAAAATGTAAAAAATTAATGTGAAAATTTAAATATTAATACATATAAATTTAGAATTATAAACAAACAAAAAGCAATTTTAAAAACAATATAGTGAAATCCACGAAAACGAGAATCTTCGTCACCCATTTAATAAACAGTGGGTAAAGAAGAATTAGTGAAAAAAAAGCGTAAATTAATAACTTTAGTGAAATATAGACATTATTTTTCAGTAGTTATTAATAATATATTAGTTTATTTTGATAAAGAACTAGGATTAAAGAGTACCTAATTATAGATAAAACTTTATTAAACAGGAATAGAATAGTAATTAAACCAGAATTATCAATTTCAGGAAGTTATAATTAAAGATTAAATGTATAGGTAAAGTTCAATTTTACTTGTCAATTTTATGCGAGAAATAATAACCAAAAGTAGAGTTTAAGTACATCAAAATGTCAGGAAGGGTCCAAAATTTATATAAATCATAATCTATTGTCATCAAATAAAATATTTATTTCATAATATCCATAAAACAACAAAATTTTATCATATTTTGACAATTAGGAATCCATTTTGATTTTGGGTTGCAAAGCTTAAAATTTCATGTAGTTGCCAGTTCACGTGAGATGGCTGACCAATCAGAGAAAAGTTAAAACAAAAATTTATACCACGTGATAACTAATATAAAAAGGGTTTGTTTTAGAGAGTACAGGTCCATCATTTGTACGGTTAACATCATCAGTCTGGTTCGTAAAAATTTTAACATAACCTCAATATTCAGTTGATAATTTGAAAGTAAAAGTAGTAGTGATTATTGATCGGATATAGTGTAAAATTCGCTAGTCTTTTTTTATTAACGGGACCATAACCTAAAAGTTTTTCGATTGTTATTTATAAATAATTTGATAAGAAGACAGTGCAGATTAATCTGTGTTGAAGAAAAACATTTCTGATCTCATTTATTAATTTAAAAAAAAATAAAAGAAAGGATCATAGAGCTTGTAAATAAAAAAATTTCTGGAAATTGGAAGTCCATTTTAGAAGAAGTAGAAAGAAATTTAACTAATCAATAAATAAATTAAATCACCACATGTGTAACTGAGTAATATTTATTGAAAATAAAAATAAAAATTTGGTACAAATTGATTATACTTTGGTATAGTTATTTGTGCCTGGCGCCCAACAATTCAATAAATATCACATATATATGTGCTGTCGATAATTTTATTTCTCAAATAAAAAAATAAACAATTTAGTCATAATAAATAAAAAAGATAAACAATGTAATTATAATAAACAAAAAATATTACAATTTAATAATTTTTTTACGGGCAGATTGCGAGCGAAAATATCAACGCATGAATATATATATATATATATATATATATATATATATATATATATATATAAACATATTATGTTATTTTCATATGAAATATACGCTCCCGAAAAAGTTCCTATATTTTCTGAATTACTCTGTATATCCGAAAAAACAGATCTTTACTCAACTTTTCCGTTACTTTGATCTTTTTCTCTTGTAACTGTCCTCTTAAAAATTATTCATGGTCAATCATATATTCAAAAAAAGCCATGTAAAATTATGAATACAATGTACTGGTTGCCTTTTTCGATGTTTTATGGTGACAAAACATAAGTATGGTACGGAAACATCGACTATTGTATGGTAAAATTTCGTTTAGCATTATGATATTTACTATATTTGAAAATATTATTGTATTTTGTACAGTCATAAATTATTTTCATAATAAAACGGTACCAAAGTTAAAAGAAGATAACTGAATATAACATATATATATATATATATATATATATATATATATATATATATATATATATATATATATATATATATATATTTTTATTTATTTATTTATTTATTTATCAATTTGTTTACATAACCAGTAAAATTATTACATCCACTACAATATCACAATAAACAATATTGCACCTAGATGCTGCAGCACCTGTATGTGCAAAAAAAAAAAAACAAAACAAATCATATCCTAAAATTACAGTGAAAGACATACATGGAAACACTTAATCAAGTAAAAAAAGTAAACAAAAAAATCAATATGAGTACAGTAAATAGATCCACACCAATACACAATTTAATTCTGACGTATCACTTTTTCAAATAAACTACTATTATTTAAAATAAATTCTTTACTTATTCTATTAAAGGTTTTTAGTTTATCTATTTGACGGATTCCGGCTGGGAGAATATTGTAACATTTAGGAGCCAAATAATCAATAAACTTAAGATTCATTGTTTTTTTGTTCTCTGGCAATATTAAAAGTTTGTTCATATTTGCTCGAGTCGAGTAGCAATGATTTGTAAAATTCTTAAAATGCTTTGATTTGTGACAGTATGAACATATTAACTGTATGTACAAACACTTTATACTACATATATTCTGACTATACAACAGACATGATGGATAGGTTTTATTTCGCCTATATATAATTTTAATAATATATTTTTGTATAATATTTAATGGTCCCATATTACACTCATAAGCACCACCCCATACGATCAGACCATATCTTAAAAGCGATTCAACCAACGATTTATAAATTATTTCAAGTAGTTTGGTACTTAAGAATTCTCTCATAATGTAAAACTTACTAATTAATTTACGGATTTTATTTGCTAGATAACTAATGTGTTCATTCCATTTTAAGAACTGATCAATGATAATACCTAAATATTTGGTCTTAGTGACAGGAAGTATTTCTAACTTTGGATTGTCATTTATTATTAAGCTCTGAAAATCTGGCCTACCAGCTCGTGTTAAAGAGAATGCCATATAATTAGTTTTCCCTATATTGAGGGACAACTTTAGGGAGTCCAAGCAGTTTTTTATAATTTTGAAATCATTAATGGCAGTTGATCTTACCTCCTCCCAAGTATTTCCCGAAAATAAGATGGCCGTGTCATCGGCATAAGACAGTATTTTACCCCCAATATTAAGACAAAGTAATGAATTTATATAAGAAATAAATAGGACTGGACCCAAAATTGTCCCCTGTGGCACACCCATCAATATTTTTCGTGGTAAACTAATACTCCCATTGACCCTCACAAACTGATCCCTATTTGATAGGTAATTATTAAAAAGTTCCAGCCCTACACCCCGGAACTCCATGGCATTTCTAAAACGTTAAGGAGATTATAATGAGGAACAGTGTCAAAAGCCTTTGCTAAGTCAATAAATTATAGCCATAACCTTCCTACCATTATTAAGGTTATCCGTGATATGCGAAGTAAGAGAGTACATTGCATCGGTAGTACTCAATCCCTCTAGAAACCCATACTGATTTTCAGAAATAATTTTATTTTCTTTCAAAAAACTGACAAGTCTCTTCTTCAGACACTTTTCAAATATCTTTGCAAAGTTTTTAATTAAACTAATTGGGACGGTAATTTTCTATTTTGTTCTTTGGACCGGATTTATGTATTGGGCATATTATTGTTTGTTTAAAGTGTGAAGGTGTTTGGCCCGTTTCAAATATAAGATTGATGATATGAGTCAAAGGTTTTAACTATCTCCAAGTGTACAAATTTTTATTAAACTCGCTCGAATCCCATCTTTACCCGGAGCTCCATTATTTTTGAGAGAATTTATTTGGACTATAATCTCATTCTCGGTCACAGGTTGTAAGTACATAGAATTTTTATTCGCTTGTAGGAAGTGCAAAAGCAGTTACTGGATTATTAATTTTTTTTTTCCATTTCAGAACCAACATTGATAAAATAATTATTGCAGAAATTAGCCATTGAAGTGTCATTATCAAAATTTTGGTTTTACTGTCTACTATTGTTAATTTAGAATTTACTCTTTCTTTAGCTGCGTTTGAGGCACGTTCTATAATTTTATAAATTTCTTTGATATTACGATTATTGTTTTGAATTTGTTTTTTGTAGTAATCAAATTTTTGTTTTTTTAATAAGTTTATTTAAATTATTTCTATAATTCTTGTATTCGTTTTCTAACTGAATATTGTGATTTCTAATAGTTGTTTTTTTAATTTGTCCCTATGTTTAATTGAAATAATCAGACCAGTTGTGATCCATTCTTTTATTTTTTTGTGTCTCGGTTTAGTTACGTATTTTGTGGTGCAATCTTGTATACTTCTGTAAAAGTGTTCATAAATATGTTAGTTGCAACTTCAGTATCGTGCGAGTTCGAACACTTTTCGCCAATCTTCGCCCGTCAGTCTGTCCTTTAGCTTTTTATAATTTAAAAATTCACAAGATTTTTCTGTATCCCTTACCGATATGAGTGTTTTATTACTTATATTTAACATAACTGGAAGGTGATCAGTTATATCAGTATCCAATCGGAAAGAATCTAAGTTGAAATTGTTTAGTTTCAATTTCTTTCTTACAAAAATATGATCAAGACATGACATATTTCGCGTAGGTGAGGTAATATAAGCTACAAAACCATATCTCCCCATTAATGAGAGGTATTCATTAACAAAATTCGAGTGATTATCTCTAATATTAAATATTTACATCCCTGTAAAAACCTCGATATCATCTAACAGACTATTTCAAAATATTCTTTAAGATCATCATTAAACATATTTTCACCGATTGTGGGTGACTTATACACTGCCGAAATGCCAATATCTATATCCTTAATTTTAAGCTTGATTCTACTTATTTTTACTTCAGTGCTTTTTAATTTCATGTGAGTAACTTGTGCATTTAGATCTGTTTTAATGAATAATATAACTCCATCATTTCTGTTAACAGTTCCGTCATTATAGTAAGTCGTGTAACCTGGGATGTTATATGTATCTATAGAAGTCATTTTAAAAGATTCACTCAATACAAAAATTCACAATAAAATAAATTAAACTGCTCTATAAATAACAAAAGATTGTCAAAATTTCTATTTATGCTTCTTATATTTAAATGAACTAAATTTAATGTCTTATCCTTTAATACAATATTCTCACTTAATACATTTTCGTCTACCAGCATATCGTCGATATCTCCATCCAGCGACTCTAGTTGTTCAAGTATTAACTCCTCCGGGGGTTGGAATCTAAATGTGATACATTAATGTGTGTATAATTTGTTAAATCAAAGACTCGACACGCTGATAGACTTTTCCCCATTAACTCTTTATAAGCCAGTCTCTTACAATCTACTTTCAGTTCCCTACTAAACGATGCAATTTTGAATATAAAGTTTGGGAGCATAATTGATTGGTAAAACCTATACTGGAATCCCATTACCTGATAGCATCTGTGGATCCTAATTACCATAATCTATTTTACTTTTTAAAATTCCCAACAAATATTGATACGATGGGCACTCTGCATTGTTGGCTTCGTGGTCTATATTATGTTGGAGGTTATACTTTTTATTGGCCTTAATTCAATTGCTGCATCTTTTCTGCACTTTTAAACACTGTTGAATGTTATGATTTTCACTACAATATTCACAAACGGTTTCCTTTGTGCAATTACTATTTTTATGATAATGTTCCTGACACTTGAAACAGCGTTGTATATTCAAGTCCTCATACACAGGATATCGTTCCCATTGCATGTATATTTTTTTCCTGTCCATCAACTGATGAAACATTCTAGGAGAACATTCCCCAAAAATTGTTTTTAAACCATTTTTATTGTTTTGTTTTATGTAAGTTATTTTCAGCTCTTCCTTTTCAAATAGGAAGTTATTCTGTTCCCGCAAACAAAGTTCAATCTGCTCTATCGTTAGTTCCCCCTTGTATCCTACGATTTTAAACCTCGGCAGCCTCATTTTAGTGATTTGTATATCGTATCCCTCAAGTTTATCCATTGCATCCATCTTCAATTTTTCAACATCACTCTTACTGAGACATTTCACGATAAGACCACCGTCTTTCATTCCACGAGTGTTTTTAATACCTATTTTTAGCTCTGTAGGTCTGATGTTATTTTGAAGATGTTTTTTAGTTATTTCAACATTCTGAGGCCTTTTGGGTTTTATTATCAAACTTGGAATGTTTTTCTCTGTTTCTTGGTTCACTTTGCAGTACTTGTGCAAACGTTAATACGTTTTCTTGTGCTTTCTTTCTTTTATTCTCTTCTACATCTGTCTCAAGTTCTTCTATTTTCTGTCTTAATAAGTTAATAATTTCCTCCTTGCTGTTGATAATGGCCTTTTTATCATCAATAGTCTGCTGAAGTATCGAGAAAGTACTGAACTGTAAACATTTTTGACAGTAAAATTTTAGTGTTCTTCCTCCCTTAAGTTCCAGAACCTTAATTTCTGATGGGGATATTTTACCACATTTTACGCAATTAGACTTACTGCATCCATCGCAGGCAAACAATTTTAAATTTATAGTCTCTTTTTTGCTACATACATCACATTCCATTTTTATCACAAGCAGGGAAATCGGGCAGCTCGACTTGGCAGCGTCGCTGCAATTTGACCTCGATTGTTGCTATTCAAATATCAATGTAACGAATAAATCGTTGTAATTTGATAATTATTTATCCTTTAAAACTACAGTAAAGCAGTCACCTTTATTTGTAGCTCTTCCCTAGATGTTACTTAGCATCACTCAACGATTTTTCACTTTTAAAACACCAAAAATTTTCACTATTTGGTACGTTTCCACGAAATAACAAAACACACAATCTCACAGTGTTGCAATATATATATATATATATATATATATATATATATATATATTATATATATATGTATATATATATATATATATATATATATATATATATATATATATATATATATATATATATATGTGTGTGTGTGTGTGTGTGTTTTACCTACATACCACACGTCACAACTGACTTAAATAAGTCTCCGGTTATAGGTAAAATTTAAGCACAAGTATTTCCAATACGAGTAAAATATTGAAAAAATTGGAATTTGTAGTGTGATTTAACCTGAACTATTTTTTCCTGGAAGGGAAAACAGAGAAGGAAATTCAAGATAGGATATTGTCTACATTGGATGGCTCATGTTTTGCAAATAATATGTCATCTTGAACGGAATTCCTGAAAATATATCCAACACAGACAGGCAATATTGCAACGTTTTCTATATAAACGTTTTTTCTATTTGAAGTTTTTTTGTAGCTCTTGTAGTAGCTCTTGTTGTTACAGGTATATCGAACATTAAAGAAAAGGCATTTGTTTCGTTAAAAGGTTGTATTTTGGTCAAAAATACACTTAGAACAAAATTTAAAAAAGCATTTTAAAGCTCACGGAAAAACCGAAAAACTTTCTATTTAGAGTTTTTCTATTAGTATTTCCCACGAAACTTCTTTGATATTAGCAAAACCAAGAAAAAACGTTTTTTTTCATCTTTTTATTCTCAAATAAAATCTATAAAAAAGAGAACATTTGACTCGCACTTTACACTACCTAAAAGTACACAGTAATAGCTTTAAAATGCTTTTTTTTTAAATTGTCGTATGATTATTCTTTACAGAAGTATAAAACTTTGAAATTCAACTGGTTTTCGCATGGGGTGGGCAAAAGTACGTGGCGAACACTGTACATCATTGTATCTCGAAACAGCAATAAAGTGCATGGAAAACCAGCTCCAAAAAAGGCGAAATGCATTTCATCTGCTGAAAAGATGATTACATCGGTTTTTAGGGATACAGAAGGAATTCTTCTAATCATCTACGCCAGGATATGGCTAAGAAGGATGTTATTTCAACATGACAACGCACTGGTGCATTCAGTTGGTGTCGCTGAGTAAAAATTTACACAGCTGTAATTTGAATTGCTTCTAAATCCTGCCTATTTACCAGGTTCAACTCCGACCATAAACCGAAGTTTGAAACTTGCTTTTTAGGGTTTGCAAAGGAGAGACTTGTATGTTTTACAATGTGGTTTTTTTACGACTTTTTCGATGATTTCTTCCTTTATTTTCGATATAAAAAACTAAATTTTTTTCTACCTGTTGAGGGCTTTTGAGGATTCAAATTCATTTTCGTTTTCTCTAGTACTATAACGAATATTTTTTCTAACAAGTTCCTTGCTAATGTTATTTGTCCTGTCCTGTAGTTCCCCCCCCCCCCCCAATATGCCTTTTGTATAAACATTTTACCAGAACTGCCCCGACGCACAATTTGTACCATAAGGATGATAGCAGAGTTTCTACTACTTGACACACCTTTTACAGTCTATTATTGCATGTTGTAATGATCATGATTTATTGGTAAATTTTATATACGAACCATAAATTTACTCCCCCTAATCAATGATTTGCCCTGTACATCAAGATAAGATGGACGGAAATTAGAGCAACACCATGTATATTCCTGTTACTAAATACAATACAAAATTTATTTCAAAACCGGAGAATGAAATTTGAGGTATTCTTTTGGTTAATTTTGATTACTAAATTGTTCTCTATTTTTAATATGAATTTTGTAGTTTCAAAAAGCTCTTTGTTAAATCAAAACCTGTATAAACATTGTAACGTTTCTAACTCTAACTAAAATTAATTAAAATGTACATTTTATGTTACGACTTTTGCTACGCAGTGACCTGTTATAAAAGGCTACATCCCATAAATATTTTTATTTTTGTTTTGGTGTTTATTACTCTTCACATAAATTTAATATAAAAAGGACAAGGTAAATTAGATTTTTTAATTAAAATGGTTTTGTCAACCATAAAAGTTTCTTTTCTAAATAAAACTGGCAACTTTAAAAGCAAGAATACCTTCACGTTGATAAAAATGTAGTAAACAATAAGTGATACAAGATAGTGATAGGCCATAAGACTTAAGCTAATTACAGGGATCCAGGAATAAAATTAACGGGCAGGCAATGGATCCTTAAAAGTCCTTCGTGTTCGAAAAAGACCTCAATCACCAGCTGAAAAGCTCACATCCAACGGTTTATGGAACCAAACAAGGGTAATTCTTGTAGAATGTATGCTAAAGGGCCCTACAATAGGAGCTATTACCTACTGTAATACATGAACAAAATGATGTTCGTCTAATGATCAGAAATGTTCTGCTTTGTGCCACAGTAATGCTCTCCTTCTTTGCGAAAAAGAAGCCAAAGTATTACGCGAATATAACCTCTTTGATCTGGACCCTACGCTGTGTAGTCCTTAACTAGCTGAGAAGAAATATTGGTACCTATTTTGAAGGCCAACGAAAAATCTATTTGTTTTCATGACGACAAATAGTTTTTGTAGGGTAAGTTCCGCAAGGGTGGAAGGAAAACTTTTGTAATACACCTGGTATATTTATTTTCTAGTAGTTGTTACAAATTAAAACTTAAAAGACTTCAAGGTTGCTCAATTATGTGTAAAAAACTTGATTTCATTGCATTTCTTTGGGAGTACGTATCTTTGTATAGGCCTCCTATACAAAAAAAGTTTATATAAACTTGTATTATTCCTTTCAAGTGTTTTTTCATATCCGGGAGATTTCCCACATTTTCCCGAACACTCTGTAAATTTATAGAAAAAAATTTCAGTAAGTTTCGGCAGTCATTCCTTTTTAACCAAAAAAAGAAAAAAGGACCCAAATAACTAACACCATATCATGATCATTTAATTATTTAATTCATTCTCTATTTTTTGTCAAATGAAGAAACCACGACCTTATAAATTATCGCCCCTTTTTCTAACCTATAAGGAAAAAACTTAAAAGACCAACTATTAGCAATTAGTGATGCGATTAAAGCTGCTAATTCAGGCGTGTCATCTGCATTAAAGAAACCAGAATTTTCACTGCTTCGACTGTTTAAAATACAAAAGACTGTACAAGGTTGCCAAGTTGTGTTCAAGTAATACCACACTCAGAATCGAAAAAAATTGTTATAAAAAAAGTTGTAAAAATTTAGTGATCTGGAAAAGATAGTAAACTGAAAGTAAATCCGGTACTCCTATTTCTTTTAAAAGTTTCTAATATCATTTCTTAAAAATTATCTTTAAGGAATTAGCATCTTGTATGCTAATATAATTTTCAAAATGATATCAAAGAAAAGAATCTAATCTTAAAAATATTAAATTGCAATATCTAAGCATCAAAGTAAAATTCTAAATTTTGAAAACTAAAATTTCATTGATCAAAATTTTACAATAAAAATTTTCAAGGCATTTTGGCAACACAGGAATTGCACGTGCTAACGCCTTTTCGATAAGATCGATGTAAATCGTTATTATCGATCTTTAATGGAATATTAAAATCGATTTCATAACTTTGCGTTTTATCTGAATTCTTGACGGTTAATAAAATTTGTAGAAAACATGCGTGAATAATTGAAAACAAGAGAACAATTTTAGCTTTAAAAAGTTAATTAATATGCCTTATTTTGCTATTTTTTAAGCGTTTCTTATAAGACTAATTTGCAATTCGTCATTTTAATTTTATTTTACACTATTTGGAAACAAGCAGTTTAAAATTTACTCTTGAAATACTTAAAGAACGAATAGAAAGCCAGGCTATTGGATTACAAAGGTACGTATAAATATGCAACAAGTACCAAGATGCAATATCGTTGCGTATCAAGCCGCGCACAATCTTTTTTCTAGTCTTTCTCTTTTTTTCCTTTTTCTTTTTCTTCTCCTTTCCCTTTTTCCTTTATTTCCCTTTTTCTTTTTCTTCTTTTTCTCAGCCCAAATCTCTCCATTATTGAATGCAGGCGCGGATCCAAGGGCGGACAGTAGGGGCGATCGCCCCCCCCCCCCCCAAGAGCTTTAAGTTCAGGAAAATAAACCCAATTTTACCTCTTACACTATAGTTTATTCAAGAACTAGAGATAGTAATAAATCGTTTTTACCCTTTTTTTTCCTCGCAAATTACTTGTATTCTTTAATCCGATGTCTTTGGCAAAAACTATTAGACACATATATTTTTCATAGGAATGGGTTAGAAATTTTATAATCAAAAATACCAGTATATAATAATGGACTATTTGGGTTGGATAACAATAGATATTTGGAATTGTGAAGTGTTAAAAAGGATTTTAATCTTTGTCATAGAGTTGGAAAGAGGTTTATTTTATCACTAAGTATTTATGGTACAGAATATTATTTCGGTAACAAACTTAAAATAAAAAGTTTTTATAATATTATTTTATTTCTTATGATTGCTTAATAATTCACATACATTAGAAGATATAGATAATTTTGACATATTTAACACAAATCTGCAAAATTACAATTAAACACTAAAAATGGATTCAAATGTAATTAATTTTTATATGTTACAGTTAAAAGTAGACCTACTTATTTTTATTTCTATTGCACTGACATCTTAATTTAATTTACTTTATTACATGGAAATCCGATAGCCCCAAAAAAATAAAAAAAAAACATGTTAATAATACACGCTTAAGGGAAAGACACAAATACAATAATAAAGAAATTACTACTAATTGGAATTAAATATATATAAAAATGAAGAGTGGGGCACATTAAAATAAAAATATATGAAAAAGTAAAAAAACATGAAACAATAATATACAACAAAAACAACAATTTAAATAATAAATTGTGTTTACACTGGTAAATATTACGTATCTAATTCGTAATCAAAGTCAGTAAAGGCATCTTCTTTCAAATTAATTATAATTGGTTCCTCTATCTCACCAATCATGAGATCGAGTTTCCACATTTTCTTTTATTCTTTTATTATATGGATTTTTCCCAATTTTCTGCAGTAACTTTATTCAAAAAATCTTTCAGAAGTTCAGTTAAGTTACTAATTTTATAAGTTTAGTTATTTCTAGCAACTCTACCTTTTACTTGAGAGAGATATTTCCTTCTTCAACGGACATTTTCTGGACGACCTATAAGAATAGATTTTCCATCTGGTTCTCTGAGCAATTTCCAGAGCCCAGTTCTTTTAGTTTCAGGTAAATCCCGATCTTCATTGATTTTAGTTAGCATTTTGTCGACGGTTGAGATCTGCTTCTCATAATAAAATGTATGTACAACTCATTTTATTGCAGTTTACATCTTTTCTTCTAACGAGGTTTTTCGCCTGCCTGTGATGGAATGTCGCTTGGGAGTACTAACAATTTCAGTCATTTTTTTCTCCTTCAGTATTCGGTACATAGTAGATTTTCCAACTCCTGTCATGTTGGCCTACATCTCAACAGAGCTTTTAATATTATTATCTAGATATTGATATCTTAAGGTAACATAAACATTCATCGTAATAAGTTTTTCGTTCAGGAAAAAATGCCCTGGTTTAATAATTTTAGAATAATTATAGATGTGGAAGCCATACCTTTTGGATATCTCACTAATCTCATATAATATATAAAAACAAGCACAAACAAGATAAATCACTAGGGACACCCTGTAAGGTGTACTCTGCTCACTGACAGAAATTAAATTGAATTATCAGAAATTTTATTGTTGCAGTAAATTTATAAAACCTTATAATATTTAAATATAATTAGATTTACAGCAGTCCTCAGTTACCTGCGGCACTGGAGCAAGTACGTTCGAGGTTTCGGTAACAGTTTTATTACTCTTTCTAGTCCTTGAATAGAGTACAGGAATGTGTATGCTTGCGATCGCCTCTACCCTTCCCAAGAGCTTTGAGTTCCGGAAAATAGAATCGACACTGCCTTTTATATTAGAAATATGTATGCTGCTGGCACTCCCCCCCCCCCCCCCTACTGTCGCCAACTTGTTTTTCTTGTGATCATCTCCGCTCTCCAAGAGCATCAAATTCAGATAAATAGACCCGATCCTGCCTTTGAAACTAGAAATGGGAATGTTGCTGGTGTCCCCCCCCCCGGCCGTCGACAACTTGCTTTCGCTTGTCATACTGTACTTTGTTATATCACCGCCACCGCCCCCTAAAGAGAGAGGCTGGATCCACTCCTGATTGAACGTAGGCCTCACGTAGAAATTTCCATTACTGACGGTTCTAAGCCGCCTGCATCCAGTTTTTCCGAATGCGATTTACGAGTATGTCATCAGTCCATCGGAATGGAGAGCGGCCTCTGCTATGATAAGCGTCTGCTCTAGATCGCCATTATAAAAATTTTTTATTCCTACTTTAATCATTTGTTCTCGTAATGTGTCCAGTACAACTTTATAGTGTTCGTTTCTGAAGCGTTAACAGTTCTTGGTTTTATTTTGCTTTTTACTAGAAATATTTGACAAGACTGACACCATAAAAATACTGTATATCCTCTATGAACTTAGTAAATATTTGAAAATGTTCTCCACAAGCTAAATATATTTAATTTTGATTGGGTGAAAGTTTTTCAATTCAACCACCAGAAGACAATAAATATAATAATTAAAAAATTTCGTAATTAGCAATTTTAGCAACAAATCACATTTCTCTACTACTTCTACCATATCAAACCAGTCTCTTAACGATATTGCCGCTTATTTTTTATGCTCTGGTAATACTTTAAATTGTCACAAAAGTAATTGCATATTTCCAGAAGAAATGCGAGCCAAATTATATGGTAAAATTTATTCCGTAATAAACTACAATTTTAATGACATTTTAGATATCCTCGTCGAAATTAATTAGTAGTAATTAGGAGAAGTTTTGTTACGGGACAAAAATGTAAACTATATTTTTATTATTTTTATTACAAAGACATTTTATATGTAATGGAGAAAAATGGTTTTTTAATTTACGTGAATGTTTTTGTCGTATTCCGCCTTATAGAAAACAATGCTTCAAATTGACATGCGACTAAAATAATAAGGATATGTTACATAATCACAGTATAGCTAAAATTACCAGTAGGCTAACTCGGCTTTGCATCAGCCAAACGTTGGTGACGCTAAAAGTCTAACTTCAAATCTAACTCTACAAGAGTTCAATGTTGTAATAAAAGCTTTGGTAACAGATTCGTGCTTTGAAAAATATTGTATATTGTGAGTGGGCCTTTAAGACTTTTCTTTTTCTTCTGTAGCACTATAAGATTTTATATATCCTATTCTGATCTAATACATTTAGACTTTTCAAGAATTTTATTATTTTCCTGTTGGTAAATCTATTTTTTTTGGGAGGTTTTATTTCTTGCGGCACGTAGGAGATGGCTTTCAGTAATTTAAGTCTTTTGCAAAACGGTGTCTGTTATGCATTCACAAAGCATGTGTTCCGCTATTTCTGCTGTATGGTCCCAAAAATGGCATATCTCGTCTTCAGCATTACCCATCTGTTGAGGATGGTATCTCGGAGTGCATTTCCCTGGAAATTGTACATAAAAACAGAATTAAAAAACTTATTTTGATTGTAAAAGAATCTGATTAATTCTAAACTCCAAAAATTTCATAAAGTAAAAAAGAGGTAAAAGAGAAAATAAATATACAACTCAGAAAAGAGTGTGTTAGGTGTCAAATAGATGAGAGCGAAAATAAATAAAAAAAAAACCCTATAGAATATTGTAAATTTTAAATTAAATAAAAGTAAAACCAGGAATAAAATTGAATTACTAGAAACTAATCTAAAGGTAACAGAACAAAAAACTATCACTAATATATGAATGAATGAACAAAAAGGGGTGGTGATACTAAAGCATCGATGTCTAGGCCTCCATTGGGCCTTTTACATCCCACCATAGCTGCAGGTTATTCGAGGCTGATCGCCTTTGCGAATCCAAGCAGCCTCGTTAGTTGAACTTGCCTAACTGCTTTCGGTAACAAAATCGTATCTCCGAAATATCTCTGTCTCAGTCCGTTAAGTGTTGGGCACGCTCTGAAGACGTGGTCAACAGTTTCATCCTCCTCCAAACGCCATCTGCACGTCAGGTCGTCTTCGACACAGATTTTATGAAGGTGGCCCATGAGGTGTCGATGTCCTGTCAACAATCCCACCACAATTTGCAGCTCTTTCCTTCCCAAGGAGAAAAGCTCCTTAGTACGCCTTGCACTAGGCTCACTTATATGTTCCTTAGCACACCTCATCCAGGAGCTCCTCTCCTCCCCCCTTTTGCCAATAGCAATTGAGACAGGTAATATTGGTTGAGGTCCATACGGTTCAGTCGCCGAACCCAACTTTGCCAGAGGGTCTGCTTCTTCATTCCCGTGTACGCTCGAGTGACCCAGGACCCATACGAGTCTGACTGTGTACCCGTTCAATATCATACCATTTAGTATATCCTTACATTTAGACACCAGTCGCGAAATTACGACACTGGACTTCAGTGCCAATATCGCAGCCTTACTGTCGGAACATATATTTATTACTCTATTCCTGTCTATGTTCCTCTCACAGAAATGGGCATACTGCAGAATAGCATAAATTTCCGCTGTGAAAATTGTCCGAGAGCGTAGTACTCTCTGACTCCTGTGCTCCTGCTGAATACTCCAGCTCCAGCTCTTTCATCTTGTCGAGATCCATCAGTATACCACCAGGATCTATTTTTCGGAAGATTTTGTTTTCCTTCCCAATCCTCTCTACTGGGTAGAAATATCTCCAGGGAGAGGTTGGGTTTTAAAATCGGCGTCATTAATCTGTCCGCATGGGGAGTGATAGACACCTCTCCACCGCGCTTTCCTGAGTAGCCGACCGTTCCAATTCCAAGATGTCCAAGATTCCAAAATATCCCAGGCAGACTATAAACCGTCTTCAGGGCCTCGTTCTCTATGTACAAATGAAGACGAGGCAGGTTCACCAGGACTTCCAGAGCCCTGGTGGGAGCAATCCTCATCGCACTCAATATTTTCACACAAGTCATTCTCTGAACGCTTATATATTTGCAGACAATTTTCTCTCAGTTATTGAAAAATGTTTTACAAATAGATTTGGAAATAATCGATTTAAAGGATTGCAGTTTACCGAATAGAACTATTATAAAAGTTTCTTTTCTAGATCGGTTGAGCAAAAAGAAATTTTTAACATCATCGAAAACTTAAAAATGAAAAAAAGTGTAGGAATAGATCAAATTTCAATAAAAGTTATAAAAATTTTATAGATAATATTCTCGAACCTATTCAATATTTATCAAATTTAATGTTTTAAACAAGTAAATTTCCTAGTGGATTAAAAACTATCGTCATATATATTTAAAAAATCTGATCCTTCGTTTTATCTAAAATATTGAAACGGCTTTTGACGAAAGAGTAGTGAACTTTATGGATGCAAATGATCTTTTGATGAGTTGTCAATAAAGCTTCCGTTTGGGTAGATCGACGGAAGCAGCAGTGACTGATCTGTGCGAATTCATTTGCAGCAGATTGGAAGAAGGGTGTTATGTCCCTGATTTCTTTTTCGATTTGTCAAGGGCTTTTGATAGCCTCAATTATGATTTGATGTTGACTAAATAGTATTGATAGGACTTTATAGGTAATATCTTGAATCTAATTAAATCATATTATAAGTAAAGAAAATTTTTGGTGAAAAATGAAAGTAAGTTCTTGACATGTTAGGACATTGAGATGTGGGTTCCTTAGGGTACCGTGCTGGGACCACTATTATTCATGATCTTTATAAACGAAATACCTTATTATATATCTAATGGTATTACGATTATGTTTGCTGATGGTACCTTTGTGGTGGTTTCAGCGGATAGCTCAGGCGAACTAACCAAAAAAGTTTATCAAACCTTCAAAGAATTCAGTGAGCAGTGTACAAAAAACAATTTAATTTTAAATGTGGAAAAAACCCGTTTTTATACATTTTAGATGTTCAAAGTCAACGCCAAAGGTATTTTTGAGAGATAATTCAGAAATCTCTAATAATATTAGATTTTTGGGGCTGAATTTGGATGAATATCTTTCTTAGGATATTCATATAGAATATTTTTGTCACAAAATTAATATTTTTTCTGTTGCAGCTGAGAGACCTTATTGATGAATCTGCATTGGTAAACATTTACTGCTTTTTGATATATATTCATCTCAGCTGCAATATAATTTAATGACGCAGTAGTTTTAATGTTCAGAAGATACAGATAGACAAAAAAAGGATTAAAAGACTCATTCTTAAATTAAATATTAAGAGTAGTTGCAAGCCTATCTTCAAAGAAAGGAAACTTTTATATTTTCCTTCATTGCATATTTATAAAATGTTGTCATTTATTAAAAACAATATAAATAGACTTAATATCAATACGGATTTTCATAATATTATCATATTGTACAGGAAATGCTGAATCATTGATGCTGGACAAACAATCTTTGAGAAAGTTTGAAAAGTTGCTATCATATGTAGGTAAAAACTACATAATGTAGTGCCTTATTACTGTGTCAATTTGTATTTGTTGGATAGCCTTAACAAGTATTATTTTATAATTCTATGAATGAATGTGTTTGTAATTCTTAAAAAATAGTAATATATGTACAATATTTTTATGCCATCCATATATTGTTCACATTATCACATTATTGGTATGTGCATGAATATATATATATATATATATATATATATATATATATATATATATATATATATATATATAATTGACGTACACAACCATACAATTTGACTTAAGTATTAAATATTAAAAATCTATGACCGTGACCATGACTATGAAGAGATTCGTTATATCTCGAAGAGAAGATCGAGAAGCATTCTTAAGTTCTTTAGCGATGAACTTATAAATGTCTTCCCTTGTCTAAGATCAGAAATATTCCATCTTAATTTAAACTGATTTAGTTCCTAGCTTCGAAGCTCCACTTTTACGCAGCTTTTTGGTAATCCATCGAAAGCTTCCAGGACGAGAGAAGGGGTCTTGGCCTCCTCCTTTGCGAGGCTGTCTGCTTCCTCATTTCCTTTAATTATCTTGTGCCCTGGCACCTCCATCAAAGTTATCCTGTTGTTTCTTGCCAATTGTTTTAAGGTTTTTTGACAGTCCCAAGTTAACTTAGACTCGTAAATATTTAACCTGATAACTTTTAACGCCGATTGGCTATTTGAAAATATGTCTATTTAGGCCTTCTTAATATTTCTATTGAGGCACTCGTAGTCAAAGATTATAAGAAATATGGTGGGGGTGCTTCGTAAAGATTTAGCAAACCAAAAGCCTGAAGCTGTGTGGTAATAAGATTATTAATTTTATCATTCCGACCGTTTAGCATTCCAAATTCAGGAAGAAAACAAACACAAACTGGAGTTTCCTTCTAGTGTACAGGCGCGGATTTACCTGCAATAACTTCTGAAAAATGTTCTTCTTAACTAGGCAATAATTTTCACGTCTTAATACATAATAACTCCATATTGTTTATATATTATATTAACTTTTTGTTTACCGAATAATTATAATTAACTTACTTCATTAATTCCAATACTTGAAAGCTTTTAAATTGGCCCCGTATAAACCCTGATGTTTCACTCCATAATGTTATTTTAGAGTAGTTCTCATTTATCTATGTTAAAATTATATTCTAGGTTCATACTTCGGAACTAAAATGGCTAAAAATACCTCTTAAGAAAGAAAGATTGTATGTAACTTGAACAGTTTCCGGTAGTTAAGATAAAGTATAAATACACCATTCTCCTTTGTAATTCAATATTTGTATTGACTGGTATGCCCTTACAACTTGACCTGTTTACTAGGGAGCCGTTGACAAGATTTTGAAGAAGATAATTTTATTCTTTATGTTATTATAAAAAAAACCTTTTACGATTGATCATTTCAATGTAATTCACTTTATGTACTTACATACTAAAAATGAATTTAAAAATTTATTATTTCAATTATTTTAATTTGGTTGTTAATAAAATAAAAATTTTTATCATTTAAGTGATAAAGGTGCTTAACGAAATCTTTGAAGAATATCTTGTGAAAAAATTATTAACATTTTTGCAATGTTAAAGAGTAATGAAATGACAAAAATATACTGGATTTATATCAACTATACCAAAAACGTATTTTTTTAGTTTTAGCTAGAGTGAGGTATAGAAAATTTCGAATTGGTAAATAAAACGATATATTACATTTTACCAAATAGTTTTATTCTCAAAACCAACGATATAAAAAAAATAGTATATACTATTAACACGAATGAAGGGATTTTTTTATAACTGGAACTCTTAACTTATCTTTTATTCCTTTATTAATGTTTCGTGGTTTTCCCATAAACTAGAAATATTGGATCTTATTAATAATTATCATATCACAAATGTTTTGAACATTCAACTTATTATTCGTTATTAATTATGGATTAGAAGAATGACTGACTGTACTGAAAACAATAATAAATATAACGAAACATCTTACCAACTAAAAAGGAAAGTATAAAAGTGATGCTTCTTTTCAAGGGTCTGTATCTTTTGTTATTCATTCGTGGACCGGCTTTCAGAGAGAGTCAAAATATTCGTCCCTTAGGAGTTGAGACTTGTTACATACGGGTGAAAAATTTCTCTCAAAGGTGTGTCGGTATTAATGATTGTCATGCATGCATGTTTTTTTAGTTGACAAATCATGAACTCGGTGTGATAACTCTTTTTGAACAATTGTGCTTATGGCCGCTTATTGACTCTCGAAAAAATCTATGGATATTAGTGATTTCCATCGATGAACCAAGTAAAACGTGAAACAATATCTGTGATTGGAAAATCTTGTGTTCGTCCTGATGGCATTTCTCATAAAACTAACGGTAAAAACCGGAGCTCAGCCAATTCTTTTTTAAATCTGTTTCGGAATTTTCCTTTTCTAACTGTGGTCCATTTGTGACAAAGCTCAGTAAAAAAATCCTCTTCCATAAATATAAAATCGATGGATTTCGCATTTTTTGAAAGCGTTGGTGATTTTAACTGGAGTTATTGCCTTCAAGTTCGATTGTCCTATTTATTTTGAAAGGTTCATATACTCCAACAATTAACAGCTGAGGTTTCACAGTAGTGTCTGGAAGCTGAGTGAGTATTCTTACACCAGAAGTCTTATCAAGATTCAGAGCCTTTATGATAGATGGCTTTCGTGATTTTCCCATCTGAAGCAGTAAGATTAATTACTGGATTACCCAGTGACATACTCTGACATTCTTGTTAACGTACCCAGTCCTATCCAACATTGGGAATCATCAACGCTATCTGAAATTTGTCCACCGCTCTTCTAAAAAGCGTCCTTGTGCTGGCTCCATTATATAATAATTTGAAGCGCCTGGTATTTTGCATTACGTAAAATATGTCAGAAATATTCTAATTTTCTTTTTTTGATGGTGTGTGATTTCTGTTTGTTTGTTCATTCGGTTTAGTACTTCTGTATTTCGGATTCTGTCCATCCACGAAATTTGCATCATACGCCGGTAAATCCACATTTCGAAGGCCTCCAGTCTCCTACACTGGCATCTGTGAGTGTGCACGCTTCAGCTCTATACAAGAGTATATTGAAGACAGCATCTAAGAATACGTGTCCTTAAGGGTACACCAATATCACGGCTGCACAGTATAGTATTCATTTTGATAAAGGCGCTTCGAGCCTGGACCATATCTCTTGTGTGATGTCCCCGTTATACTTTGAGTGTGCATATACACGTTCTATGGGTTTTCCGTCATATTCCAAAAGACCGAACACATCTGTTTGTTTGCTTACTACCAGCCACTTTGTCTTATTGATGTTCAACTTAAGCCCCATATATCCAATCTGCTACGCAGTTTAAAATTTCTTGTTAGTCTTCCAATGTCTTCGTGAGAAGTACAGTATCGTCTTCGTATCTAAGATTATTTCTAACCCTACCGTTAATAATAATGCCTTGGTGTTTTTCGTATAGCGCCTCTTGAAAAATTTTTCCAGAATACAACTTAAATAAGAGAGTTGAGTACACATCCCTGTCCGACTTCACCCATTATTTGTATCCCATCTGACATCTTTCTGTTTACTGTTATTTTTGCTTTCTGGTGCCAATAAAGATTAACTAATATTCTTATATCTCGATCATGCAGATTCTGTTTTCTTAATATTTCAATACGTTTTCCGTGTTGGACGGTATCAAGAGCCTTCTCGTAGTCTATAAATCACGTGAACACATCTACAGACACATCTCGACATCTTTGCACCAAGACCTGCATACTGAATAAAGCTTCACGTGTACCCATCCCATTTCTGAAACCAAACTGTGTCGCTCATGTTCTCTTCGAATTTGCTGTAAATACGGGCATGAATGATATTCAGAAATATCTTTAAAACATTACTCGTGATACTGATTGTGCGGTATTAATTACAGCATTTGGAATTCCGCTTCTTTGGTATTGCCACGAAGATAGAAATTAACCAATCTTAAGGAATTTTGCCACTTTTATAGATTAAACTAAACAGCCTTACCAAAATATTGAGTGATTGCTCTTCTAGAACTAGTTTTAGCAATTCCGAATGTGTTTCATCGGGTCCTGGTGCCTTACCATTTTTTGCAAAGCGTATTATGCGTTACACACTCTGACATACTAGTAACAAATTAAAAGAATATTGCGAGTGGATTTTGACACTGAAAATAAGTACACAAGAAAGCATGGAGTAATACACAGTGAACTGGTTCACTATATGCTCTACGATCATGAGTCATTGTGTACATCTACATCTTTCGACGTTTTATGCTATGTCGTAAACAACGAAAACGTATTAGCTTTTGAATCACCTAGAAATTTATGGGCCACCTTGTAATATAGCTACTAAAAATGTGTATGCTCTAACATAAATCATCAATAAAGAATGAAAGCTTTCAGGACATTGATGAAGTTGAAAAATCATGGTTCTTGGGTTTGAACTGTATCAAATTGAAATTATTATCTGATATTTCGCCTACAATTGCACGAAGCATCTTCAGGGATCTTTATTCTATTTCCATAGTGAATGATCACCAAGGAGCAACAGCCCGGAATTTATACCAAACTCGTGCTCAGCTAAAAGTGGTCCAGTATTACATCGATTTCCACTTGTGATATGGACTGTAACCACTATCTCTAAGAATATTATTTACATATTTACAATTTTCGTTTGATTCTCTAATTTTACATTTAAAGAAACCAGACACTGATGCTAGCATCTTCGTTTCTTTTACAGTAAAGGTATAACCTGAGCAATGCTGGTGTTCAGCTATTGCATATTGTACAATTTCTTTCTTTTTAAAACATATTTCATATTTTTTTATGCCTGGTGGCTACAGACAGTTCTGTTCCATCCTTATACACTTCGCCACAAGAGCAAGATATTTTATAGAAACCTTCACTTTGTAATGGTATTCTTCGAAAGCTTCCATGGAGAAAACGCCTTGTTTTCTCGTCTTCTAAAACCTAAATTTTGATGCAGATATGTAAATGATATGTTCGTTGGCCGCATGGCGCAGATAACCGTCATAATTTCCAGGATCATCTAAATCACCAACATCCTAGCACAAAATTCACTATGACAACTAAATCAAAGATTACCCTTCCCTTTCTCGATGTACTAATACAAAAGAAAGATAATGGCAAATATGGACAATCTGTGTAGAGGAAACGAACACATACAAATCGATATCTCAATGCAACGTCACACCATCATCCTTCTCAAAAACAATCCATCTTAAACTTTTTGTTACATGGAGCTCTTTCAATATGTGACGAACAATCACTGAAATCAGAAACAGAAAACTGACCAGTGTTCTGAAAGGCAACGGATATTCTTCTTCTTGCGGTGCCTATTCGTTCCGAATGTTGGCGACTAGCATGGCTATTCTTACTTTGTTGGAGCCAAGAGATTCGTCTTCGTCCTGGCCCCCTCTTGCCGTACACCTTCCCTTGCAGAATTAATTGGAGGAGGTTATATCGCTGTTCATTTCTCATAATATGTCCTAAGTATTCCAATTTGCGTTTTTTAATTGTTTTGATCACTTCGCACTCCTTTCCCATTCTGCGCAGGACTTCATTATTTGTGACTCGGTCGACCCACGAGATTCTTAAGATGCGCCTATAGCACCACATCTCGAACGCTTCAAGTTTTTTAATGGACGCTTCAGAGAGCGTCCAAGCCTCTGTTCCGTAGAGCAGAACTGGAAAAACATAGCACTGTAGTATGAAGACCTTGGTTTTCAGCGGCAGATCACGGCCCCTGAAGACGGTGCTCATTTTTGTAAACGCTGCTTTGGCTTTTGCTATACGTTGTTTTATTTCTAATGAGCGATCCCATTGACTGTTTACATTGGTGCCAAGGTATGTATAGCTTTCAACCCTTTCAATTGTTTGTTGGTTGATGGTCAGTTGTGTGTTTAGGATTGGGCGTTTGCTGATGACCATATATTTTGTCTTCTTTGTATTTAAATCTAACCCATAGTGCTTACTTACTTCAGTTATGCTTGTCATCAACACCTGCAATCCCTCCAGACTGTCTGCGAATACCACTGTGTCGTCTGCGTATCTGATGTTGTTCAGACGTTCACCGTTGATTAGTATTCCCTCATCACATTCTTCCAAGGCTAGTTTGAAGATATGCTCAGAATAAACATTAAATAGCATCGGGGACAGTATACATCCTTGCCGTACTCCGCGTTCTATTGAGATTGCTTCTGTCAACTGGTTGTCTACTCTTATGTTAGCAGTTTGGTTGTAGTAAATATTTTTGATTATTCTCAGATCTTTATCATCTATGCTGATCTCTTCAAGTATTGATATAAGCTCGTCGTGTTTTACCCTATCGAATGCCTTCTGGTAATCCACAAAGCATACATATATATCGCAGTTGACATCTCTGCATCTTTGGAACAAGACCTGGACAGCAAAAAGTGCCTCCCGTGTATCCAGAGCATCGCGAAATCCAAATTGTGTGCGTGTTAGTTGTTCTTCGCATTTTTTGTATAATCTCTTGTGGATGATTTTTAGGAAAGTCTTAAGTAGGTGGCTCATAAGGCTTATAATTCTATATTCATCGCACCTTTTTGCATTTCGTTTTTTTGGTAAGGTTACAAATGTTGATTTCAACCAACTCTGGGGAACTTTTCCAGTATTATAAATATTATTAAATACTTTTGTGAGCCATATTGTCCCGTTGTCATCCATTAACTTTAAAAATTCTGGATATTATGCTGATGATATTAGACGTTCTATTAATGAATATAAAAAACCAACTCCTTAACAATATGTCATAGATGTATCACCTATAGACAGTGTTGTTTTGACTTACATACACGGAACCACTAACAATATTGCCAGGTTGCTCCGAAAATCAGACATTCAGAGAATTTTCAACACATATAACCAAAATTGAACACTGTGAAGTTTTCAAAGGACGCAATACCATTACAAACAGAACGCGTTTATAAGATACCTTGCTCTTGTGGTAAGGTATGTGTGAGTAAAACGTGTGGGTAAAACGGAACAATCTATATACACTAGGCTTAAGAAACACGAAAGATCCAATAAATAGAAACAAATTGTACAAATTGCAGTAGCTGAACACCAGCATTGCTCAGATCACACCTTTCATGTAAAAGAGACTAAGATGCTAACCTCAGTGTTTGGTGTTTTTAAAGGTAAAAATAAGAGAATCAATCGAAATTTGTAAATATCTAAATAATATGAATAGAGATATACAGAATTAGAGTCTACATCACACATGTAAATCGATTGTAACACTAATACACGGTTCGCCGAGCATCAGAGGGGTACAAATACCAGCCTGTTGCTCCTCGATAGTCATTCACTGTTCTAATCTCGTGAAGTATAGATCCCTGAGGATGACTTCGTGAAATGGTATGCGAAATGTCGAATAATAATTCTAATTTAACACGGTCTAAACCCTAAATATTATAACCAACAATTACTGCATTTACTAAAAACATAATGGTTCTGCTGAAAACTACCGAGAAGCTTAAAAATAAAGAAAAAATCTACCCTAATCCATAAAAATATTTCTAAATCCATACAACTTAAACGAAAATCACTTTTTACTGTTTATGCTAATGAACCTATTAATATTTTTTACTGTGCCAATTCAGAGGTTTCCGTATTTTAAATTGATAATAATCAACAAAAAAACTCACTAATGACCAGAGTTATTAAAGAAAATATGCCAGTTGTAAAAGAAGGTAAATGATCTAATTTTAAAAAATAAAATATGAGTTTCCTTATTAAATTTTCTCGAATGATATTTTTTTTATTTTCTTTTTGATCCAGTAAATCCAGATTTATATATTTATTTAAGTTTTTCTCTTATATATGTTCTTTCATTACTTTTTATTTCGCAAAGGTAAAGAGAATACAAAAAGATTTTATCTTTTTAAATTTGATCTTCCTATTCCTTATTTCCTAACTAGAAAACAAGTTTAGACCAAAAAAAAAAGTGGGACGGCCTGATTTTTCTTCTTTTACGACCTTATAAAACCAAAAAACACGTGTGTAAAAATCCTGAATGTACGGGGATCGTCTCCACAGGAAACGATATAAAGAGGTTTACCACGCCTTCGAAACAGAAATCTCTTACAATAGCGAGACGATTTATAGGCACACAAATTATATAGGGCTACTTTTATGTTCGGATATATAAAACTGCATTCTTGGAGCTCTGAAATCTATTTTTCTGATAAATGAAATAGATATATATCTTTTCTTTAATGAACTTAAACATTTTGTTTAAATAAAAAAACGTCCAAAATGGAATAAAAGTGTAAAAATAATTCGAAGTTATTCTCAAAATATATTTAATTATTTCAAAAATCATACTAGCAATTACAACATCTTTTTCATATGCATAGGTCTGTTAAACTCTCTTTTTTATCAATTTTTAAACAACAAATAATGTTGGAGGCAAAGATATTTTAGGTTAAAACACAGACAGGTGCAGTCCAGGAAGATTCTGTTCCAAATCCTATTACTCTGTGTAAGTAATCGTCAGGCAATGTTAGTAAATCGGCGTTATGTTACGTTACTCAATATTATCTTTGTTTAGATCACTAATTTCTCTTTTTAGATTTTCATTTTTATCTTTTAACTATCTTTTTTATATGTATATTTTTATAGCACTCAATAGTTACGTGATACTTGAGAAAATCTAAAAATCGCATCAATGACAATCATCATCAATTGCATCAATGACAATCATCATCAATCAATAATACCATTACAATTCAATTAATGTTTATTTAAAGTTATTTGAAAATAAATAAAATGCTTGATATCTAGAAGTATATGCAAAAAATTTGTTACAAAGTAATTTTAACTTCTTTGGTTGTTATATCCAAGCGACAAAACTCAATGTCTCGATGCAAATTGGCAGCGTTGCATATTCGACGCCTACTTTGATCAGTACTAGGCAAATAGTGCACAAAAAATCGCCGTTTTCAAAATAGTTAAAATTCAAAATAACATCCGTAAGAATAAAGGATGTTGATGATGGTTTTAGAAAGGAGAGATATTATTGTGTATTTCAGTGTATATTTTGAATTACCGGCCAAGCACTTTCGGTCTTATTTAGACCATCTTCAGGGTTCAGAGTCTAGAAACAAGGGAACATGGTCAGTAAATAAGCTTCCTCAGTACTCACCAACCACACTCACTCGTCAAAGGACACACCTCAATCCTACGATTTGGAGAACAGTTCCCAACGCCAGTGCAACCTTTACACGGTACAAATCAAGTATACAGTTAAAACGTCAATCCTAAATTAAAATCCACACTGTTAGAACAATGTGAACATTAATACTATTACAAACAATCAACTTTTACATTAACAACTTAAAAGATAAAAGTGAGGTTATGCCACACACAGTCATAGCATAATAAGCAATTATTTATTAGTAATGAGAAAAAGGGCAGAAAGAACGAGCAGTGGAAGTTTATTGATCTACAGGGTTACTGTTATCGGCTATTCTGTGATATATTTCCAACACTTGGGTTCAGTGGGGTGAAATAATTGTAATTTTTGTGAAAAATCAATAAAGTGCACGAACATTGGCATAGTTAAAATTTGTTGGAATGTGTTGGTTATTAATATATTTCAAATGTCTGAAACTGAAAAAATTCATAAGCGGGGAGTACTAATTTGCCCTATTGTAAGTTTTATCAATACTCCCGTTTCGAAACTATTGTTCTTTTTTAAATGCAATTGTGATTAAGCTTATCAAAGACAAGCCTAAGTTTTGGCTCAAGAACTCCACAGATTTGATCAAAAGAGTGAACTCTGTAACCATGCCAGACGACTCGTTGCGTGTTTCCTTCGATGTGTGCAATCTGTTTACGTCGATTCCGGGAATGGAAATTCTTCTGATTATATCAAATCTGTTGACAACGAACAGCATCTCTAGTGACGACAAGCAGTATAATGACCCTTCTTAAGTTCTGCTTATTTCATGACTTTTTTCAATAATAAATATGACGAACAACCTCGGGGTTGGCAATGAAGAATCTTCTACCTCGTCTTTTAGCAGACATCATCCTGCACAACTTGGAAAATGCATTAATTCCGAGATTGATTTCTGAGAGCAAAATAATTAACTGGCTTCGTTATGGGGATGACTGTTTTACAATTATTCTGGGCAATGAACAACGGTCTATTGATACTCTTAATAGTCTTAATTCTCTGCATCCTGTGCTAAAATTTACCTTAGAAATAGAAACTGAAAAAAAACTTAATTTCTTAGATTTAAATATAAAAAAAATTAATAATTCTCTCAGTTTTAAAATTTTTCGAAAACCCACCCAAATGGACCATATAATTCCTTTTAATTCTAACCACCCTTTACAACATAAAATTGCCTCAATAATCTGCTATGTTAACAGATTGCTTAACATTCCCATGTCAGCGGAGCATTACAACAACGAGGTCAATATTCTTAAGCAAATTGCCGTAAAAAATGGGTATGAGCATACAGTCATCGATAAATATATACAGAAAATTAAAAACAAGAAGGAATCCAAAGAAACTTACAGCTCGACTCCTTACAATGAAAATCAGTTGGGAAAATTTTTCTCACTCTCATACTTAGGCCACTTCTCTAATAAAATAGCACGGACTTTAACAAATTACACTCAGAAAGTGAAGATTTCATTTAAAAGTTCAGTTCCCATTTTGTCAATAACAAACAATTAATATCTCATATCCAATAAAGTGGGATGTATCAGTTTTCTTGCCCAGATTGTCTTTCAACATACATAGGAAAAACTATAGCAGTCTGAATTAGGGAACATATTAACAAACCTCAGGCCTCTGGGTTTGGTCACCATATCAGTTTGACCAAACACAGTTTCTCTCCAACTCATAATAATAACATCTTATACCACTTCAGGAGTAATAACTCTAAAACTGGATTACAGAGAGGATCTTGAGATATAGAGAGAGGTAAAAAAAACCCTGACCATTGCCTAAATGTAAGAATGAACAACGTAAATGACCGCAACCCTATTTTCAAACTTGTTCCTTAAAATCATTAAACCATTTAAATGTCTGAGAGCTGTGATTGCGTGGGGTGCAGTCTTATAATAACTTTGATCACCTTGTTCGGTTTAAGACATTTGATTCCAAATATATTAATAGTTAATGCCAACAAATTTTAACTACGCCAATGTTCGTGCATTTTATTACTTTTTCACAAAAATGAAAATTATTTCACGCCACTGAACCCAAGTGTTCGAAATAAATCACAGAATAGCCGATAACAGTAACCCTGTAGAATAATAAACTTCTACTGCCCTTCCATTCTGCCCTTTTTTTCATTACTTATGAATAAGGCTATGAAATGTAATAAACAAGAAATTAAAGAACTCATACAGAGAAATTCTACTCAGGCTCACATATATATTTTTTAATTTTTAGACAATTTTTATTGCTTTATTATGCTATGACTGTGTGTAGCATAACCTCACTTTTATTTTTGAGGTTGTTAATGTAATATTATAATAGTGTTAATGTTCACATTCTTCTAACTGTTTTGATTTTAATTTGGGATTGACGTTTTAATTGTAAACTTGATTTGTACTGTGTAAAGGCTGCGCTGGCGTTATGGACTGTTCCCCAAATGGCAAGGTTGAGGTGTGCCCTTTGGCAAGCAAGTGTAGTTGGTGAATATTGAGAAAGCTTATTTACGGACCATATTCTCTTTTTTCTAGGATCTGAGCCCTGAGGATGGTAAGTAAGTAATACCGAAAGCGCTTCACCGATAGTTCACAATATACACTGAAATACACAACAATATATCTCCTTTTTTTGAAAAGTGTTTAGACCTATCTTAAAAAAAATCAAACAAAAAGTTGAAACAGACTATAAAAGGTGCAGCATTCAATTTTTTTAAGCAAATCTAAAATTCAGCCAGAATCATTTCACAGATACTATTAAATTGCTAACAATATTGTCTGAAACATTCGTAATTTAACTGTTTTTCTTTCTCTTATAGTGTCTGATTGGGGACTTACTGTATATATAGTGAAAACTGGATCGAAATTCATTCAGTAGTCAGTAGTAGTTCAGCTCGAACATCCAAACACACGCGGCTAAAAACTTTTTTGTATACTATGTAGTGAAATCACACTTTCACGAATTTAGCAAAAATACTAAAGAATTTTGATATTGAATCAGTAGCCTTAAAAACAGCAAACGAAAATATTCCTGTGATGCATCCTGTACAATTCATTCTCTGTCATAAAAGTCACATATTATTTACCTTTATAATTATATACGGTAATTGTACATATCTTATTTGCAAAGCGATGACTACAATGACCTAGATGACAATGTACCGAAATAAATACCTGTTGTTTGCAAGTTTATAGAATGTAACAAATAAATGACTATACTTAAAAAAAATACATCAAATCCTTTACATAAGGGAAAGACAGACAAAAATACAATATCAAAATTTGTCACATTATTTAAATCAAATATATAGTAAGGACATTTTACTTTAGTAAGACCAATTTTTTAGCAGTACAATTTTTCGAAAATATGTCATCAGTCTCATTTCGTCCAGGAAAGGCATTCTGTGATATAAATAATTATTTTTTAGTCAATAGCTGTTCATGGTGTTATTGATGTATTTTGGTAAATAAATATTGTCGAAGTAGTGCCATTCAGTATATATTCAACAAAAATACCTCCTGCTTGCTTCCAAAAAAACTATGGCCGTAAGCGTTCGAGCTTAAGATTATGTGCGAGTTTTCTTTTTGGACGCAGGAAAGCAACTTAATATTCAAATGCCTCTAGGAGTCACTTTCAAAGCAAACGTTAATGTAACTATGAAATTCCTCGTTTAAATTGCTATATATATTATAGTTAACATTTTTTTCGAGAGCCCTTAATTTCCGCGTAATGGAGTGATGAAATTTGACCCAAAATTTTCCCGATAATACAATAAGGAATAAGAGTTGAATTTGAAAAAATAACTTGACATTAAAATTATCTGAGAGATCAATCTCAAGGTCAAAGTCAACTTTTGTCTGAAATAATTTTTCCGAAAATGCTTTCTAAAAGGGATATTTGTTGGTATTGATTAAACTTACTCACCCTGTTTAACTATGTATACACGGTGGGTCTCCGGGAAATTTATCAATCGATTGTGGGAAAACTATAATTAGGAAGAATCTGAAAATTTGATAGTTTACTAACGTGCATGGGGAACAGCTGACCAAAATATTTTCAAGATGGTGGCGCCAGCGGTTATACAGGAGGTAGACGCCAACTTGCTTATTTTAAATGAAACACCCTATATATTATTGCATTTTTGATTTCTACGTAAAATTCTAGATATATTTTATGTACAATGCTCTGTACTTAAGTCTCGCCGTTTTGGATATATTTAAATTTTTATGTCAAAAATGACGTTTGCGGACCAAAACTATAAATTTTTCCTGTACGAAAGTCTTTATTATTTAACTTGGGTTAGTTTTCTTGTAGATAAAGATTGATTTTAGTAGTCTTTTTATGATATTTTGACAATTATTAGTACAGAGTAGTCAAAAAAGAAGAATAAAAATTAATTAAAATTTTGTCATATTAAGCAATAAAAATAAGGGTAACTTTGTATAAGCTTGTCTATTCTAAATATTTGTAGTTTTCAAAATATTAACAATTCAACATTTTTCTATTGTAAAAATGTTATGCGGCTTTTAAGTTTTGTTATTAGTTGGCCATGAAGGCTAGGCGTGGTGAAATAAAACATTCGAATCCTACAGAATTGTCACTATTTCTTGCCATTTGATATTTATTAATAATAATCGTGTCGAGGCAATTAAATTACACGCACGAAGATTATTTAAACTTATTTATTATTTATGACAAATGTGATAGAGTTATTTGAAGTACATGCGATACATTCGCGATCGGATATCCGCAGGAACAGAAACCAACACCACTAACTGTTTGAAGGATTATAGAAAATTTCCAGAACTTTGGATCCATAAAAGCAAAAAGAAATAGAAATAAAAAAGTTACCCTTACTTTTTAATGTTTAATATGATAAAATTATAAAAATGTTTTTATTTGAAAAAATTGCCTTTTTACGATTTTTGGATATAATTTTTATTCTTCTTTTTTGACCACTTTGTACTAATAATTTTCAAAATGTCATGAAGAGACTACTAAAGTCAATCTTCGTCTACAAGAAAACTAACCCAATTTATATACCAAAGACTTTCTTATAGGAAAAATTTATAGTTAAGTTTTGGTCAGCAAATGTCATTTTTGATATAAAAATTTATATAATGCCAAAACGATGAGATTTAGGGGGGTATTCTGGTCGAGAAATTTGGAAAAATCGATTTTTTTTTTCCAGCAAAAATTAAGTTCTCTGAACAATTTCAGTTCTTTTAATTTCAGGTAAATCGAGATCTTCATTGATTTAGTTCAGATTCTGCCTTTCATATTAGGAATGTGTATGCTGCTGGCACTCCCCCTCGTTGACAATTTATTTTTCTTGCGATAGTCCCCCCCCAAGAGCTTTGAGTTCAGGAAAACAGATCCGATTCTGACTCTTATACTAGGAATGTGTATGCTGCTGGCATCCCCAACCCCTGTCGTCAAGTTGTTTTTTCTTGTGATCGCCCCCCCGTTTCCAAGAGTTTCAAATTCACAAAAATAGACCCGACTCTGTCTTTTACATTAAAAATGGGAATTATGCTGGTGTCCCCCCCCCCCTTCGACAACTTGTTTTCGCTTGCCATACTGTACTTTTGTGATATCACCGTCCCCCGTCCCCCCCCCCCAAAGAAAGAGGCTGGATCCGCCCCTGATTGGAAGTGCCGCAATTCTGAAAAGATTTTAGCCGGCTGTCCCCAATGCACTTTAGTACACTATCAAATTTTTAGATTCTTCCTAACCTTCGATCATACCCTAGATTTAAACAACAATAGATTTGTTTGAAGGCTGTTTATGGTCGGTGGGGAGACGCTTTTTTGATGTTTGGCAGACATAAACATGTTTACTTAGCTTGTCTTTCAGTTTAATTGCTTGTCGTGACTTATTTCGGTGTTTTTAAGTGTTAGAAATTACTATAAATGCGAAGTTTACATTTAATATTAACAAAAAGAGGATTTAAAAACTTATTTTTATTGTTAGATATTGTTGACATATTGAAAATAACAATAATAATAACTTAGGCAACCATATACTCATACTTTATGTATTCAGATTTTACGTACCGATTATCATATGATACTCGTTTAAATAATGCAATTAGAAAAGAATAGCATAAAAGCGGTATGTCTGTACCAAGAAATGAACTATCTACTGTTTATTAACACTTTTTTAAAAATAAATAAAAATATTATTAGGTTATTCAGCTCTCAAACAACCGGGCCCTAGTTCTGATACTTTATGCAAATTCTACAAGAGTATGTTCGAAGTTCCTAACTATAGTTTTCCCACAATCGATCGATAAATTTCTCGGAGAATCACCATGTATTATTATTATTTTTTATTCTCTCTTTCTCTCTAAAAAAATAATTGTTGATTAACTTTTACCTAATTAAGGAATTGCAATCAAGTGATCAATCTCTAACTCTTTTTCTTTGTTGACTATTTAGGACAAAATGACAAAGAAGAACTTAAAATTACACTGTGTATAATTTAAAAAGAATAAAAATTATTAAAATTTCTTCTCGCTACGAGTAATTTAATCTTAAAAACTTTTTATTAGGCAATTGAGTAAACCAGATCTCAGGTGTACATCACCATTAAATTCAAGATTAAAGCTTGTTACTTCGCTAACTAGATACCAGGATTCTTCTTGACGTTTCAACAATTCCTGCAATACCATAAATTTTCCGCGGTTCGTAGAAAATTTCTCCTGCTTAAGACGACTCACTGACTACGCTAATGACAATAAATTATTGTCAAGGCGACATTCTTTTTATTTATTGTTGTGTAAACAAGTCAAGGTAACTACTTTTCAAAGATTAATTGAAATAGATCTCTAAAAAATAAGTAGAAGTGCTTGATAGAAATCATAGATATACAATAAAATATTGAATTTTGCGAGCCCCATAACCACGAAGAAGTATATATATATATATATATATATATATATATATATATATATATATATATATATATATATATATATATATACTTCGGTTTGATGAAATCGGATGAAATTTCATTCACCATTTTCAAAGCTCACTGTATGGAGTCTACGAGCGAACACACCCGTGACTCGGGAGCTGTACGTCGGACGCGCTCGTTTTCCGAATGGTTCTGGACAATCATGTTGCGAGACCTGCTGCGCGTCATCGGCCCTATAGCCAGTGTTTGGGGTTGAGTTGACGAGTTTTAATCTGTTTCGTTACTAAGTGGTACTGTTTGATGTTTTGTAAGCAGATTTTTCCAAGTATTTGGCACTCGCTGGCTATCATCTCTGCAATTTAAGTTGTTGGGCCTCTTTGCAATTTCAATGACTTCCCTTATAACTCCTGTGGACAGGTTTTAACATCTCGATAGCATTTTTGTTTCTGAGAAATTTATATTATGTCCTGTGTTTAACCAGTGTTGAGCCAGAGCAGAAGAAGTTGTTTTTTGCTTGACAGCATGTATATGTTCGTCTCTTCTGGCGTTTATTTTACGGTTGGTTTGGCCTATGTAAGATGAGCTGCATTCTTCGCATGGAGTTTCGTACAATCCCTGATTTTCTAGAGGGATCCTTTTTTTAGGTGTTGGCAAGAGATCCTTTACTTTACGGTCTTACGTAGGCCAAACCAACCATAAAATAAGCGCCAGAAGAGACGAACATATAAATGCTGTCAAGCAAAAAACAACTTCTTCTGTTCTGGCCCAACACTGGTTAAACACAGGAATCATTTGGCATTTTCAAGTGTTAGTCGCTGAGAACTGATGTTGATATCTGTTTTAAGTTTTGTTTCGCTGACTCTCTTTTTGATTGAACGAGCGGTTTCGTAGGCTCCTCCCCTCTAGAGAGTGCGATATATTAGATTTTTGTATGCTGTTCTCTCGTGCACTGGCTGATTTTTGTTGTTTTGTTTCTTGATTTATTATTACTGTTTCCGACGCAGTTAGAATATTTAAAGAATCGTCCCGTTTATTCAGCTGTCCCGCTTTTTCGATTTCTAGGGCCCCTCTTATCACGCGTACCTTATAGTTTTGTACTGGTGCTATTTCTTTTGCTTTCTCAAAATCGATGGTATGTCTGGTTGTTCGGTGATGTTGAAATAGAGCTGAGGTTGTCGTAGGTTTATTTTTCAAACTATTTTTATATTCTTGAATTATTGCTGATAACCGCCCGTTTGTTTGTCCTATGTATTTTTGATGGCAATTTGCACATGGAATGGTATAAACTCCATGATTTTTAAGGGTTAGTCTTATCTTTGGGAATTCTCAGGATGTGGACTGTTGTTTTTTATAGTTTGAATATGGGCTGTATGTTGTATTTTCTTAAGATTTTTCCGATTATGTCCATTATTCAAATGATATGGAAAACAGTAATAAAAAATCAAGAAACAAAAATCAACCAATACAGCATACAAATCAAATATATCGCCATCTGCACAGGGGAGAAGTCTGCGAAGCTGCTCGTTCAATAAAAAAGCGAGCCAGCTAAACAAAACTCGGAAGACCAACATCAGTTCTCAGTGAGTAATGAGACGAACCAAACTTGGAAATATCAAACAAAACGTCATGAAAACGACTTTTTGAACTGATTGAAACCCGAAATAACCAAACCATTCATTTCACCATCTCTGAAAACTTAAACTATGACATATACATATATATATATATATATATATATATATATATATATATATATATATATATATATATATATATATATATATATAGTCTTATAACTGCTTCATTTTTCTTTTGATTATGAAACTTGGAGAAATAGGTTTTCAATTAATCCAATGACATACCAAAAGCAAAATTGCAGAAAAACTATAGAAAAAAATTTCTATAATGGCATTAAGTAAATACTCTTAATGAAAATGAAAGTGGTAGCACTGTTCAAAAGATCTGACGCATCTGACTGATAGCATGGACAAAAATTAATGTTCTGATATTTTTAAATAATGAATTTCAAAGAAGAGACCTTTATAAGCAATCAAATACTTGTAGGAAAATGGAAACAATGGTTCTCAAAGATTGTCTTTTGACATAGTTTCTTATTATTATATCATTAAAAATATCCGAATAAAGCATTTCGATAATTTTATACAATAAACTTAGGTATAGGCAAAATTTCAGCAAGATAAGTTTTAAGATACTCCTGCTTTGGAATCTTGGGATATAGACCCTGACTTTTTCCAAGTAACAGACGACGAAACTTGGATACATCTCTAGGATTCAGGTATAGGAGAACAAAAATAAGACCCAGTATTTGGGAATACTGAGGAGATACTAGAAACTATTAATACCTAGGGGTAAAAATTTACCAAGAAGGGAAACTAAATACTGCATTTTGAAAAAGTTATATGTTAAGAAAAAAAGTTGTACAGGGTGAGTCAACGATTGGATGAAGTAGGTTTGTGCCTTTTCAGTGAAATTAACAAAGAAACTATATTTATTGTTCGATACAATTTATTTTTACGCAGATTTTAAAAATATTTAGGACTCTACAGGGTGAGCCAAAAAACTAGGACAGCATAAAGTTGTATTTTTTTAATTAGAACACCCTATATACGAATCGTATTTTCGATTTAGCTTATAATTTTAAATCTTTTTTATTAAGAGTTTACTATAACAAAACTTTATAGTTTCTGAGATAATTAAGTTTAAAGAAAATAAGTCACATTTTCAAGCATCAATTCAATCCTAAATAACGTTTTCAATTTTGTGACAAATATATTCAAATTTGGAATTTAGCAAGGCCAAGGACAAGTTAACATAATTTTTACCTAATATTTGTAATAAAATCTACAGGGTGTTGAACACATCGGCTCAAATTTGAACAAGTTTAAATGAATAAATATATTTTAAATGGTACACCCTGTATATTTTCACGTTATTTAATAGAGTAATAAAAACTCTAAAAGTTTTCTTCAATATATCCTATACCTATTTATAATAGTTTTTGATATATTTCAGTTTATCTTATTTTCCATGCTTTTTTACAGAAATAGTCTTCATTATCATAGTAGCCATGTAAAATAATAAAAAAAAAACTACAGAAACAAACAGAATGTGGTTAAATATGATGAAATACATTATTCGTTATATTACAACGGCAATAATTTAATTAAACATAATGTGAAAAAATTAACACAACAATAACGACAAGGCAAATACATATTTACTTTTATATTAAATTGAAACAAAAAAATTACCTATTAAATACTGAGATTAATTATTTCTTTTTAATAAGTGTTCGAATAAACGACCCTCTTGTGCAATTCACAAATTTAGTCTTTTTTGCAGATTTTCTCGGACCCTGGACAAAATTAGTGGCGTTATTGTTCTACAGGTATCCCTAATCCTGTTTCGCATATCTTCCACTGTTGTTGGTGGATTAACATACACCTTATTTTCAATATAACCCCATAGGAAGAAATCTAATGGGGTGATGTCGCAAGACCTTGGTGGCCACTCAATGAAACCCCCACGTCCAATCCATTTTTGCGGATATCGTTGGTCCAAAAACGCACGAACTTCACGATGGTAATGCGGAGGCGCACCATTGTGCTGGAACCACATACTGTCGAGCTCATCCCTATCGAGACCTTGAAGCAGTTGGGGTAGTTCTTCTTGTGGAAAGTTCAGGTAACTATGGCCATTTAGTGGTTCACTAAAAAAGTGGGGTCCAATAATTCGATTATGATGAATACCACACCAAACATTTAATGACCAGTGGTTTTGATGTTGCACCTCTCTAATCCAAAATGGGCTTTCTGTGGCATAATAATGCATGTTGCGTCTATTTACGGCACCGTTACTTCTAAAAGTAGCTTCATCACTAAACATTACCTTGCATAATAAATTTGGATTTAATTGAATCTCCGCATTTATTGTACGACAAAAGTTTACACGACTTTCAAAATCCTGTCCATGCAATTCTTGGTGTAATTCCATGTGATATGGATGATACCTATATTTCTTGGTAGTACGATTAGCGGTGGATTGTGATGTTTCACATAATGCTGCTAACTGACGGCTACCAATATAAGGATTTTTCTGAACATTTAACAATACTTGAAGTTCGTTTTCTTCATTAGTTACTGGTTTGTTGACCACTTTACGTTTTGGATAATCAACAGTACCAGAAGAATCAAATCTTTGCATTAAGTTTTGAAAAGTATGGGTATTAGGCTGGCGTCGATCAGGATACTTCATTTTGTAAATTCTTTGAGCAAGAAGGCAATTTTTTTGAGTCTCTCCTGTTGTATAAATCATATCTATTAACTCATTCTTTGGAAAATTCATTTTACAATATAAGATGAACGCAAAAAAAACCAAACTACACTACATAAAAACCAAAAGAAGCGATTGCGTTTATAAATTTGACACACAGAAAAATGTTCTTTTACATTGTTTTTGCCATGGCTACTATGATAATGAAGACTATTTCTGTAAAAAAGTATGGAAAATAAGAAAAACTGAAATATCTCAAAAACTATTATAAATAGGTATAGGATATATTGATCAAAACTTTTAGGGTTTTTGTTACTCTATTAAAAAACATGAAAATGTACAGGGTGTATCATTTAAAAAAAAAGACATTTATTTATTTAAACTTGTTCAAATTTGAGTCGATGTGTTCAACACCCTGTAGCTTTTATTGCAAATATTAGGTAAAAATTATGTTAACTTGTGCTTGGCCTTGCTAAATTCCAAATTTGAATATATTTGTCACAAAATTGAAAACGTTATTTAGGATTGAATTGATGCTTGAAAATATGACTTTTTTTCTTTAAACTTAATTATCTCAGAAACTATAAAGTTTTGTTATAGTAAACCCTTAATAAAAAAGATTTAAAATTATAAGCTAAATCGAAAATACGATTCGTATATAGGGTGTTCTATTTAAAAAAATACAACTTTATGCTGTCCTAGTTTTTTGGCTCACCCTGTAGAGTCCTAAATATTTTTAAAATCTGCGTAAAAATAAACTGTATCAAACAATAAATATAGTTTCTTTGTTAATTTCACCGAAAAGGCACAAACCTACTTCATCCAATCGTTGACTCACCCTGTACAGCATTATAGTGACATGACTAGCTGCAAAATATGTTCATTGAAGTTTCAAACAAAGAAAAAACCGAGAGTAATAGAAAGGAAATAATTACAAAAGAACGTATAGGAGAAATCATGAATGTAACTGCCACATAAAGAACATACAACAATGTTATATATAAACAATACCAGAATATAGAAACAAATAATAAACTGACTACCAAGGGTAAAAAAGATCCTACGAGATCAAGGAAAATATGAAGAGAAGGGATAGATAAATACATTAGAGAGAGAGTGAGAGAACTGGTGGAAAATCTGTGTATCGACAGAGACGCATAGAGACTGGAAATAGGAAGATATGTCGAAAAATATTAATCAGTTTATATGTAATATTTAATAAAAGTATGAATGGTTTTTGAACCAGAACGTCCTAATTTGTGTCACAAAGATATATTCCTTCTTTTCGATAAGGTCCAAGCTCACAAAGCAATAAAATTTAAATCCATCCACCGCGAGTGTAACGTCTTTGAGTTGAACCACCTTCGCGTATTCCAGGTTCGGTTCAATCTGACTTCTTTTTATTTTAAAAACTGTCTCAGGAAACTTATTTTGCTGACGATAGACTGTTGAAAGGTGATATTGATGCCTAATTTGAAGATCAACGGGAATATTTTTCTTTATGAAAATAAATTTTTTGCAGGACAGATGGTACAAATAGGGTGATAATAAAGGTAAGTTTAAAAAACAAAATTACCCAAAAAAATCGTACATCCGTAATTTAATTTTCAGAGTAAACTTTTCGAATGGCCCTCATAATAAAACGGTCATTTTATTTATATATTGGTCTATCGATCATATATCGTATTATATATCTTATATTTTCCTTTGTAGATAACAAATATAGTCCAAGCGCTAATTGAGGGCTAATACAGCAAATTTAGTCACTAGAGATATAAATCTAAGAGACAAGTGTCTCGGTCTAGACCCAACAGGGGTGCCGGAAGGGTCTATAAGGGACTTCCTTAAGTATGTCGTTTTAGTGCTAAAAACGAAATTGTTTGGCGCCGATGTCTGACTTATTGACAAATTATTTGAAAGATGGCTTTATTGATTGAGAGTTAGATGTAACGTTTCTGAATTTATCTTTGAACGAAGGTAATATTTCTAAATCACTGTTATGGAGTCTATATGAGAACTATAATTGGATTAAAAGTGAAATTAATGAGCTGATAATTTATTTGAAATTTTTATTATTTATTTTATACCACTAATAACACTAAATTTGACCGACTTCAGATCTAATTATGACGTCATTACTATCTTCAATTAGATATGACTATAATATCAATTAAGATACATTTTCAGAGACTCGTTAAAGATCCAGCTTTCCTAACAGAATAGTTCAAACCAGTATTTGTTTAAATGTTAAATAATGTTAACAATGTAATATCTCGATCTAATTAGAGATAAATTTGGAGTTACAATTGCAGTTTTCTACACATTTTACATATTCAACACAAAAATAAATCGACAAAAAACTAGTCACAGTTCTTTTAAATAAATCAGTTCAGCCACAAAATATCAATTACAATGTCAATTGGGATTAATTTTGCTCTAGGAAAGGTTTACTTGGGTTTAAACCCTGACAAAAACAGATAATATTTAGTGACGTCACAGCTAATATAATAACTCACTTGAATAAAATATTAACATTATTTTGGTTGAAATTAAATTTTAATCATAAATCGAATATTTTGTTAACAAATTATCACTTTATTACCTCTATGCTGTTTATTGAAATGTTTATTTTATTACTAATATTATTTATTTAATTTGAAAAATCGAGGAATATTGATTTAGAAAATAAAAAATTTTTGGAAAATAATTGAAACTAATTCAAATAAGCATTAAGATAACTCGAGATATTTTGGATATAACTGAAATTTGTTATGCCGGCGGCAAATTGAGACAAGAAAAAATTCATGCACAGGAAAGAATCTTACAACTTACTAACTTTATAAAATTTATAAATCCCCCCTGTTTATATATACTAAATGTATGATATCGTATTTGAATACATTATTTTTCAAAAAGCCACCGTTAATGTTCAGTAAGTTGCTGTGGTCATTCGGACGGATCCAGCAAACAAAATCGAAAGGAACCTCACATTTCTAATTAACTCATCTAGTCTCACTACAGAAGCCGTCAAACCAAGCAGCTCCAAGATTTCACGTCTCTACGGACTGCCTAAAATACATAAAGAAAATATACCTCTACATCCAAGCTCAATAGACTGGCCAACCTACAAAATAGGTACCTGCGTTAAAAACTCTTGACACTTTGTCTAAAGATTTAAAATCATCTAATTAGAGCCCGGAGACAAATTGGTCAGTTTTGATGTAAAATTCCCGTATACAAATGTACAGCTCCAAGATTCCACGTCTCTACGGACTGCCTAAAATACATAAAGAAAATATACCTCTACATCCAATCATCAGCTCAATAGACTGGCCAACCTACAATATAGGTACCTTTGTTAAAAACTCTTGACACTTTGTCTAAAGATTAAAAATCATCCAATTAGAGCCCGGAGACATATTGAATCATTTATAGTTTCCTATAAATGATTCAGTTTCTATAATATAGGACATATTACAAAATAGCAACTTGCATGAACTCCACCCTGTGATTTCCACTTACTTTACTTTTCCAGGAACTTTCTACAAGTAGACTTCGGGAGCGGCCATGGGATCTCCGTTATCACCTGTGGTAGCTAACATCTTCATGGAAGCTTTCGAAGGAAACGCCTTGTCTTCTGCTCCTCTAAAACCGAAAAATAAAGATATGTAGATGATACGTTCGTAGTTTGGCCGCATGGCTCAGATAAACTCCAGAATTTCCTGGATCTTCTAAACCAATAACACCCTAGAATAAAATCCACTGTGAAAACTAAATCAAGATGTGCCCTTCCTTTTCTTGATGTACTAGTACAAAGGAAAGATGATGTTGAATTAGGACATTCCGTGTACAGAAAACTAACACACACAAATCGATATCTCAGTTCAACGTCACACCATCATCCTTCACAAAAACAATCCACCATAAACTGGTTGGTATATAGAGCTCTTTCAATATGTGAAGAACAATCACAGAAACAAAAAAACTGACTTATATTCTGATAGGCAACGGATATTGGGCTGATGTATATAAGACGTTCTATTAATAAATATATACACTCCTCGACAAAATGTCATAAATGTACAGTCTTATATTGCTCCGAAAATCAAACATTCGGATAATTTTCAACACATGTAAGAAAGTTGGACAATGTTTGAAGACACCAAGATACCTTGCTCTTGTAGTAAAGTGTATATAGGTGAAACTGGACGGTCTATATTCACTAGGCTTAAGCAACATGAAAGATGTATAAAAAAAATAAATTATACAATCTGCAGTAGCTGAACACCAGCATTGCTCAGGTCACACTTTTAATATAATAGAAAATGCCTCGTGCAATCATAGGTGAAACGTCGAATAATAATTCCAATTTGACACGATCTAAACCCAAGAACCATAACTTTCAAACTAATAATGTGTTTCTATGGTTCATTGGTATTAAGTGAAGATATTTTTCGTTGAAAACTCTGCACGTTCGATTTAGCATATAATTCCATTGTATTCGTCATGAATAAGAAATAGATTTAATATATCAGTGTTTCTACAGGTATTATTATACATTTGGCAACGAACAAACCCGAGAGTAAATCATCGATAAATAATTAATTGCAACTGACCATAACACGCCTCACCAATGAAACAGTATGAGTTTATCATTGTCTTCTTGCCAAAAATCACTAAAACTGCTTGATACTTGGAGGATTTTGCGAAAAATCGTAAATAAGTTGAAAACTATTTTAACTAGGTATAGGGACACCCTATATTTACCAGATAGAGAATATTTTTGCCTATCTACTGGATGAATCAACAACGTGATATCGTATTTGCAAAAAATAATATTTCTTAAATTTTTTGATTGGGCTCAAAATTGTTACTTTTCCACTTTTCTGTATCTAAAATATCATTTCCAGACATTTCATTATCAAGCCCAATAATATCAAAAGCCACAACCGGAATTGCGAGTTTCACCATTTTATTTTTGAGACGATATTCAATCTTAGACATCCTCTTAAAGGTCAAGATTTGGAAAAAATAATTTTTTCGTCAAAAAAGAGTAGGGCAAAAAAACTTTTCGTAAAAGTGATTATAATAAATAATTTTCGTTCAACTTCCAGTATAACTGGAAGTCGCATAAAATCGCTATTACTTCATCTCAAAAGAGCGTCACTGAAACCCCATTATACAAATTGACAGGATTCAAATCAAATCATTTCCCGAAATATTCTAATAAACGTTCACAATGAGACTTTCTGTATGTATACAATGTATGTACACTGATTACTACGGAACATATCCAACAATGTGTATAAAATTTCTTGGTGTTTGTTCAGGAGCTGAATCTAATTGAAAGCATTTCCTTACAAATAAATCTTTTATAAAGTGGAAAATCTTAGAAAATTAGTGTAGTCCATAAGTTGGACGATAATGTGATAATAGGCCAATTTTTATATGACAACAGGGCTGAGTAATGAAATACTGCTAGCTTACACAATAAAAATTTATCTTTATTATAATAAACACCTGTGTTGTTACCAAAAGTCTCAGCCTTAATGGAATTAAGAAATAAGGCTGGATAAATGATAATATGCCTAGCGTGTCTAGAGTTCCGTAACATAGAAGGTTTGAACTTCTCGAAAACTATAAACTATTTTTCCGGAAACATGGCGGGGGGGGGGGGGGTAAATGCTGCTTTCGAAACATATTTTCAGTCGTATCTACAAAATTACCTGTCGGGTAGATCCGAAAATTTATTTTAGGATGTATCAGCAAAAATTCAGAGAAAACTTGAAAAAAATGCGATTTATTCCATATTTATTATTACTTTCATTGAAAATAATATGCCTAGCGTGTCTAGAGTTAAGTAACATACAAGGTTTGAATTTCTCGAAAACTATAAACTATTTCTCTGGAAACATGGCGTGGGGAGGAGGGGGGGGGGGGTAAATGCTGCTTTCGATACATATTTTCAGTCGTACCTACAAAATTACCGGTCGGGTAATTCCGAAAATTTATTTTAGGATGTACAAGCAAAAAATTCACAGAAAATAAAATGCGGTTTATTCCATATTTATTATTACTTTCATTGAAAATAAACTGCCCTTGTTTTTTATATTTTTTATTATGAACGTAAACTTCAATGGGTAGTGCAAATTCATGTTTTAACACAAAAAGAATGATTTATTTATAAAGAAGTTATTAACAGAAAAAAAAACAACACCAACGAAAAAAAAAACAAAAGGAAACAACAATATTTCTATCGCCAGTTTCAAAATCAATATTTTGTAGAACCTTTCCTAGCTCTACTGAAAAAATTCTTGATCCAAAACTTGTCATTCTTCTCTTAAAGCTTCTCGCAGCTCGTCAAGTGTCAATGGCCGATGATTTCTGGTACGCAGTTGTCTCTGGAGACGATCCTAAACATGTTCTATTGGGTTACAGTCTGGAGAACAAGGGGGCTAGTCCATTCGAGAAATGCAGTGCTCTAAGACCAAATTAATAATGTTCGTACGGTGAGACTGAGCACTGTCATACACAAAAATCAAATTAGAACAAAATTCTCCTGCAAGTGGGACAATAATAACTTGAATAATTAAATCGTGATATCTCTGAGAAGTCATATTCTGTCTATTCAAAATACGCAATTCAGTACGTGACTCCAAAGAGATTCCACTCCAAACAGTTACAGAGGCACCTCCAAAGACAACTGTTGGAGCCATATTGTGTTCAATATACCTCTCTCCTAGTTTACTCCATGTTAAAATACGACCATCCGAATGATTTACTTATCCGTAAACAAACAGTTCCGCCATTCCTCTGCAGTCCAGTACGGCGTTCAATTGCCAATGTTCTGTATTCCCTGTTTAATCGGGGATGTTGAGCACCTCTTCTGGCTGTAAGATCATCTTCGTGTGACCTTCTTCTGATGGTTACTAAACTTACATTTATCCCGGTGTGCAATCGGAGCCTGGAGGTAAAAAAAAACACTCGATTTCTCCGAACAGTAGCAACCAAAAACCGATCCTCTCTTCTGGTTGTAGCACAATGCCGGCCACCCCTGCGACTTCAGACTATGTATGGTTTCCATGTTGAAAAAGAGCTATGATAGTGACAAAATCATTAAAAGACAGTCTCCTCTAAGGTATTGTGTGGTATAACAAGATATAAAACACTTTATGGTATCACTGCGGTCCATGTGGTGTGTTGAAAATTTAAAATTTACTAGCAGTTTTTATAGCTTGAAGAAAAATTGGAATTTGACCGGTTTTGTTATCTGTGATAAGTAAAATATGCATGAGGAGATAAACAAGTCTCCAATAAGTTAAAAAAAGACCTTTAACAAAATTTTAAATATATTTTGCATTCATATAATTATAAAAATTAAAGTATTCACTTTAAAAGACGCCCAGTCTATTATTCATGCAAAAATAGCACTGATGCATTTATTTATTGATAAAAGAATTATTGCTGAATGATCAGACCTACAATAAATAAAGACAGATTAGCGTATGAAATTCCTAATCTAAATGTGTGAGAAAATCATTGATAAAGTGTGTTTATTTTCACAATAAAACGTCTGTTACATATCTGAACCAGGCTGTGTGAAAAGTACGAGGTATTTGGGAATATCGTAAAAGTTTAATACGTAACATTATATCCGTGTGGATCATTGCCCGACAAAGAGAACGGTAGAAACGTATGAATTCGTTCATGTTAAAAATATAAGTAAAGTAATCAAGGTATTTGCATTTTATTTCAATTAATACTGTTTTTTTTAATAATTCTTACAAAATGAGATTTTTTTAAAGTTTAGTTTTGATCACTAAAGGAGCTGAATCGTTGTTTAAGACAATGACACGAGGGTAACCGTTTATATCTGACACATCCATTGTAAAGTTTGACATTTTATATGGCATACGAACTCAGAACATTTTAATATAAGTAAAAAAAAATTAAATTAATTGGTAAACATTTTCGCACGATTATTTTTCATCAGATCCGATAAGATTGCCTCGATGAACTTAATTGTTTATATGGTGATCAAGCACGTACAAAAATAACTGTATTTTGTAGGTTCAGTGAATTCAATTATAGTCGTTGTTCGTTCATGGACGAGTCGCGTAAAGGTTGTCCAAAATTAGATGTAGTACAAGAAACATCAAATTAATAATGCAAAAGCGTCTCGTGATATATCGAGAGATTCTATATAATTTGACATTCCCTCAAAAAAAGGGTCGAGTCGATTGGTAAGAGGAAATGCTTATAAAGTGTCATTGTGGTGCTTCAAAAAACATTTATAAGATCATGACAGGTGAGGAGTCTTCAATTCATGCCTATGAGCTCAATAGTAAACAGCAGTCGACCGTATGAGCCTGGCAAAATCCACAAAAGTTTTTCATACACAAAGAATCTCGAAACAAATTATCGTCTTTAAAGAACCATGATGAGTTTTGATTGGTATACAAACATTTATTTACCGAAAGTCGGTGAGTTCTAGAAAGTCAATCAAATACGACGGATCATTCTCCACCATAATAATCATGGGCTTAAAAAAGTGACTTTTTGAGCACTCAAAAATTTGAATTGATAGATTATCTATCGCACCGCCCTGATATGGCATCCAATGATTTCTTTATATTCCTATATATGAAAAACAAACCATTTTCTATGCCAGAAAAGGCAGTTGATGGGTTTTAAAACCCAGTTTTAGGAATATCATATTCACAGAGGCAAAATGCTTTTCAAATTGGCCCCAAGGCATACAAAATTGTTTGTTTCTGTCTATTATTCCCGAAATATACACGGCCACCCTCATACTCAGTTGAGAAAGTACCATAAAATCTCTGTTTATACTTTCAGTTATAGTCATTTTAATGTGCCGATGAATTTACTGCTTTAGTTAAGTGAATTATTTAGAACTTTATTCGTTACACAGAAAATAAAACCTTGTGAGCCCTCTAAGAATAAATATTAGGTCCTCTTTTCAAATTTTAGTGACAAAATTGATTTTGTCCAAATGACAGATTCAATATGGCGTCTGTAGACATGACACTTCGACTGTTTTTGAAAATATAATTATAAAGTCACTTGAAAAGATCGAATTAAGGTCTGTCTGAGCTCAAATCAAAGGTCTTCTTTCCAAAAATGTGTGACAAAGTTGATTTTACGCTATGACAGATTCAACAGGGTGGAAGGCACCAAGTGATTTTGATGTTTTTGTAAAAATATAACTTTAAAATCACTTAAATAGCTCCAATTGAAGTCTCAAATTAAAGATCTTGAACTCTTTTCTCTAACCATGTGTGATAAAATCCATAACACCTCCATGTTACATAAAATTGGATTCTTAACAACAAATGTTCTCTTCAACGTGACAATGTTTTTTCATCTTTTCTTCTAAATATTTCTCTTCCAAAGGGTGAGTTAAAATTTTCATTTTTAAACATCAGATTAAAATAGTTGTTTGCAAATTATGGGGCATAAATTTATGTCTGTTTGTAATTCTGTTTGTACGTATAAACTCAGCTTTATACGATGCAAAGGCGAGATGATGGTTTGTACCAAATGCGGTGGCCTGACGAGTCCCATATTAGGACGAAACAGCGCTGTCACCATCTGTCAGACCCGGAGTTTTTCCATATTTTGGAGTGCTCCGCACTTTTTAACACGACAATCATGTAGATTGACAAATTTTCACGTCCGCTTCGCCAATATTTTATTCTATTTTATTTTAAATTACACGGACAAAAACTTATCTACTTATTTATATATATATATATATATAGGAATTAATTTTTTCTTGAACCATGAAATATATTTTTAGTTGGTTATTTTCTTGGAAATATGGTTCATTTTTATATTGAAACTACATATATACAGTAGTCATACTTATTGTATATATATATTTTTATTTCTCAGGACGTTCCGATTCTTTCGAATCTTTTTCAACTGATGCGGATGCAGAAAAGAGGTTTTTGTTTTAAACAATAGTTAATTACATCACAAACCAATTGTAGTCACTCAGTATTTTTAAAAGGCCAGTTAAAAGAATGAGCACTACATTTTTAACCCTATAACTGTCTTGAGAGACTACAAGAGTGAGTGACTACAATTGGTTTGTGATGTAATTAACTATTGTTTAAAAACATTCAGTCAAGTCAAGACAGTTATAGGGTTAAAAATGTAGTGCCCATTCTTCTAACTGGCCTTTTAAAAATACTTTTAAAAAGTGAATATACAAAAGAGTGAGTGACTACAATTGGTTTGTGATGTAATTAACTATTGTTTAAAACAAAAATCTCTTTTCTGCATCCGCATCAGTTGAAAAAGATTCGAAAGAATCGAAACGTCCTGAGAAATAAAAATATATATATACAATAAGTATGACTACTGTATATATGTAGTTTCAATCTAAAAATGAACCATATTCCCAAGAAAATAACCAACTAAATATATATATATATATATATATATATATATATATATATATATATATATATATATATATATATATATATATAAGAGGACGACCTCTTATATATATATATATATATATATATATATATATATATATAAGAGGACGACCTTTTGGTCGACCGAGCATTAAATAATAGAACTTGACTATGTCAAAAACTAAAGAAAACCAAATTTGTTAGCTATTAATTCCATGAGGGTTAAATTTTTTATATAAAACAAAAAACACAGCATTTTTATGGGAAGCATATTTTACTAAAGTCAAAAGTTATGTGATTTTTCCGAAAGCCAAGAAATGTCGTATATAAAGGCAAGTTTTTTCTAACTTAACTTACCTTCTATGTATGTATCACCATTTCAGAAATATCACCATTTAGAACCTTACGAAAGTATTATAATTTTTACCTCTACCTAATCAAAATGTAGCGTATAGGCTACTCTAATAACTTAGAGATTTGTAAGGAAACTTAATTCTCAAACACATGTTATGTAAAGGGAATATTAAACTTTATAATAGGGTATTGAATCCCTTGTTTGAAACTAAATTCAATTTTAACCCTTCATTTTATCAAATAATATAAAATTTAATCCAATCTCTGCCTATTATGACTCTTTATTATCCCCTATTCTATCTAATAATATTTATGATAGCCGCGTTTGATTAAAAGGGTGTTGCACTTAGATAAAAGATGATCTCTCTAACACCAGTGCGTGAGAAAAAAAATACTATCTCTCCGTCCACGCGCCTTCACTAAATCATTTATACCATATTTTCGATGGCAATTTTTGCCGCTCAATTTATGAATAAACTGAACAATTACCCTATTTATCTGTCACCCTTGCATGTTGTCACCCCCCTTGGTTTTACCCCCTGCATCCTTGTTATTACAATGCAATGTGGCCAACAAGGCTTCAGTTGGCACGCTTCCCTTGAAATCGTGGACCGTGTGACTAACTGGTCGCGATGGTAATGTTACAGTTCGGTGGTTGTGATTTTGTTACCAGTGGCGGAATTATTTCGGAGCACTGAGTGGATTTACTTTATTATTTACTTCTATTCATTATTACTTCTTTTAAGCGCAGCACAGGCGTCCAGAATTACTTTCTGAATTCAACCTCTCAGTATGAAAAATTACTAACGTTTACTATTTGCATGATCACCGCGTATTTTCTGAATTAATCCATCTGGAATTCCTTTATCAGATTATTCAGTCAGGATGTAAAGGTCGGGCGTCTGGAAAGAATATCCTGAATAATTCAAATACTGAATTTAAAACATTCCTCAAGGCACATATTGACTTTGGAGTGGCACAGATGTTGTAATTTTATTCAATTTGACGTAAGCATCTTGGACGGGTTTATTTGACTAGTTCAAAAGTATAACAAGAAAAAGGTGCCAATCCGTCCTCTAGTTTGTTTTGTTTTTGGATTAATTATTTTTATATCGTATAGATTCCACATTTATTTCACTATATGTTTATTAAAATGTATTACATGAAATTTATAATAAAAAAAAAATCAAATGTGGTATGTTTAGACCATTTGAGGGTCATATAACACCATGTGTACCACACTAGAAGCAAAAATTGCCTTAATGCATAAAAGCAGCTAACTAATTGTCAACAGAGTGCACTTGCTCCTGAGATACACAGCATTTCAAAAGATTACATGTAAGGTCAGGAGATCTGTAAAAGACCCTCTTTTACTATTTGATACAAAGTAAAAATTAACGGTTTTGATGGTTGAAGCCAATCTCTAATTAAAACAAATGATTTTTAGAAAAATTATAAAGTCATATATATATGTATATATATATATATATATATATATATATATATATATATATATATATATATATATATATGTATATATATATATATATATATATATATATATATATATATATATATACAGTTTGTAATTAATTTAAAAAAAATGTTGTACAGATTGGTAATAATGTTGATCTCTAAGTTTTACAAAAATGTCTTTTTTACAAAGATCAAAGTTTATATGAAGCAAGAAATTTTAAAAATTTAAACTAGAAAAAAGACAAAAGCCAAGAATGAGCAGAATGTTCATATATACAATTTTTTCGGTAATTAGGTTTTAAAAAATGTTTTTTCTAGACTTATCGAATGTAAAATTTTAAAATATAAAAATAAAAATAGGCTAAGAAAATTGAAACTAGCAATAATTAATTCCATTTTTGAGGAACAAGAAAATTAGTTAATGTTTTTTTTTTGGTTCCTAGAAATAAAACAAAGTTTCAAATATATATTATTTTGCTTAAATTAACAGTATCACAATAAACAATTACTTAGTCTATATTGAATATATTACGTAGTAAAGAGACTGGCATATGCAGGATTTTTTATATGTCACACACCATACTTAGAGGCTTTATTAGCGCAGTGGGGAAAAAAATGAAATATAGGAGTTGTTGTATTTCTTCGGTATTATCTTTAAGATTTATTTGAAAAAACAATAACACATTGTGAAGTTGAAAAGCAAAACAAATTTTAATTCTTTTAATGGAACATCCAGTATATTCTCGGCTAGAATGGAAGCACTGTTTCAATTAATTTCAAAAAGATATATATATATATATATATATATATATATATATATATATATATATATATATATATATATATATATATATATAAGAAATCGGTGCTCAGGCTAGCCGTTATTTCCTTGTTTTGGAATTATTTATATATTTAAGCATGATTAACAATATATAAATTTTAAAAAACGAGGTGGCTGGCAAAACAAATACAATCCAGATCAAGATTAAGGTACTGTTAATCTAGATGGTTACTTCAGGTTCTCCAGGTATTATATTTGTTATAGTTGAAGGACCAATCTAAAATGAGTATTGCAGGCTTTGCCAAATACTCGAGGGTAATAATAAATCTATTGCAAGCTGAAACTGCTAGTCTAAAAAAGGCGGTCTTAATATTTAGATAACTAAACTTTTTATCGCCACGTCAACTGTGGCAATTCGGACAGAATATTTTAGATTCAATTCTTCTAAGTAAATTTTCAAATGTAGCTCTGTCCCTTCGCTAAAACGCTTGCATTTTTCAGGATAATCTGGTTCATCATTTATTAAATACAAATTTCCTTTGTTCTTCGGCGGCAGCAAAGGGCAAACACACGACAAACATTGCTTAAGTAAAAGAAGAACTGCTAGACGACAAATAATTGTTACAAATACTAATTTTTCTAGACCCATTTTTTTAAAAGTAACATTAGCATTCCTTGATCGTTTATTAAAACCACAAAACACGAAAAATTATTAGTACGAATATATTGTCAAAAATACCAAAAGTATAAGACCAAAAATTACTAGGAATGAAACGCTAGTGAAAAGTCGTAAATGCACATAACCTTGTGTCTTTCACTCATGGCCGCAAAAATCCTAAATTCAGCTGATGCGTCAAGCGTCAGATACCCGGAATAAAAAAGCTGAGAACAGGCCTTAACGGTATCCAGAAATATATCCAGAAAGGAAAAAATATATTGTTCCAGAGGGCCGGAATTTATACACACTTTATTGTTTTAATCACCTTTTATTAAAACCTCAAATCTAACAACTTGTCAAATAATTCTAGTTGCTTCATCGACGTCTCAAAACTAACTGTCCACGAAAGCCAATCTGGACCCTTTATATACCCTTTTTCCGGATATAAGAAAATTACTGATCTTTCTAGATGGATTTGATACTATATGGTGTAATAAAAATGAGAAAAAGGCATAATCTGGAGATTTCTCGACCTTCAGTCATAGGCGTTCCATGTCAAAATTTTATTTTCTAAAAAGTTCTTTCATATAGGGCTCATGAGGAAATAAACAAAGGTAAAATTAATTAAAGAAGATATGGACTAGTAGAAAATAAATCTAAAACCCTACAATCTAAAGTCCGTTACATTGCCCCTTTCTAAATATTAATCGTCACGATCAACTTTCTTGATCTTGATCTGTTAAGATGCACGACTTTTATCTTCACATGAGGGCTTTTCTGAACGTACATCTGATCGTTTAGTCATATTACTACTTTGTATGGAACTTTCCATGACCTTTGAAGCTTTGGCGAGTGCCCTTTTGTTGTTTTTTTCGAATTGCACGACCAAACTTTTTCACCATCCATGAATCCACCAGTATGGGCTTTGAAGTCAGAGCCGATCTTCATTCTGTCGCTTTTCATTTGTGGCGGTCGCTGTACTTTCTCGACGGACATTCTTCTTCCATAGTCCCTTTCACGGTCGCGGTCCTTCTCAACGTACCTTCTCGAGGATGACCTGTAGAACGTTCTTCTTCCATAGCCCCTTTCGCGGTCACGGTCTCTTTCATTCCGTTCTCTACGAGCAGTAATTTCCAAGCAATCTCAACATTTGTATCAGTACTGGTAACAACGCATGTTATTGGAATAGTACCGGCGACCCTGACCCCTTGTGCTTGGTCTGGCATGAGTCACTCTAATGCGACAACTGCATACTTCAACTCCATCGCAAGCCTTGACGGCAACCGCAGCATCTTTTTTATCTTTGTAACCAGCAGATACAAAACAGGGGCTACTGTTACTCAACTAGACCTCTTTAAGTTCACTGTATGAGCAATATAAAGCCGAGAACCATCAGAATCACTGTCAAGACACTACTGCTAGTACAGCGGCTTTGAACAGGCTTCTTTTGGCCACACTTCCAACAACTAATTCTATTTCTTCTTAGAAAGGTTGTATTTTTGTTGTCATGTGTTTTCTTGCAATTCTCTCATAAGCCTCATGACAATTTTCTTGTTGATCTTGCGATAATCTCAGGAAACACTGACTCTTCTTATGATTATTTCTTGGTCCCTTAAGGTCTGTTTAGCTGTTTCAAACTGAGGGGCATAAGCAAGAGGATCGGAAATTTTCTCTCCAGTGTACTCCAATTAATGCTGGCGGAGGCGGCTTCAAATTGGCGGACATAAATAATCTAAGGTACTTTGACGTCAAAGATAGGTGGTTTCATCACAGTAGTTACAGAGGCACCGTCTACCTTTATTATACCGGTTCTCGATTTGCAAATGCAACTCTTGCATCTGTTTCTGCAGTCCAGTCCCCTCATATTGTACTGCACCATGTACGTCTTTTCTAATTTTGCTAATCTTCTGTAGCATTTTTTGTTCTATGCGCTTCATATCTTCTTTCAGTTCCTGTTTGATATCTTCTTGATTCGTATTAAGCTCCTTTCCAGGTTGGTTTTTAATTCTTGCTTTATACTTTCTAGATTTTTCTTAATGTCTTTCAATTTTTTGTTCATGTTTTCTTGGCTTGTTTTCAGTGTCATCAATTCTTGTCTCATATCATCTTGGCTTGTCTTTAATTCTTGTTTCATATCATCTTGGCTTGTTTTTATGATCATCAATTCTTGTTCCGTATCGTCTTGATTTTTCGTCATATCTTCTTTCAATTCTTGTTTCATCTCTTCTTGGCTTTTGTTCATGTCTTCTTGATTCTTCGTCATATCTTTTTTTAATTCTTATTTCATCTTTTCTTGACTTTTCTTCACATGTTCTTGGCTTTTCTTCATATCTTCTTGGCTTGTTTCTATGTCTTGTATCATCATCAGTTTACAATATTATTTCTATAAAAAAATATTTAAGTCACAATATTTGTATACACTCTTCAAAAGGTAATTATAGTTGTACGCCCCTGATATAAGTCCTTACGGACGTCGCGTAGGCCCAATGGTGCGGAGACAACTTACACAATAAAATTGTGTGAATGGCCGATGTTACGTCTTCTATCTTTGCTCGTCTAGATTACTGATAACGCTAGATGTTATCTATTTTTTATTGTGCTGGATTACAACACCATTACAAGAGAAGATGACTTAAAATACTTATTAATCATTCTAATAGGTCATTGTACAACGGTGCAAGAATTTTATCATTAGCTTATTATAAGATGTTTCGACAGTTTTATCGATTAAAATAATATGCTTTTTTATTTCTAGCATCTCAGACCTTTATTTTTTTATGTGCATGTTATAAAAAAATTTATTAGATGTTTTGAAATAAAGCAATGTAATGTAACCCGAACAGTCGAATTAATTACAGTTTTACTATGCTGCAATTACATTTTTATATAGAGAAAGTTAAGTATCATGTAATACCTACATATATAAAACTTTAAATTTAAAAGTAGTGTTTTTTTATTATTATTAGATGCCACAAAAATAAAATAGTTTATGTCCTTATACACTATTTCGTCTCGGGAAAATTGATATGAATGAATGAAAACATGGTGATACTAGATCATCAATGCCTAGGCCTCTATTGGGCCCTATACATCCCACCATAGCTGCAGGTCATTCGAGGCAGATCGGTTTTGCAAATTCAAACAACCTCGTTAGTTGAACTTGCCTAACTGCTTCCGGTAACAAAATTGTATCTCCGAAATATCTCTTTCTCAGCCCGTTGAGTGCTGGGCACTTTCTGAAGACATGCTCAACAGTTTCATCCTCCTCCAAACATCATCTGCACGTCGGGTCGTCTTCTATACCGATTTTATGAAGATATGAAGATAGCCCCTTAGGTGACAATGTTCTGTCAACAATCCCACCACACTTCGCAGCTCTTTCCTTCGTAAGTAAAGAAACTCCTTAGTACGCCATAGGCTACGTCCAGTTATATGTTCCCTAGCACACCTTATTCCAGAAGCTCCCCTCCATAATTCAATAAATTTGCTTTCCACCAATAATTTTAATTTTCTTTTGTCAAAGGCAATTGGGACAGGTAGAATTCATTGGGGTCCTTATGACTCAGTTGCGAAACCCAACTTTGTCAGACGGTCTGCTTTCTCATTCCCACGTATGCCTGAGGAGTCCGGGACCCATACGAGTCTGATTGTGCAACCGTTCCTTGTGAAATTATTCAGTATGTCTTTGCACTTAAACACCAGTCGCGAAGTTACGACACTGAACTTCAGTGCCATTATCGGAGCCTTACTGTCTGAGGATATATTTATTACCCTATTCCTGTTTATATCCCTCTCACAGAGACGGGCATACCGCAGAATAGCATAAATTTCCGCTGTGAAGATCATCGCACGTTGTCCGAGAAGGTAGTACTCTCTATCTCCTCTGCTCCTGCGGAACACCCCGGTTCCAGCTCTTTCATCCTATCGAGATTTATTGTATACCACCAGGATCCATTTCTCGGAAGATTTTGCTCTCTGTCCTAATCCTCTTTACTTCTCAGAAATATCCCCAGAGAGAGGTTTTAAAACCGGCTTCATGTAATCTGTCTGCATGGGAAGTGAAGGACACTCCTCCACTGCACATTCCCAGACACTTGAGTAGCTGCCCGTTCCAATTCCAAGATGCCCTCGGAAGCTGAGACGATAAAACTTTTTCAGGGTCTCATTGTCTATATATAAGTGAAGAAGAGACATCTTCACCAGAACTTCAAAAACCCTAGTGGGAGCAGTCCTAATCGCACTCAATATTCTCACACAAGCCTTTGAACCTTGTCAAGTTCAGGGCTTGCGCTTTGTTGTATTACGCCACCATACAATAGCGGCGTACGTTATCATGGGGTGGATCACTATAGTGTATATTAAAAATAACACTCCAGGTGTCAACTCCCATGTACACCCAAAGGCTTGTTTACAAGCCCAGAAAGCACATATGGTCTTCTTGATTACCCCCAGGTATTTAACTGTCTCCACGTATTGAAGAGTTCTTCCCACCAATGTAATTGTAGGAAATCTCTACATTTTCCTTTTTTGTGTAAAGAGTACCACCTCGGCCTTCTCCGGGTTTATTCCGAGCCCTTCCCTGTGACACTATCATTCCGCGATCCGGTGGACTCGCATCATTGGCCTCTCTAGGTCACGGATATCGCAATCACGGCACAAAATTACCAGCAGGTCATCGGCATAAGCCTATGTATACAAACCAGCATCCCTCAGTTCACTCAGCAGGCTATCCATGGCAAGGCTCCATAGCAAAGGCGATAGAACTCCTCCCTGTGGACAATTCCTACTTGACAGTGCTTTAAAAGTTACAATGTTAAGCTCAGTATATATTATTCTTTGAGCTAATATTGCTCTGATTCATGCGACTACTCCCGGTGCAGAGCCTCGTCGTTGTAGAGCATTACATATTGAATCGTGAAACGTGTTGTGGAACGCCTCCTCGATATCGATAAAGGTATCTAAGGCAAATCGGCTAGCCAACAACACGTTTTTGACTCTTGTTACGAGTCGATGTAGCGCCGCATTTGTATATTTTTCTTCCTGACAGGCAAATTGTAAAGGAAGTAAGGGATACTGCAGCATTATTCCTTCCTTGATGTGTCGATCCACCAAGCTTTTCAGTATCCTTAATAAGAAACGGATCAGGCTGATGGGGTGGAAAGACTTAGGATTTGTGTAGTCATCGGTATGTATCCCAAGCTCAAACATAAGCGAAATTCCAAGCCGAGCAGCCGTCGAGGAAGCATCACTTGAAAATGCCAGCTGAGATGTTGACAAAACGTCGTGACCATTTATCTACTGACGAACGGATTAAAAACCGGAAAAACACCAGTGAACATTCCACCATCCATGAAAACCTACGTTACATCTATATGTATACATACAAGAAATATATACAAAAAATAGTTTTTATATTGACCCAGCACCTCCTTATGCTCATACTTTTTTTCTTGCTACTCAAAAGCTTTCTCATGATCACTAAACCTCATATACACTTTTTTGTTGTATTTCACTGATTATTTATTTCGCTGTAAATATTTAATTATTTGTTTCGCTGTAAATATGTACACTCCTACCTTTTGTATTATAGGTATCGACGTAAAAACCAAGGTATCATCTAAAATTAAACGACTCTATAATTATAATATTCAACATCTGTCTATCTGCCTGTCAGTTTTCGTTGTTTTAAACCTTATATAAAAACTACTATTTTCAGCAACATTTACAAAGCATACTTTTTAAGTAGAATTTATTAGGAAAGATGTTATTAAAAATATTTAATTTTTTATCTCAAGGAATCCCTGTTTAACTAAATTTTCATTAAAATCTCACTATTTTCAAAAGGTATTTCAAAATTTCTACATAAATTTAGCAAATAATCTGATATTCTTCTGTGTGCCCACAGTAGTAACAAGTTTGTTAAATAAATAATTTCTAATTTTTAAAATAGGTTGTTTATATTTGTATCTAGTTTCTTGGTTATTAATATTAAATCATATTATACGTTTTGAGTTGAAATAAAACGCAACATTAAAATTAAATTCAATTACCAAAAAATTTTATTTCAAATGATTTTTTTCACTAAAAGTAAATGTTAAAACAATTACTGAAAATTCCCTTCTTAGGAACACTCGAAATTACCCAAAATTACTGCTTTATTCGGCAATTTTCCTCCTGTCTGCCCTTGCGAAGGGTTCATTTCCTTTAAATCTTCGGAAACAGCCCTTTATTTCTCAATAAAACAGAGCTCCCACGTGTAAAGTCCACCATCAGTGCAACACCCTGCTGTCATGATTTTGCTCCCCCGTAGCAAAATAATGAGATTTATCCGAATTAGTCCAGACTCTATGTTTATTTTAACGAAGGTATTTGTATGGTTCGAATATCCTAAATTTGTCTGTTATATTATAGAATCATCTAAAGTATATTACGTGGTATCTTTTTTAAATTTTACAGCTAGATTTATTGTGTAAGAGTAAAAATTTATTCTAAGATGTTGAACAAAAATAGACAAAAAGTCTAAATTTGTAATGTTTTTTTGCCATCTCACTTATTTATGAGAGAACAGAAGATAGAAGTAAAGAGATACCATAATAAAATTGATATCAAATGATTGGATTATTCTACAGATTATGAATTTTTTGATTTTTCAAAAAATATTAATTAGAACCTCAATTATCACAAATTTAAAAAACAGTGTATCACAGCGGCGAGGTGAACACGTGAGTAATGCAGACACAGAAAATAATGCATCGATCAGCTCTGGTGAGGCAAACAACAGCCCCAAAGAAAATGGACATGGATTGACCTCGATGGGAGAACATGTAATAGACTTCGTTTATCACAGGGAGTGACCTCTGTGTACTAAGAGTGCAAGTGAAAGTACAAAGGAGAAAATCGATATAATACGTAACTAATACTCAAACACGCAGAGAAAAGAACTATGAGTGCAAGCAACAATTAAAAATCATTTTTGACAATGCGAAGGGTACAGCAGAAATAAATTGACTGCATAACCCATAAAATAAAGAAAGATTCTCAAAAAATAACCATCACAAAAACAAAAAAAGGCTGTCTCAAGAAACAAATCACATTATTGGAAAGAGAAGAACGCAGGCAACAGATAAATACAAAGATACTAGAACAAAGAACAAATAAAAGAGGAGAAATAAAATGGCCTGCAAATATACTACGAAGAATAAGAATAACACTCTAGAGAAGAACAAGAATATGAAATGTATGAGAAAAAAAAAGTCGAAGAGCGGTTGTAATGTTCGAAGTAGTAGACCATGTTGGACTTACATTATATTTATTTTTTATTGAATATCACGACGATTCGGCCAGTAGTTATCTCTAGCCGTTTTCAAGTAAAACTAAATAAATTCATAAGCTACATAACTATTTATACTAACAGAAAATGCAGTGGAATGGACTGAGATGGGTGGAGTTATGCGTGCTAAGCTAAAGTGCTGCATTTAGTTTTAGTTTACAACTATTAAGAAGTGGTTTGCCTACTTCTTTTATATCTATATCTACTAAAACAACTTGGGTTCTAATGTATAACCGCGGCTTCTTTGAATTTCCGTTTCCTCCAGTGTTGTTTTCGGTGTAGAATTTTAGCTTAAGATCATTTTATGTGGTGTCGATGAGTCCAGGCATGGTTAGTGGCACCAGATTTTTCTGTTTTTCCTCGAGATGTGTATTTTTGGTGTTCTTTGATCATTACGTCAAGAAGTCTCTTTGTTTTGTCAAACGTAACAGTTGCCACATTAACATGATATCTGATACACACAGTTCTTCATGTCCCTTTGAGCTATTAGTTTGACCGTAGTGAGCCGACTTCTCAGAGAGTTATTTGAATTGAAAACAACTTTTTCTGAAATGCCTTAAACATAGGGGATGTTCAATAATGGTTTACGTTCTTCATTCATTGTCGATATTGTCCTATTTCTGCGTTGTACCAGAATTTTATCCACTAGATCCACTGGGTATCCGTTGGCAGTCAGATCCTTTTTAATGTGATTTATCACTTTCATCAAGTTCTCGATGGAGTTGGAGATAGTTAAGGCTCTATCTACGAGATTTCTTATAATTCCTTGTTTGGTGTTGTTGGAATGATTGGATGAAAACTTAAGGTATTGTCCTGTTTAGGTCACTTTCCTGTAAACTGAAGTTCGAATTTGCCTGTCATTCCTTTCAACCAAAACATCTAAGAATGGTAATTTACTTTGTACCTCCTTCTCCATGGTAAGTTTAATAGTTGGGCTGATATTGTTGAGATGAGAAAGGCAGTTTTGAAATTCCTCGTGGTTTTCATTTCAGATCATAAAGGTATCGTCTACATATCTAAGTCATAACTTTGGTTTCTTGGTTGCGGATTTAATTGCAACCGTCTCGAATAAAAATATTTACGACCACAGGTGAAAGTGAAGATCCCATCGGTAGTCCATCATCCTGCATGTAGAATTTTTCCTTTTCCTAAAAATAGGAATTTTTTAAGCTTGTAATGCTTAAAGACGAAAATGGAAGAGAAAATAGAAATAAATAGGAACTATTGATAATAGCATAATAATGTTATAAAGAACTATATGCATTGTAAGTACTAAACCCGGAAAATTACAAAGAATCAAAAAATAATGAATATGACATCAGAAACCTACCTAAAATAACTAAGAAGGAGTAATAAATGCACATGAAGTGTATAAAAGCACCAGGAGGAGATGACTTTATCATAGAAATAAGAAAGAAGATAAGAACACTGCCACTACTAAATTTAAAACCCTATTCCATATGTGCTTGACGTACTTCAATACCAGATAAATGGATTAGTGCCATAATAGTGATCATACATAAAAGATGAGATACTAAACTGTTAAAGAACTGTAGAATAAGAAGCCTGCTCCCACAAATATACAAATTATTAGAGTAATTACTAATAGAGTAAAATACAAATTGGTACAATATTAACCAGTAGAAAATGCTATGGCACTTGCGAACATCTTCTCATAGTCAAAATCTTAAATAAAATGCCACAGAAAATAATTTACTTTGCAATAGAGTATAAAAAGCCCCACGACTCCGTAAACCATTTCGCGATCATAGACAAACTAAATAATGCTGAAACTGACTATCCTTACAGAAAACTTTAAGTATATCTACAGCGGTGATCTGATTTTGTTCTCAGGCAACAAAAAAGATTTAGATAATATTCCTATAGAATCAGAAATAAATTCGTGATCTCTCCCGCTCTCTCTTTCTCTCTCCAGCGGTCCAATTTGGTCCACTCCTGGACATAGACACTCTCCCTCTCCTATTTCGATCTATTTTCTGCAATTCGGTTCCAATTTCTACCTGCTCTCCTCTTTATGTAGTCTATCGATCTTTTTGGAGATCTGCCGATACTTCTTTTAGACGACCCAAGTCTTTATTGCAATATACGTTTTGTCTATCTTGCATAGTCTTGCCTAACGACGTGTCCTACTCAGGTCCACTTCAGAGTAGCAATGCGTTTTATCAAATCCTCCACTAGTAGTCTATGGGCCTCCAGTGGATAGGGAACGACCTTGAACCTGTTCAAGTAAATAGTATCGACATGGTTCTAGCGGGTAGTGTTGTGATCACCTAATCAGATTTTGATCAGGTTTTGATCCGCTTAGCGGATCCCAAGCTGATCAATAGCTGATTAAAATTTGATAAGCGGATCAAAACCTGATCAAAATCTGATTAGGTAATGACAACACTACCCGCTAGAACCGTGTCGATACTATTTACTTGAAAAGGTTCAAGATCCACTGGAGGCCCATAGACTACTTCCACTTCTTACTTCTTTGTTCCTTATTGTCACGTAGCATGATTTTTTCTATTGCTCGCTGAGGAGTACGCAGTTTATTGGCTGCTTTAACTGTTAGTGTGGTTGTCTCCATTCCATAGGTCATTACTGAGACAACGCACGAGTCAAATACCCTACTTTTCAAATTAATGGGAACATCAGGATTTTAAAGAACGTATCCCAATCTTCCAACGGCTGCACATGACTTCTATTTATATCCGCTGGTTGGTTTTCTTTCCCAAGTCTAATTAGGTGGCCCAAATACACATATTCTTCGACTTTTTGTATTTGGTTGTTTCCTATATAAAGCGTCGTACCTTTTGGCGACATTATTTTGATTTTTGCTAGGTTTATGCTAAATCCAACTTCCTCTGAAGCATTTTTTTGATCAATACAGTTAAAGATAGATATGGAGAAGACAAAGACAGCATGTCATGAGAATGCTATTATAATAATGAACCACAAAGCATAAGAAAACATTACAGAGAACCCATATTTGTGAAAGAAGTTAACATTCAGAAGAAAAAAGAATTCGTACGAATTGAAATAAGGGTAAGACTGGGATGGGTATCTTTTAGCAAGCTTAAACATATTTTAAGAAAGAAAAAAATTTTCCTGCATCTGCTGACAACAATATATATTCAGCGTGTAATGCCAGTGATATCATATACAGCATGGACATGGATAATTATAACATAGACCGTGAAGAAGCTGAAAGTAGTTCAATGAAAAATGGTGGACAAACAACTTCGAGAACACACAATGGTTGTAGATATAAGTCAAATAACACAACTGAAATAAGAGGATGCTGATTATAGTGTAAGTATTAATAATGAAATAGAAACAAAATTATAAAGTGAAGGCCATAGACAGTTCAGAGAGAAGTAAGCAACAAATAGAAGGAATTAAGAAAAATCTGCGCTCAATTTTGGATATAAGGGAATTGAAGGAAAAAGAAAAATGAAGATTTGGTAGATGTTTACTTAACATTTTAGGCCTTGCGTGATATATTATTTAAACTATTTTTACGATAATTAGCTACGAAAAATATGCAGTCATATTTCAGTTTTAAAATGCCAAAACCCCAGCAGACTAATATAATTTAGTAAATAATAAAACTTCAAAATTAAAAATATTGGACTTGGCCCAAACATTAAAAATTAAAGACATTCATTTTTAAACACCACGTCAAATATGAGCATATTTTGATATTTTGATAATAAAACATTTACTCGGTCGAAAATGTCAGTCAGAAAATTGCGAAACCATTTTCAAATTATTTTTTAAATTATATATTGGAGAAATGCTATTTTAGTGTAGGTGGTTAAATTTTAGAAAAAAAAGGGTTTTCAATATTTTATTTCAGAGGGCATTTTGGGTTTGTGATAAATATTTATGAAACAAAATGCGGATGGATAAAATTACCTTTATAAAAAATTTAACACAAGAAATTTTGAGGCAACATTTATTCGTGGGTATCAAATAAATAATAAAATTGACGGGAATAGAAATAATGCATCTATCTGCATTTTTATTGAAAATTGGATTTTCAGTATTGAGGGCTTTGCAACAAAGTTGATTATGAAGAAGAAAATTCAAAAGAGTTGTAAATGGACAAGGCCTTCGTAGAGGAGGGGTGTAAGGGAAGTATTTTTTTTTCGCATTTCTTAAACCTAAACTTTAAATTACGGAATTCGGAAATTATTTCATTTAAATGACATCTATAAAAATGAAGTTTTTTTGAAAATCTATTTTCGTACCCCTTGCTTCAAAGTCGTAGAACATAATTATTGCCTTCGTTATCCAAAGTGTTACTTCAATTTACCAGAAGACACAGAAAAACACTTTTAACTTTAGGTTCATTAAATTTTGTTATATTTATAAATTACATGGTTCAATATTAATATAACATTTTGCACCTTTTTAATTGGAAAAATCATATACATCTGTCAACAACGTCATTTATCTCAAAAGGAAGATAATTTGCTCTTTTTCCCATAACACTATATATATATATATATATATATATATATATATATATATATATATATATATATATATATATATATATATATATATATATATATATGTTTATGCGGCTTCCACGGAACCCTCCGTTTGAGATGTAATAGCAGTGGATATATCCACATTATCATCCCGATTATGGTGGAATAGGATAAATTGTGTTCCTTAGCAATTTGTTCCAACTGTGCAACCTCTAACACGGAAAGGATATGGTTGGAACGAAGTTTGCATTTACTGTTAGCATTTTACTTCATGTATATATATATATATATATATATATATATATATATATATATATATATATATATATATATGTATATATATATATATATATATATATATATACGAAATAAAATGCGAGACAGTGAATGCAAACTTCGCTCCATCATATCCTTTCTGTGTTAGAGGTTGCACAGTTAGAATAAATTGTAATAAAACACAATTCATCCTATTTCACCACCATCGAGATGGTGGCCTACCTGTACCACCATACCGAGAAGAAAGTCAAAGCTTACCCTCCCCGCCACAGTGATACGGCAGAGATACATGTTTCGTCTCTCACTAGACTCATCAGGGTACCGACATGCACCTGGCTGTGCAAAGGACAGATCGGAAGGATGCATGCAACACTGAACGCGGCTTCGCCGACCTCTCGTCGAATGGCTTATATATGTTTATACGGCTTTCACGGATTCCTCCGTGTGAGATGCATTAGCAGTGGTTATATCCACATTATGCTGTTGTAGTGCTGAAATCACATTCAGCAAACGTACAACTATATGCAACTCCGTATGTAAGTGAAATAAAATGCGAGACAGTGAATGCAAACTTCGCTCTATCATATCCTTTCTGTGTTAGAGCTTACACATTACAAATTGTAATAAAACACAATTCATCCTTTATTACAATTTATTCTAACTGTGTAACCTCTAACACAGAAAGGATATGATGGAGCGAAGTTTGCATTCACTGTCTCGCATTTTATTTCACTTACATACGGAGTTGCATATAGTTGTACGTTTGCTGAATGTGATTTCAGCACTACAACAGCATAATGTGGATATAACCACTGCTAATGCATCTCACACGGAGGAATCCGTGAAAGCCGTATAAACATATATAAGCCATCCGACGAGAGGTCGGCGAAGCCGCGTTCAGTGTTGCATGCTTCCTTCCGATCTGTCCTTTGCACAGCCAGGTGCATGTCGGTACCCTGATGAGTCTAGTGAGAGACGAAACATGTATCTCTGCCGTATCACTGTGGCGGGGAGGGTAAGCTTTGACTTTCTTCTCGGTATGGTGGTACAGGTAGGCCACCATCTCGATGATAGTGGAATAGGATGAATTGTGTTTTATTACAATTTATTCTAACTGTGCAACCTCTAACACAGAAAGGATATGATGGAGCGAAGTTTGCATTCACTGTCTCGCATTTTATTTCACTTACATACGGAGTTGCATATAGTTGTATATTTGCTGAATGTGATTTCAGCACTACAACAGCATAATGTGGATATAACCACTGCTAATGCATCTCACACGGAGGAATCCGTGAAAGCCGTATAAACATATATATATATATATATATATATATATATATATATATATATATATATATATATATATATATATATATATATATATATATATATATATATAGAGAGAGAGAGAGAGAGAGAGAGAAAATCCTCCAAGACCACACCTACAAGCAAGTTATAAGAGATTCAACTACATACCTCAAAAAAACGACAAAAATAGAATTAAAACCGCCAAACCTGGAGATGAAATTGAAAAGCACATCTTTCCACGGAAAGAAGCAAGCAGATGTCCCAAACTATATAGACTACCAAAAATCCATAAAGAAGGAATACCGATAAGACCCACAGTAAGTGAACTAGATTCATCTACCAAACAACTGGAAAAATACCTGGCACAAAATATGCAACCGGCGATCGAAATTTCAGACTCATACCTGAAAAATTAAGATCACCTGGTCAACATACTTCAAGAAGTAAAACTGCAAAAAGATGACATTCTTGCTAGCCTGGACATCAGATCCCTGTATCCAAACATACCAATTGACGAGGTTCTATATTAGATAGCTATGAGAAGTTCCCACATCACATCATCGACCTCTCCCAACACTTTCCTAAAAAGATATATTATATAACGTCTACCGATAGACAGATGGGGCTCCTATGGGATTTTCGCTATCACCATATGGTCACACGGAAGATCGAACCTAAATATATTTTTGGAGGAACTAAACAACATTCATCACCGCATACAGTTCATATTGGATGTGGAAATCAAAAAACATCTATAATTCCTTGACATTCTAATAACCAGAAAAGACAATCTACATCGAGTATAAAATATATAGGAATCCCACATATACAAACAGATATCTGAACGTCGAATCTTCCAACTATTCATCATAGTTAACAATCCGCCAACATACTGATCTCCAAATCCTTAAGACTAACCAGACCCACAAAGCGCCAAGAAGAACTCAGTAACATTACAATAGCTCTAAAATAAAACAACTACAAAGAACACAATATCATAGAGGCCATAAACAGAACACAAATGAAATAACAGAGAAAAAAAAGATGACAAATCCAAACCAAAAACCACACTGCCGTACCTAAAAGGTGTAACAAACGTAATTGAAAGAATTCTGAGGAAGCATGACATATGTACAATTTGTAAGCCACAAACAACAATACCACAAATTATTGGATAATCCCAAAGACAAAATACCATTACAAAACCAGGGAGTGTACAGCATCCCATGTAGAGACTGAAAATGAATACATCGGCCAAACAAACAGAAGAATCTCTACCAGAGTCCAAGAATATAAAAATAGTATAAAGAATAAGAAAACCAGCTATATTCCATCATCATTGGGAAACAGGGCACACCATATATTTGCAAGAAACCAAACAGATTTCACCCATAAAGCACTATAAAACGCGTATCATCAGAGAAGCTTTTGAAATAGAAAACACTAACAACCTTAACAAAAGAGATAATGGACAAAACATCTCAAATATCTAAATAAAACCCAACCAAAAATAACACACCAGAAACAAAGGACAGTGAGCCGAGAGGAGACACAGACCCAGGGAAGCAAAGAACCGAACCAGGAGGAACCAAGGTATAACTTGCGCAAGGGCCAAACTATAAAAGGGCAGACAGAGGAGCAACACGCTCTAAGAAGCCCAGGTCAAATTTTTAGGTAAAGTATGAGATGAATGAATGAGGGCGTGGACCAACCTTACATTGAATGCGAAATGTAAGGCAGTGCGATGCAATAGGTGCATCGGCACCTGGAGCGGAAACACCAATGTGTGATGACCGGAGGTTTACAAGGCTACGGCCCAGAAACCACAGTGCGCTTCTGTAGGCTATGGCTTCACCATAGTCAGTCGAAGTAGTTCGTGTCCGGTAGGAATTCGGCACTACATTCACACTTCGTGTTGGTGTCTATGCAAGATTTCCCCTCCTCAAGAAAAAAAACAACACGCTCATTCCGAGCCGAGCAGCTGTCAAGGAAGCATCATTTGATAATGCCAACTGAGATGGCGTAACGTCGTGAAGATTTTTCTACTGACGAAAGGATTGAGAACCGGAAAAGAAAATTATTTTATATATATATATATATATATAAATAAGTAGATAAGTTTTTGTCCGTGTAATTTAAAATAAAATAGAATAAAATATTGGCGAAGCGGAAGTGAAAATTTGTCAATCTACATGATTCTCGTGTTAAAAAGTGCGGATACGAGAATCATGTAGATTGACAAATTTTCACGTCCGCTTCGCCAATATTTTATTCTATTTTATTTTAAATTACACGGACAAAAACTTATCTACTTATTTATTTACTTGTTTGGCTTTTAAACACGCTAAACGATGCTCTCATGGTGGGATCGCTTGGTGCGGCATGTGGCTTTGGCTGCTAAAATGAGCGGTAGGCTTGCTTGCCAGTACCGAAAAATGCGACCCCTATCCTTTGGGCAGCGCGTTTCGTGTACTCGATTTTACATATTCCTGTTTTAATTCACCGTCGCGCCACCCTATGACGGTTCTTTTACAAACTTTGTTAATCTGTGTGGTTCTTGTATTATCAAGTGGACCATCGAGATGTCGCCTTTGTCGTCTTATTTGCTGTGTTTTGATTATAAATTCAGCTTTATACGATGCAAAGGCGAGATGATGGTTTGTACCGACTGCGGTGGCTTGACGAGTCCCATATTAGGACGAAACAGCGCTGTCGCCATCTGTCGGACCCGGAATTTTCCCATATTTTGGAGTGCTCCGCACTTTTTAATACGCTTCGCCAATATTTTATTCTATTTTATTATATATATATATATATATATATATATATATATATATAATATATATGTATATATATATATATATATATATATATATATATATATATGTTTTGTAAAGTGAAGAAATTAAATAGATGGTTAAATGACCAAACTTTATTCTGCATTCTTAAGAAATATGTGTTTATTCAAACCTCAGCCTGAAGCTAATTAGTCGCCAAACATAACAATTCTTAAAGTAACCATCAAGATATTCATTTAGAAGATACATAAAATAAAAGTTAACCTCCAAAACTCGGAGCTCTAATCTCTTTTTATTAAAATTTAGCTTGGTTACAAACAATTTAGCTAAGCAAAACTTTTCTGATTACTTTTAAGTGAATTAATGCTAAGTGCGGTAAATATCTACCCTGGAGAGGATTTAAATAAACAGAAATTTGCCAAGCGAAATAATCAGAAACTCAGAGGGTGTCATTATGCATTTTCAATAATCAATTAAAAGAGGATACAACGGGATAATGATGCTTTTTTTGAGAATTGATATGAATAATTTCTTATACACTACAATATAATTTAAGTATCACAAAAAGAGAAAGTTTGCTTTTACTCACAGTAATTCTATTCCCTCTTACCAATAGAAATTAATCCTTTTTGTGTCGTTATCTATTAATTTTAAATTTTAAATAAACCTATTGCTTGTTAAAAATTTAAATGATCCCATTTCCATCAAATATTTATTATTTATTCAACGTGGATGTTTTGAAATAATGATATCAATTAATAAAATAAAATGTCAATCGGACAAATTAAAATTCAATTTATAAATTATTTTGTTTAGCATTGATTTGGGTATAATGCGATCCTACTGTTGACGGAAGGATACTAAACAAATATAATATTTTATTGAAATACTTTTCAGAGATGCGGAAACTAAAATTAATCGGTAATAATTAATCAGTTATATTTCAAATAGATCACAACATGTTCGGAAATAGTTTGAAAAATATATTTAAGTTTGATTTCCTTGGTGGTTACTTGGAGGAAATCTATTCTATATACGATTATATTAAATAAAATTTATTTAACCGTTATGCTTTTATGCTAATATCCATCAGGTACGTTTTTGGTATATTATAGGTATGTTAGTAAAATTTTGTGTGGTGTAAGCTTCTGAATATGGATAAAAACATAAAAAAAAACCCTAATACTATTGTTTCTAAATACCATTGCATATTTTCGTACCTCGTCAGGAAAAATTACTTAGTCTAAAATGTCCTACTTACCTTATTATTTTAAATTTTGTATTCTGGATAAACTTGGTTTTGTCGCCTCAATTTGGATTTTTCTAATTTTTCAGGATGTCAAGCAACTACATGCGAAGATTAACGTGGCATTCGTCGTCGAATGAGGGTATGGCTAATGGCACTGAAAGAGCCAAACAGAAGAAAATGAACTGATTACTAGAAACTATAAAATATAAAGTTCTACAGGCCACACTTTGTTATCATTCCAACAACATGTCCTGTTCTTCCTTTTCATCAATGACCTTACCTATATTTTCCGGGAGTGTTCTTACCTTTTCTTTGCGGATGACTTAAAGAATTTCAGCCGAGTGGCGTATTTCGGGGATTGCTCTATATTGTAGAATGAAATTCCCAAATTGGTCTCCTGGTGCAGAGACAATGCAACATGATTTCCTTTTCTAAGAAGAGCAACTTATCGAATTGGTGACACTGAGCTCGCTAGAGTAACTCTTATTAACGATTTGGGAGTCATATTTGACAGTGAGTTGCGTTTTACTGCACACATCGACAGCATGATCGCAAAATCTTTTAAGACGTGTGGATCTGTCAAAAGGCAATGTCACGATTTTAATGACATTGAAACTCTTAAGGCCTAGTTAGAAGTAACTTGGAGTACTGTTGCACGATCTGGTCACCTCTATACAAGGTCCACGTTGCACAGATTGAGCAAGTGCAAAGCAAATTTATTAATTTCTTGCTCTATAAGTTAAGAATCGATCGAACACAGCTACACTATCACCAGCGGTAAGTTTGCTCAGCTTGGATTCCTTGGAGACTAGAAGAATTCAGCTCACTGTAATATTTGATAATAGATTGTTTGCGGGTGTGGTTGATGATTTCCAGGCAGCAAAATGGATTCTCGCTGTATCATAGCTGGACTGATATTGGCAAGAATTCCTGTCTTGTGACTTTGATTTTTGCTGTTCTTCTATGTCCTTCAAGAGGACAGTGAGATTGGCCTTGAATAGCGTACCTGGCAGTTGACTGTGAATGCTTTTTGACTCTCAAGTATTTTGTTTAGCTGATTCTAGTTTACTGTTATAATTTTAAGAGTTTTATTTTGTTCAGTTATTTACATGTTAATTGTTTATATTTCTTAATTGCTATACTATTTGGGTAATCCTGTAATGTGAAGTTGAATAAATGAAATGAAAATTGACATTCCCTATAATTTAAGTCGCTTTAAACCAACATTTAATTCTGATTTGGAACAGCATATTCTGGAGTTTGAACAAAGAATTTTGACCTTACCACCACCGAAGTAGGAAGGCTGGCTTACCAGTTCGCAGAAAAAGCTGAATAGGAACACAGATTTGACAACCTACTGAGATGGCAGGTTGGGACAGATTAACAGGGTTTAGAATACGGAATCTTCAACTATTCCTAAGGGTACCTGAGCCGATCTCAGCAGTAAAAGCAAACGCTTTTAAGAAGCCCCAAAGAATGAAATTTTGTACGCTCTTTCAAGGGGTAATACCACTGTAGGAGGTTGAAAAAATCGATTTTTTTATTGCTTTAAACGAACTATTAGGTATTCAAAAACAGTGTAGAATTAATCCCTTAGCGAGAAAAAAATTTAAAACGTCGAAATCTCGATTTTGCGGCAACGTCCCGAGTACGCGCTAAACACGAAGCGCACCGCCTGCGCCTCCTCGCGCTTCGTGTCATTGCTTTTGTATTACCGTTACCTATAGAAATGGTAAGTGGGCCTATTACCTTTAGAGTGAAAAGGTCTTATAGTTTCACAGAAGACCACTAGGTATGCGAGAAGTCCGCAAGTTGGACAATTCTATGTAGTAAATGTGTACGCATGTAAAACTTTAAACTCGTTTTTCTCAAAACTGGACCAAAATGTTATACAAACAAAACAAAATCACATTATCTTCCCTGCTACGTAGACGTTTTTTGATTGGATGTAAAATTTTTTTATAACAATTTACTCTTTCATTTTTGACTGACAATTGACTGATTTTTTTTCAAAAGTAAGCAATTTCTACAAAATTCAATACAAAAAAAAAACTAAATTATATATTTTCTCCGTTTTTTTTCAGGTCTCATAATTCACGCAAAATTTTTTCGTCCGTTTTTCAATTTTTTTTTAACTCACCTTTTTTAGGTGATTTTGAAGATCGGCTCTGTCGCCGCCATTTTGTATCAATATTAATAACAAAATATTTTTTCATACTTCAATATCTGTTAAATGAACCCTCTGAATAGAATTTTTCTACTTCTCTTCCAGACTCCCAAAAAATAAATGTCAAAATTAGCCCTTTTTTTTCGGCCGTTACAGTGGTGTTACCCCTTAAACGATAACTGCAGACGAAAGTACCTATTCCACGACGAAACTAACCCCATCACAGTCAAAAAACTTCCCAAAATATTTGCTCCTTGATGATCAAGAACTTAATGATTTCTTGAAACATCTAAATACCATTCGACCTACAATTTAGCTAACCATGGAAAAAGAGGTAAATGATGAATCGTCCTTCCTAGATGTCATGGTGAACCGTTCAAACCAAACTATTAAAACTTCAGTATACAGAAAGTCAACACATGCTGGACTATATCTTAATCATATTTCTAATCATTCTGTTGTAACAAAACGAGGAATTATACGCAACCTCTATAATCGCACTATATCTATATGCAATAATGCCGATTTATTGGAAAAAGAGGTAACAAATACTGAATCCGATTTACAACACAATGGTTATCCTTTAAAACTAATTTTCTATGTTATAAATAATTTTAGAACAACGAACATTGCACAGCAAGAAACACATTCTTTCTTCACAATTCCGTACATTAAGGGAACTTCGGAGAAAATAAGACAAATTGCCAGTAGTTATAAAAACAACCTTTAAATCAGGAAATACACTCAGAGCTTATTTAACAAAAATAAAACTAAAAATTACCGATAAGAAAGAATGTGTTTACAAAGTTCTATACAGGAAAAAAAGAAAATATATAGAAGCAGCTTCCATTAAAAACAATAATGGAATCTTCAGTAAACCGAATGTTGTGATACCTAATCTTTGGCAACCACTACTTTGTAACATGAAATCATTGAGTTGTGTACAGTGAAGCGAAACTTTGCGCTTCAATGGACACAGTTCCTATATGAGCTGGTAGTCTTAAGACAAGACATTTAGTCTTTACTTGATCGTGATTAGAGATACAACTTAATCGAAACGTCATAAAAATAAATAAAAATAATGACAATGCAAGTCCGACAACCACATTTCAGTCTATTAACTAGTGACAAACGAGGTGAACATATAACAGCGAATGTAAGTGGAAGTTAAACTGGCGACTTAGTTTCACCAGTATTAATATTTCCACGAAAAAACCATAAGGCAGGGTACTTTAGAGCTTTGTAAGAAAGTGGTTATATGCTTAGGGAACTGTTTCAGATAGTTGAGGTACTTATTCAGTTGCAATCTGTCTTGAAAACAATGATCTTTTCATCCTTGACAATCACGGGGGTTACAAATATTTGGGGGCACTAGAGTTTGCTAAAATTAAAGGTGTAATTTTCTTATGGGTACTTTTGCATTGTACGTATCGAATGCAACTACTAAATATATCTTTCTTCGGACTTGTTAATTTAATTAATCGTGAAATGACAACTTGGCTTAAGATCAGCCAGGAAGAACGGTTCGTCTCTATCAAGTCGGTACTATTTTCGAAAAAGCCTAAAAATGCTGCTTCAGTCGTAAATATTACCAGTGGTTTGGAAAAGATGTATTTACGCACGAAACCCCCATGTATTTCTCGATGATGTAAAAAAAATAAAACAAAAAAAACAGACACTCAGACAAGGAGACGAAGAGAAAACTGCAGAAGCCTAAGAACAAAGAAATAGGTTAAAAAAGTAATTGTGGAAAACCATGGGAATGATCCTAAAAATTTTTTTTCGATGGTGATGAAGGCGACTTTGGGTTCATTTACTGTAATTAACTACATGGTAAGTCAAAAGCAGGAAAATACTGGGTTCGCCGCCAATCTTGTTTAAAATGGTGTCGTACATTATGCGGTGGTGTACCAGTAAGAATAATGCAGTTTTCTTTTGAACTATGTGCCGATAACGACCAGTAAGTAATTTTAAACAGAAGTATGTTATCTTAGAAAGATTGATTTTCAGTTTTATTTTTCAGTTTAATGCCTAAAACAAATATGTCATAAATAAATAAATATCTTCCTGAAAAATCTTTTACCTTGAGTCTCCAAAGGCGTTCAATGTTCCTTTCAAAATATAATTTTCTTTAAAAAAATTATAACCTTACACCCTGTAGTTAAATCTTTTGGCTTATAAAATTTCGTCAGTGGAAATACAAGATTTCTGCATTATAGTTCAGACGCGATAAATAATAAATACCTACTAAACATGCCGTGATAAAACCGAACATAACATTTTAGGAGTCGAAATGTGTCCACCCCCAATTTGTCATAAAAGCGATCACCAATGCTAAATTAAAACATTTCTCGTGTTTAAAGTATTGACCTAAAGAAGATTGTAAACTCTGGCGCCAAAAGCTAAATCAGAGATAATGGAGCTGACTCCGCGCAACTGCTCTCTTAAGGGTTTTACGGTGGAATGTTCGTAAACATGCCATTCTAGACAAATTATTTAGAAAGATCTTTCTAAACTTTATGTATGGAATGTTTATAACTGATATAAATCAAGTTTTTTTTTATTGTTTACTTTCATTTCCTAGAGAAAAAATGAATTTCACTTTCTTTTAAATTTAACTGTTGAACTAAACTCTTAAAATTATTAGAAAAATACTTTATTCGCTGTTGGAGGAAAAATAATTTAATTTCGCAAAAATTACTGTAGAATCCTAAAATAATAAAATTCGTTATTACTCTGTTAAAAACAAAATGGTTTCAGGCATAAAAGTTAGTAGCAACGTCAAATTTAGGGGAGGAGGAGAGACATATCTATGTCTTAATGCTTCAATAGTTTTTTCTTCAAAATAATAGCAACTGTCGTTTAATAAAATTTTTATAACGGACTTCTAAAAGTGCACTAACAAGTGAAAAATAACTATAATTTTTGTATGAAATTGAAATTTTTATACTCAGCGCCAAACTAATACCTGACAATATGTGATTCGCATAAAGAGGGTAAAAATACTTTATTCGTATTTACTTTCTTACCATAATTTGTATATATTAGTAATTATTTATTTGATCTAGAAATAATTTGGCGCCGACTTCAAAAATTTCAATTTCTTATAAAAATTTATAATTATTTTTCACTTTTTAGCGCACTTTTAGAAGTCGGTTCAATTTTTTTTATAACAATTTTATTTTTCGATTTTTAGTGTTTAATTCATTATGATATCCATAAACTATTTGAACTAAGTACTAATCGTGATTAGTGTATCTCGCAATGACTCCAAAGTGGCAAGAAAGTACTCATTTTATCCAAAGTTGTAAATCACCATAAAATGAATTACAAAAAATTATTTGATTCTTAGAGTTCTCCAAATACCACTGAAATTGTGTCAAACAAATATTTAATCTATCATAGTAAGTCGACTATCTTAAATTAATTTTAGATTGGTAATATAGGCCCTCAAAACGTCCAATACCGATATTTAAAGAACTTTAGAGGTAAATTTCTTTGCCCGATATATTTTATACTAAATATTGAGTCTGTATATCCCCCAAAAATCCCGCAATATCAATTTTACGCAAAATCAGGAAATGTAATATTTTCAGTCTCTCATATTGTATCTTATCAACCTAATAGTTGTAAAAAATTAACTTCATATTCGTAATATACGACCCCGAAAACCCCCTAATACCAAATCTGAAAAAATGCGAATAAGGTAAAATTTTCAACCCACTATATTGGATCCGCCATATTCAATTTCAAAAAAAAAATAATTTTAACGTCTTAATCTAATCTAAATCTAAACCCTTCAAAGCTCCCTAGTACCAATTTTGGACGAGTTAAAACTTCTAGACCGTCACATTGAATCTGATATATTATATTTTCTTAAGATAATTTTAAACTCGCTATTTACATCCTCAAAAACGATCCAGTCCCATCTTTCAACAAAATCGAAAAATTTTTTGTCTGCTATATTGTTTTCGCCATATTGAATCCTGAAAAAATAATTTTAAACTTATAATTTACACTCTCGAAAACTCCCTATACCAGTTTTGGAGAAAATCGAAACATGTAAAATTTTTAGGACGCCATATTGGATCCACCAGATTGAGTTTTTTAAAAAATATTTTAAATTCGTAATTAACACTAACAAAAATACCCCAATACTGATTTTAGACAAAATCGAGAGATGTAAAATCCCAAAAACTCCCCCATATCAATTTTGGTAAAAATCGGACATAATTGATTTTTTTTGTCCGCTATATTGGATCCGCCATATTGAATTTTTTTAAAATAATTTCAGATCGTTATGGGTGACCCCGAAAACTACTCCATACCAATTTTGGAGAAAATCGGACAAAATTTTTTTTTTTGGTCGCCATATTGTCAGCGCCATCTTGGATTTTACTGCACCAATTTCATTCAAAATAATATGGGATCACGTGGATCAAGTTACTGCTTTCTCAATATAACCAAAGATTATTATAGCTAGAGTTGTAGCTATTATAATCTTTGATATAACGTAAAATAATGCGAATTAAAGGCATCCCAAACAATTTAATTAACATAGTTGAACAGCTAAACTCCAACACCACAACACAAATCTCAGTAAGCGGCAACCTAACTAAGGATGTACCGATAGCGTCGGGCATACGACAGGGGGACTCTCTGGGTCCATTACTGTTTAACATAGTAATGGACCAAATAATTGAGAACGTCAAAAGAGCGGCACCAGGGTACAGAATGAATACCGGGGAAATAACAGTAATATTGTTACGCTGATGACGCCGTCATAGTCTTGGAAAATAAAGACGATCTCCAAAGACTTCTATTTGCATTCTACACCATAAGCAAGCAATTCAACATGAAAATATCCATCGATAAAACTAAGTCTAAGCAAAGTGCCCTTAAGATGCAAACTAGTAGTGGATGACAAACCAATAGAACAACTCATGACCTTTAATTACTTAGGAGTTGAGATATCCGCAAACCAAGACAGAACAAGAGAAGTAAGAAACCAAGTAAACAAGGCAAATAGAATCTCAGGGTGCCTGGCGGATATAATATGGCACAACACATACATGAGCAAGGACGCAAAAACAAAAATCTACAAGACCTGTATTCGACCGATAATGACGTACGCAATAGAGACGAGGGCTGACAACACAAAAACAAAATCAATTCTGAGAACTGCCGAAATGAAAGTACTAAGAAGAATATCGGGATACACATTAAGAGATCACATACGCAATTCAACAATACGCGAGGAATATGGAATGCAGGATATAGTAAGATGGGGACGGAAGCGCAGAAGAGCCTGGAATGAGCATGTAGGAAGAATGGCGCAAAATGGGATAGCGAGAATCGCCGGAGATGGAACACCGGAAACCAGAAGACCAATAGGTAGACCACCTAAAAGATGGAGAGAGTCCTGGATTTCAACATCAAATGAAATGACAGGCTGTAAGCCTATAACAAGAGGAAGAAGAAGAAGAAGATATAACGTAAAAAAAATCATTCAAATCAGTGCCGCCGTTCCGGAGAAATCGGTGTACATAAATAAGAAAAAATACATAAACGACGAATTGATAACCTCCTTCTTTTAGAAGTCGGTTAAAAATTAAAATAGTAATCAAACTCGAGGACTTCGTACACAATTATGTAGCGTATTTACAAAAATATAATCTAGTTCTCATTTAGAATCCCAATCATACTTATGCAAAATGGCGACGGAGCATTGCTATATAACACATAGTTTTAATAACTCTCAATAAAAAGTGAAAAGCCCATATTTAAATAAAATATTCCCTTCCATATTCTTAGCAGTTGTTCTTACTTACAGTACATTCACCTTTTACCCAAGTCCCTTATCTACCTATAAACGTTGAAAAGGATTTTCCAAAATCCCTTTATTCCTACTAAATACAAAAACAAACTAAACAATCCAAACAATACCTTATGATACAGTTTAACCCTTACAACTCCCAAACAATACATCCAAATATACACTCGGTTTTTACGTTTTAGCAAACGAAAATATTTGGACAAATCCGTATTAACGTCTTCCTTCTCAACACCGTCATCCCTTAGACCAAATCCGATGCGATTTTTTTCTTAAACTTATAAAAAGGTATCATGCAGAAAACACTATACGGAAAAAGATAAAAAGAGGGATCGTTTACCAAAATAACCGCCGGGTAAAACTTAAACGAAAAGAAACTAAAGACACAAAGAAGCTCTGAAAGTTCAAAGGAAGCTTTAATCTGTCCATTTTTCTTTCTTAATGCGCGCTTTACGCAATTTGGTTTACGTGAATAAAAAAGTGGTTTAGATAAAGCTGATCTTGGCAAATTGCATTCGGTGCCGTGGGGTTTTATTGTGATATGGCCAAGCGTAGAAAATTTTAATAGAATAAGATAATCCTGAAATTTATAGAGGTGGATGAACTCAGGTATAAGTAATACGTAATCAGATGGATCTATGTATCTGACATGTTTTCATTTTTTTTTTGAACGGACGTTTAGCTGGCAAACTATACATATTACTTCAGCACGAGAGGCAGCAAATTGATATTATACTATATATGTCATGAACACACGTACTTGTGTGTTCTTTTTTTCACAACAATTGTTCTTCCATTACTGAAAATTAGTGTATTTGCTTTTCCTTTACTCTAGGGGAGACCAAGGATGGTTGACTATAAGGACAGGTTAATTAATTATCAAACTTTAGCAAATATTAAAAAGGTTTTATTCCCGGTAGAGTCTTTATAGACAACCTATTGATAACATCGCAACTTATAGAAAAAAGAGCATCTAAACGTGAAACAATACACACTGTTTTTATCGATCTAGAAAAAGACTACGATTAGGTCTGTTTGAGATGTTGAAGAAGCTTCCAATACAGCCTGCGGAATTGTATAAAGAAAATGTAAGTCTTAGATAAGGATGTTCTTTGTCTCTGCTGCTCTTTACTCTCTCTCTCTCTCTCTCTGGAATTAACTCTTCGGGATTGAAAAAGAGCAGTGAATGGAATGAGTATCTCCATCGGCAATTGTTATATGTTCACCATCAGCTTCGAAGACGACCAGGCATTTTCGCCCGAGATGGGTTTAATTTGGAGTTTATGCTACGTTGGGACAAAAGTTATAAGCAATGAAAGCTAAACATCAACCTTAGAAAAACTGAATAATTGGCAAAAAACAGTGTTGCTGGATTTGATATAATAATGGAGGATGGCACTATAGTAAAAGAAGAAAGGAATTTAAATATTTGGGAACAAAAATAACTAGTGAAGGGAAAACAATAGCTGAAATTCAGAGGAGAGTAGAAGAAAGCAAGAAGGTAGTTGACAGCTTAAAATCTATATGGTAAGATTTCACTAACAACGAAAAAGAGTATAGGTCAAGTGATGGTGAAGTCAGTGCTGATGCATGGCTGTGAAGTGTGGGTGTTAAACGCAAATATTAAAAAAAGAATAACAGCCGTTGAAATGGGCTATTTTCAAAGATCTGTAAGGGTTCCTAAACTAGATAGGAAGCGAAATGACAAAATAAGCAACAGAATTGAAGCGAATGAAACTGTACTGGAGAGAGTGGAAAAAAGGGGGCTAAAGTGGTTTAATCGTCTGTGGAGAATGGATGAGCTGAGGCCTCTAAAGAAAATGTTTCAATGAGTAACTCCAGACAGAAGGAAGCAGGGCTCCCAAGGCGGTCTTGGGATGAAAGTATGCGGAAGAAAATGAGAGACAGAAGCCTTGGAGAGTAAGATGCTATAGATAGAGACAGATGATGGATAGATTCGAAGACTCGAGAACAAGTTGTACAACCCTCTCTCTTTTTTATATATCTGTTGGCTTAAAAAAACCCGCAGCGGTTTTCATGGGGAAGCTATTGATAGGACACCTTGCTTGGACTGCTGAACTCGTGGTTAGTTTGGTCGCCAGTGCCGAATGATGCCCCCTCAATTCTTTGTGTAGCATGTTTCGTGTATCAAGTTTTGATATATTTTTCTTTTACTTTACCGTCGCGCTATCACATAGCGGTTTTGTACAACATTGATGGTTTGTGTTGCTCTTTGGTTATTGAGTAATCTGTCGAGATGTTGCTGTTCGTGCCTTGTTTGCTGTTGTTTCAGTTTAAAAATAGTTTATAAGGCACAATTGTGAGATTATAGATTGTATTGGATGCAATAGCTTGATGAGTCCCATACAAAGACGAAACAGGGCTGTCGTCATCACTTTTTAACACGAGAATAATGTTTATCAACAATCTTATGTCCGCACAGCCGAAAATTTTCCATTTTATTTTAAAATTACACGGACGAAAACTTATCTATATATATTATATATATATATATATATATATATATATATATATCCTAACTTTTCCGAATAATTATTTATTTATTCTAACTTGTCGATAAATTGTTTAACTTAAGTTGAACGCTAAAGTTGCACCACAAGTCGCAATTTATTTATTTATTGTTAAAATCCTCAATGATTTTCAACACCGGAATTTTAACGCAGAAAAAGTATAGGTAATTGGACTTTATCGTAAAATTTTAAAAATGTGCAAGAAAAGTATAAGTAACTGGACTCAATTTTATAAATTTTTAAAGTCGAAAAAAGTAAGGGTAACAGATCTGTTTTCAAGAAGAAGTTTTTTGTTAAAAATTAGATTATCACGAAAAACTAATAAAGGGTTTCCGCAAGTAAATTTGGAAAATGTAACGAGCGCAATGTCTCTGGAGGATGATATTTTTCAATCCAATTTTTTTATTTTTTTCCCGAAAATTTAGAATGTCTTTTTCATTAAATTTCCATGAAAAATCTTATTATTTCTTCTTTATCTTCTGATTTCAGCAACGCAGCCCTCTAAAAGATCGTCGATGGTGTAACCTCTTCTTGGCTGTTCAGCCGTCAACCACTTCTTAAGGCAACTGAATTCCGCTACTCCCCTTGAATATTTTCTTTCCTTAGATCTGATCTGCTACTACTTAATAATACTTAAATTCTGCTACTACCGCTGATTTCTGTATAAAATCTGACGCTCATTATACTTTCCAGGAAGTCACGTCACAAAATCAGGTGATGTGCCGACAAAGTAAAGTGATATTCAAGCGCAAATTTTAACGTTAAATTTTGTCACCGGATATGCATAAAATCTTTTAAAAAATGTTTTTATAACATTTAGGCAGATAAGAAAAACAATTTACAATTGTTTTTTCCACCGTTCCGCTTTTAGAAAACGTACATTTTCAACAATAGATATATATTAAATTAAAGAAAAAAATGTAAAGATAGTTATTTCCTATCTTCTCTAGAACCATGACGTTGAAAATATAAATAAAATATAGTACCGCCTGTATATCCTAATAAGTCATTCATTTGCAATTTATAAATAACAAATTCATGACTTGCATTTAAAATTTAGAACAATCAAAAAAGGTTCCGCATGGATTCAAAGATTTTCTGATGACTAAAAGGGTCTATTTTTTAATCAAATTTAACCGCAACTTGGGGTTTGCAGAATGTAATTTTCGGTACATACAAATAAGTTTAATTTATTAGTTTGACAGCAAAAACACCACCATGTTAATTTTGTCAAGTCATCCGCATTTCAAAATAATATATTACAGCGTGATGCAAACCGTCGAACTTATCAGATTTATGACCCCAAAATTAATATTTGTTCTTTTCAATTTTTAAAGCAGAAGTATCAAATTTAATGGCTACTTTTTGCTTTAATAAGTTAGTCATCGTTATTCTAGAAAAAAATTATTTAAAGGTAAAGTACAATAAAAGTTATGCATGCCTCCCAATATACAAAATTTATGATCTCTAAAATATTTATACCCGCCAATTTTTACAACCTGAAACCAAGCTTTTCAAACTTATTGGCAAAGTCGTAAACCAGGGTTGTGTCAAAAATAAACCCATTGTTTAACATTGGCGTCATCTTTCTAGGAATTTTTTCGGGGCTTCAAATTGGTTACTTTGTGTTTATTGTTTGGTAATTACGGTCCTCTTGACTTTACTGCCACTAGGTTTGGTACCAGTATTATTAGCATGGCATTAACAGACTTAAATAGAGTTATTTTTAGTTTTTTTTAGATATTTAAATGACAAAAAGGCTGTTGACTAAGATGTGGTGGGACTTACATTGCCTTTATTTTTATTTTTACGACATTTCAATTAGGTTGTATCTCTAATCGTTATCAAGTATAAACTGAAAGTTTTCTCTTAATACTACGAGCTTATATAGGGACTGTATCCATTGAAGCGCAACGTTTCGCTTCACTGTACACACCTCAATGATTTGATGTTACAAAGTAGTGGTTGTCAAAGATTAGGTATCTCAACACTCGGTTTCCTGAGGATTCCATTATTGTTTTTAATGTACGCTGCTACTATATTTTTTTTTTTTCATATTGGGTTCCATATATATTGCCGCAGTCTCAGACCATTTCATATGGTGTTGTTTATCCCAGGAGTGTTCTGCAATACCTGATCTCGACGTTCCCCCTTTTTGTGTATGAGTTTTATGTTCCTTAATTCTAACTTCTAGCGGTCGTTTGGTTTCTCCAATATACATTTTACCACACTCACATGGAACTTTGTAGACACATTCTTTCTTATCGGTAGTTTTAGGTTTTGTTTTTGTTAAATGAGCTCTGAGAGTATTTCCTGATTTAAAGGCTGTTTTTATATTATAACTACTGGCAATTCGTTTTATTTTCTCCGACGTTCCCTTAATGTACGGAATTGCGAAGAAGGAATGTGTTTCTTGCTGTCCAGTGTTCGTTGTTCTAAAATTATTTATAACATCGTCAATTAGTTTTAAAGGATAACCATTCTATTATAAATCAAATTTAATATTTGCTACCTCTTTTTCCAATGATTCGGCATTATTGCATATAGATATAGCGCGATTATAGAGGTTGCGTATAATTCCTCGTTTTGTTAAAACAGAATGATTAGAACTATGATTAAGATATTGTCCAGTATGTGTTGGCTTTCTGTATACTGAAGTTTTAATAGTTTCGTTTGAACGGGTTTACCATGACATCTAGGAAGGGCAATTGATTATTTACTTCTTTTTCCATGGTAAACTTAATTGTATGTCGAATGGTATTCAGATGTTTTCGGAAATCATTAAGTTCTTGATCATTGCCCTTCCATACGATGAAAGTATCATCGCCATATCTCAACCAGACTTTCGGTTTTACTGTTGCCGTTTCTATGGCATGACTTTCGAACCATTCCATATATATATATATATATATATATATATATATATATATATATATATATATATATATATATATATATTGGCGACGACTGGAAAGAGTGAAGAACCCATCAGAAGCCCGTCGTCCTGAGCGTAGAACCTGTCCTTTACTTGAAAGTAAGCACTGCGCAGGTAACACTCCAAAAGGTCCATCACCCCGTCCAGTGGTAACGTGGTTCGATCTGATAAAGTAGTATCATTTCAAAGTCTAGTTTTGATTATGTGTAGTGATTCCCCTAATGGTACATTGGTATACAGACTTTCCACATCAAAGTTTATTAGTCTATAGTCTGGCTCTAGATTGATGCTACTAATAATGTTCACGAAATGTGTAGAATTTTTAACATATATGTTTGTCTTACCTTCTAAAGGTTGTATGATTTTTAAGAGAAACTTCGCCAGTGCATTTGTTGGGGATCCTCTGGAGCTGGTTATTGGCCTCAATGGTATGTTCGTTTTATGAATTTTTGGAAGTCCGTAAAGATGTGGTGGCTTACTGTATTGTGGTGTGAGCGCCGATCGTAGGTTGTCAGGTATATTGTTTTGGTATTTCCTGAGTGTTATGTAGATTTTTGACTCTATGAATTTTGTGGGGTCACGGGCTAATTTAGTCATTCTTCAGCATTGTCTACAACCTTATTTATACGATTGTTATTATGACGAAATGCAGAAATAAAAACATATACAGGAAAAAGATATAAATACGAATCATACTTAAGTTCTAAATCAAAGGAAGACAAAACCAAATAGAAACAATCACAAGCTCTGATCCATAGAAAAATAACCCAAAATAGAACCCAAATATGGGAAAGAAAATGCACCAGAGTAAATACTAGTATTTCTATATCCATCTCAATTAGTACCTAACTGCAATTACATAAAATGTGCAGCTAAGCAATGTATTTGCAAATCATCAGGATAACCATGTATTTCTTTTTGTATTTGCAATAACTAATTAATAATTCAACTAAAACTGATTATTAATTTTATAAAATTTAACCCACTTCACAAATTCAAATTGTTATTTGTTATTTTTCACTGCCTTTTGATCTTTTATTAATACATCGACACATACACTTGCTAAATTGCCCATCATTCCAACGATTGTCAAGTAACTAGAAGGTGATGGTGTATCAATCAACTGATAATCGATTGTCAATTGATTGTTAATCGATTGTCGATCGATTACAAAAAAGTGAGAAATATTTTAGTGTTACAAGTTTTCAAATAATACCAAAAATTTTCGCCGAAATCATTACAAAAAATAGATATTATTATGAAAATTAGTTACAGTAACATTTTTAAATCTTCGATGTTCGAAATTGATTTGATTTCTATAAAATACATCAATAATAATCAAAAGCTGTCTAAACTATATTAAACACAATAAACTTATGTGAATAAGGTAAGTTGATTTCGTGAAATAATCAAATAAACTCAAAAAATTGTTTAAATTAACAAATGATGAGGTTCTTCTTTGCTTGCATAAAATCTTGATTTTTTGATAGCTAAGGTTCACGAAACCGAAATAAGTTGTTTTCTGTGAATTTTGCTCATGGTTTTATATAGGTTCACGGCGATGGGAAGAGAACTATAATGGTATTCGCACGAAATAATCTATCTCTTTTTTCTTTAAAAGGCTGACACAGACTTGTTAAACCCGCCAAAACCTAATATATTAGGTTTTAGCTGAACTTTATAAAATCTAAACAAGTAACTTGATATTTGTCTTCAAAACAAAGCTGTAAGCATTTAAACACAATGTCCCTCCTCAATTTTTTTGTCCAAAAATATATTGTAAAAATATTTTTTCGAGTATTGATTCTAAATACTAAAAGTTTTAGTACTCCCAAAATAGCAATTTTGATGCATTCAGTAAATTTATTTAACACAGATAGTAATCGTAATTATAACCCATGTTCTCATAGACTGTGCCCCTTTTAATTTAAAATTCGTGTTACATGGTAGATCAAAAGATCAAGACCAAACCCATAATTAGGTTTAGACAATTTTCTTTGTTGCTGTAACGACTCGAAACCTAATTGTCGATTTAGATAAGAATAGAATTTTCTATTTCCTATGTTTATTTGTAGTACCTTCTTCTAAAGTGGCTCAAATTAAGTAGTTTTCCTTAATTTAAATAAAGCGGGCGATTTGCCTGCGGCTAAGCAGCATAATATTAATTGTTAGGGCTACTTATATGTTCCAACTCAATTTTGTTACAAAAACAAACATGTAACAACGGAGCGATCAGAAAATTTTAATTCTCAATTTTTATGATTTTATAACCATAACAAACCTTTATAATTTTTGCGTGTTCATAGATTTGCATACCACAGTTTTATAATTTTCTAATTTTGCGTTCTTTTTCCATAAAATAACATATTCCTTCAAATAACCCAAAGACAGACTAATTCAGTCGAATTATGATATCTCCATAAATAATAATCTTAGAGCAAATGTAACAAGACATAATTTGTTCTTCAGTTCTTTACGATCTATGTTATTCCAATTTTCAGAATATGTAATCTTACCTTGCAAATTGAAAAATACATGAAAATAATTGGTAAGAAAGACTTCTCAAGTGAGCGACACACAACTTGAAGTCAGTGCTTTCTGCACATTAAATAAAATATTTCAATAAATAAAATCCCCAAAGAATAGTTTCAATTGGCCAAAGAGTTTCGCATAATAATTTGTGCGTTACAAACAAATGTTCCATAAATGTTTATTAATAGTTTCATAAGGTCTCTCTCATTTTGTACGCATATAGAATGGCTTCAAAATCGCGTTGAATTTTTTCAAATCAAACAATTAGGAAAGCTTAGGGAATTTTTTGAAAATCACCTTTTTTTTTACTTATGAGTAAATTCAAAAATATCTTTGCGATTATTAAACGAAATCTTATAAAATAAATGTTATAAAAGTACTCGAATAGATACTTCGTTTCACAAAGGATTTGTCTCGATCCAATTAATATCTTGCGAGGTATAATGCCTTAAAGTCCGGCTAAATGAATGTAGATATTTCTGTTTTGGAAGCAAATCATTCCTAAATTAAATTTCTCTCCGAATAAACTCCCTGCGAACAAACTAGCATCTGGTCATATTGGATTTTCTTTGTTTTTTGAGTCGGATATGGCCCATAGACTCTTGTCGATTAAGACGATCTATTTAAGGTTATGAGAACGACTTTGAATTCGACTCTCAAGCCAGGAATTTGGAAAAAGTAAAACGACTCAATTTAATGATGACGTAGCCAGTCTTTGGTGCATCAGTGGCACTGCCGTAGTGTGTCGGTGAAGTTATGAGACACTCTGATTAAGTTGTTTGTTGAGAGTTGAGATCTACCTAGGTATTTCGTTAGAGTATTTTTGGCGAAAGTTGTAAAAATGTCACATTTGAGATCCCTGTGGATGATGGTGTTTCTGAAATAATATGGAGCTCCTTAGATCAACCGGGGTACCTTGTTCTGGAAGCTCTTTAATCGCCTAAATCTTGTTCTGCCTGTGGCGATCCACATGAGAACAACAAAAGACAGTTCGAACCAATAAATAGCTTGCTTATTAACTGTTAAAATCTTCTTTAGATTTAGTTTGTTATTTCTGTCCTACAATGAGTAGAAAGCTAACCCGGACAATTTAGCTTTGAAGTCATGTAAAAAAAGTTTTTGTACGTACTAGATATCAGAAACATTTTTGCCACCTGCCGCTCTTACCGATCTACGTGCTGCCGGCAGAGCTATTTTAGATGCATTCATCAGATTTTCTTCCAACACATTTTTCCTTCCGGCTTTTAATAACTGCTTGTCGAATAGCTGTTCCGAAACTGACTTTCCGAACACGTCAATTTTTTATGACACCTTTTCCTTTTGTACGACTTGTTTTTCTTGTTGATGATGATGATGATGGCACAACCATGCCAAAACGCTGTTTTGCCTTCATAATGGCATATTATCAACAGTTTCCATCAAACTGTATTTTAAAATATCTAGATATATTTCTTTATTTATATTTCCAACAATAAGTTCATAATACTCAGCCCATAAACTGTCATATATCCCCAATACTTAATATTACCTCCCCATACTTTACAGTCTCAACCGCCCTTTTCCATTTCCATTGGCGTTCATCAGTTGTGTATCTTCTCCTGTCAAGCCTTCACATTTTTTACAAAGTTTGATCTTGTTAAGTAGATTTCTTTTAGACTGGAAAGCATGGGGAGGGATGTATGACAACTTCTAAGCTGCGTCCTATTCAGAGAATAATGCGAAGTATAAATAAAGAAATATGTTTAGAAACACAACTGGATAGAAATTGTGGATAAAATATTTCATCCGATAAATGAATTCGCCTTCCAGCAGGACAATGATTCAAAACACACAGCCAAAATGTTGGAGATCTGGCTTACTTCTCAGGACTTTCAGGTATTATAATAGCCAGCACAACACCCTGATATAAACCAAAGATTATTATAGCTATAGCGTTAGCTATAATAATCTTTGTCTAAACCCAATTGAAAATTTGTGGTCAGAATTAGAACATGCTCTACTAAATAAATAACTACGATTCTCCACCGTCTCTGTTAAATGTATTATGGGGTCGAGTCTAAAATCATTTGGACCGTTTGAGCAGACTACTTTTAAAAGTATGGTAAAACAATTACAAGCCGTTAAAGAGTTAGTCGCGTATAGATAAATTATTAAAAAGTGTAATGATTAAGATATTCAACAGGGTGCAAAAGTGATTCAACAAATTTTTCTTGTTTTCGAATTTGTAATTCATCATCTGTTGTGTCTAAGTACTTGATAAAACTGCTGTATGATGGTTAATATTCAATATTATTGTCATTTTCGAAAACAAGTTTTATTTTCTTAGTAGTGGTTCAGTGTTACATCATAGTGTATGTTCTGCTCGTCTAGTATTTTCGTGAATTTCGTTTTTCTTTTCGATAGCTGGCAACATAGTATTGTTACAATGAGCACTCTTTAAGCTTTCCAACGGTATATTTTAACAATCTGATAAAATTCGACAGACATAGTAGCGCTTGGTAAATAATTTTAACGCAAATTGATAGAGTTAAATTGCATTCATTGATTTACGAGATACTAATAAAACTGATTAAAATATGCACTTAGCTCATTTTTCTTCATGTAATTACTCTCACAAATAAATTTTCCACAAAATCACGTTTTCATATGTTACTTCATATATCTAAACTTAAAAATTTAATTTCTTATCATTACTAATACCCTCTTTAAAACTGAATAAACAAGATCTTAAAGACTCCTTTGTTCGCTGACCATAAACTAGTCAAGTACCTATCCATAACCAAACATGTCGAGTACATTGTACTTAAATTAGCCTTTTTAAATTTCCTTTTTTCTTATTTTTCCTTTTCATCTTTAATCTAACTATCAACCATCTTTCTACTCCCTTATATTCGATCTTTTGTCCTTTACCTCTTGTGTACAAACATACGCCCAAACCGTTTTACTTCAAGCAGAAGCAAGATGAGTAGGCACAAAAAATGGATCTTTTTAATTGAATTTCGAATAAAAAGCTTTTCAATGGCTACACATATCCGGTGCATTTATTATGTCATGCACTGAAGAATGGATTTTTTTTAAAGGTATATAAAGGGTGTTTATAGCTTTTGTCAAGGTAATAAAGAAATTAATTTATTAATGAATATATAGTATTATTTTTCATTTTAAAATACAGTATTTGTCCTGTAGCAATGTTAAGTATTACTCAGACGAGAAACTAACAGTTCTTTACTTTGCAGGTGGAATACATGTTTTAGCATAAGATGAGAAAAAATTGCAAGGTACTCTATCTTAATTTCAATAAGTGTACCTCGAATACAAAATGAAAATAAATAATAAAAAGACCAAGGTCATGAAATGTCAAGAGATAAACAATGAAGAAAATTGACAGTAATACTTGGAGCAGAAAGATAAGAACAGGTCGATAAATTCTGCTTCTTATTAAATATTAAGAGACACATTCTGAAAAACCTGCCAATTGGTGCGTTTTTTTATTTCTATTATAGAAATTATCTTTTTTTGGATGGTTTAGTTAGAAAAGGAAAAATTTTAAAATTGGAGTAGTTCAGGATCGCCATGCATAATGGCGGCTTCACAAATATCATAGCGATTGTTTAACACGGAGATTACCCTTCTTTTCATCTGTATTTTTAACTATTAATTATACTACTAGTGCACGGAAGTCAGAGGTTAAATATCCGAGACTGCCCTAGATAATAAACTCCTCTGGAACAAGCACGAAAAAGAGGTAATTAACAAGGCTACAAAAGCCTTGATGGTCTGTAGAAACTTTGCAGGAAAAAGATGGGGTACAAACCTAAAAATCTTGCAGTGGATGTACACTGCAATAATGAGACCAATCATCACATATGGGGCAGTAATCTGGAGCAAAAGAACCAGTCTGGTTAATACCAGAGCTAACCTCCCGAAAGTTCAAAGACTGGCCTGTACGTGTATAACCGCGGCAATGAAAACCAGCCCAACAGCTGCCATGGAAGTAATCCTAAACCTCAGACCTTTACATATACTTGTCGAGAGTATGGCAAAGAGGACAATTTATGGGGTAATTAAAGATGAGGTCATAAAACGAAGGTACAATTCAGAAAAAATTAAAAAGAAATTCAAAAATTTTAGCACAAAGTTGAGTCGCAAGAGCGAATGGGACAGAAACATCATTGAAAGACTCAGCAAGAAATCCATTATACGGTATATAGATGGCTTCAAAACAACGGAGAGAACTGGAATAGGATATGAATCCTGCACCAAACACTACGAAAGTTTGGATAAATCACCAAGCATTTTCCAGGCAGAAATACATACCATTAGGAAATGTATTGAATTCAACAAAGAAAAAAACTATCACTGCCAAGAGATTATCATCATGCCGGATGGTCAAGCAGCCGTCAGTGCGCTGAGCTCCCAATTTATCAGCTCCAAGATGGTCTGGGAATGCCTAGACGAATTAAATGGTTTGAGTAAGAATAATAAAGTAACCCTCACGTGGGTACCGGGACACACCGGGATAGAGGGGAATGAACTAGTAGATAGGCTCGCGGGGAAAGGGGCTGAGACACCATTTTTGAGGCCAGAACCTTTGTGTGGAATCAGTAGCGGCGTAATGCTGGAAGAACTAAAGACAGATGAAGAAAGCAGCAGATCCAATTATTGGACGGAGTGAAGATACTTGTTGGTAACTACAACTGGAATAGATTCAAAGAATGTAAAAGCTTAAATAAGAACTAACTCAGAGTTCTGACAGGGGTCCTGACGGGCATTGCCACCTGAAGGAACACCTCAAGAAACTGAACTGGTAGAAGGAGAAGAGTGCAGATTCTGTGAGGAAGTCTTTCAACATCCGAGGATTCCTAAGGAAAATAGGAGTGGAGGACCTGCTCCAGCCGATAAGGTAACTCTTGCATCATGGGAGGGGGCACAATAGATTTACCAAGTCGCAGTATTCAGATCCCATTTCTACGCACATACACATACATTCTACTGCTCAGATTTTCATTTTAGTAGTTATTAAGTTTTGGGGCAATAATTATATCACGAGAGTTTCGAGTTTTTTCGAATAAATTTCATGTTGTTATTTCTTTCGTAAATTTTACTTCTAAAATATTTGTCGGGTCGAGAATATTTGGTGAAAGACAAAATTCTTCATTCTAACTCAACATTGGCCTTAATAAATTAGTATTGCATGATTGACCTTGAATGATTTCATATTAAAATCGTAGTTTCTAAATTAAAAAATTCCTTTTCTTTTTTTTCTAAAATCGAAAGTCGTAGGTTCCTACCCAAACAGCACAAATACGTCTTAAAGACGTCCATAAAACATTTGATCTCAACATTCAGAACGTCTTACGGATGTCCATTAAAGTCGAATGACGTCCATAAGACGTTGTATAGACGTCTTATGTTACAAAAGGTAACGTCTTTAAGACATTTGCTTACAACGTCTTATGGACGTCCTTTCCCAACATATTCCACCATTAAAATTATGTACATTAAAAAGGGCCCTTTAATTTTTTTGTTTGTCTTGTTTACAAAGTCAAACCGTGATTATTCAAAAGTCCAAGACATAACTTTAAGAAAAAATCAAGAGCAAAATATACACTACCATTTTAAATAACTACAAGTTCCGCATGAATAATTTGCTTTAAAAAATATGTTCAACATAATCTCTTTATACAAAAAAATACATATCTTAAGCATAATGTAAACTTTTTCTAATTTGAAATTTAAGAAATGAGGTAGAAGAGCAAATATTTTCAGAGCTACTACTGTTCGAACTATAAGTGAACCTATCAAATTTAAGCCTTAGTTTATCCCTTCGATATAATAACTCTAAAAGGTAGACTATCAACAAAATAAAAATTTATTAAAATAAAAAGTACACAAATCTTTAAATAGTTTTAAAAACAAGAATTTTTATTTAGTCGAATAACAAATCTGGTCTGATGCCCTTTTCAGCCATTTTTGGATTGAAATTTCCTCAATGTTCTAACTTTTTGCCAGTCCTGTTGTCTCTGTAGATCCTAATAACAAACTGATTTTAATTTTATAGAATAAAGTTTATCATTTGTGGGAGTAAATTTTTTGATATTTTTGCGAATTTTTATAATTGTCCTCTACTATAGAATCGTGACTTATGCTATTTCAAGGTTAATATGTATAATGAAAGACAGAACTTACTCATAATAAGTCTCACCAAGTTGGAATCGTAGAACTTTCTCTTTCCTTTTCGTACTAATCAACTGTACATGGTAATTTTACAAGCTCGCTTTACAAAGTCATAAATGCTCCCTACTCCCAGTTTTGAAATTTCTAAAACCTTAAACAAAATTACTTCTTGTAATTAACAAAACTCTATTTTCTATGTTCTTTAAATATAAACCAATCATCAGGAATAAATTAAATCTTACAGGTTTCATTCGTGGAGCACTTCTTAAACAAGCATTTCGCCTTCCACTTCATTAGTAATATTTCTTGTAATATTTAGGACCGGGTCTGGATGAGCTGTGCAAGCCTTTTTTGCACAGATAATATTTTTGAAAATTTCATTTCATATTTCTAATAACATAGAGTTACTACAAAAATATAAGCGGTAAAGCATTCGAGAATTTTCTGTAACACAACCTATAAATAACGTTACTGTTTTTCCTAAGTACATATGATTTTCGATCTTACCTTAAGTATTACATAAACACGAATAAAAAAGATTTTCAGAGGCACATAGATAAATTAACTATTTTAATAAAATTCTTTCAAAAGCTAAATTTTCACAGTCGACACCCCAACAACATTAAAAATGAATAACGACATGACGAAACACAAATACAAAACTAAAAAATCACAGTTGACAGAAACAAAAGGCGGGTTTATTAAAGTTATAGTTTCGCTGGCATCATATTTATGTGTCGTTGTTATCAGTACATCAAACACTCTGTGACAAAAAGCACTAAAGTATATAAAAAAGATCATGCAAAAGTTCTATTAACCAAGGTCGTAGTGAGGCTACTAAAAATTTGTCGTTCAATCAAAAATTTTAACTTCAACTTGTATTCAGCTGAGCTCTGTGCGGCGTTGCAAACTTATTTATTGCCCAACTGCGACAAAATCCATAGGGAAGGAAATGCTTTTTAGTTTTTATCAACTAAATTATTCACAACTGTATTTATTTTCATATAAAATGTAGTATGTATACTTTTAAAAGATATCTTAAAGACGTTGTATATAGACGTCTTATGGACGTTTTTAAAACAACGTCTATAAGAAGCCTTATTTATGTCTTAAGACGTTCAAACAAAATCTGGATATAAAAATGACGTCTATAAGACGTCTAGTGCTGTGTGGGTATTTATAGATATTAGGTATATCTTACTTCTACCTTCCTCTTATTAATTTGTTTGGCATTGTTTAATGTTACTATGTGGGATGATGATTGACACAATTTGTTCTGCCGTGTATAACTCGTTCAAAAGTACATATAGTAAACAAAAATGTGTCCACCACTCTTAAGAGTATTTATAAACCTTTCGATTTATTGAGATAAAATTAGATCCCTTTAAAAGTTAAATATTATAATGACACAACTCATTCAACTTACAATTAGTAAAATAAAAATTTTAAGAACTTGCTGATAGCAGAGTACTTAAGACAACGTCATAAAAATTAGCTTTAAGAGCTCTATAATAGTTGAGTGATTTAATTATGAGAAATTTTAGGTTTTTTAGAAGTGTAATTAAATCACTAATTTAAGAAGAGCCATAATGCACTTTTAATTTATGAGTTTAAATACATTTTAATGCAAGTTAAAATTAACCAAATATAATAATATATTCTAATGCAATAATTAATTTGAGAACCTTGCTTGAACCTGATAATTATTTATTTAAATTATTAATATACGATTAAGCTTGGTTAAATATTTCGGCCCAATGATTCAGAAATTACTTTTGGGAACCCAGAACATTTTGCATTTATTTCATTAAAACAGAATGGATGGGTATTCGGATGGTAATAACGATACTGGATTCAAATTTGTCAATATTCGAGCGTGAAATAGAATATTGGCTCTATTTACTTCAGATCAGATATTGCAGTATGTGAAAAAAAAAATGAAATCAAATTTTACCATATACAGGGAACCGACAAAACTTAATTCTTGCTTAAAATTAAGGTATTTTAAAAATACAGAAAAAATATTACGAAACGTTGGCATTTTCCGTGTTTGCTGGTTGAAAATCAACTCGGAGATTTTTGTTCTGAAGAAGGGGAAGTTTTGCATAGACGCCAACACGAAATATTAAAGAAATGCCCGATTCCTACCGAGTAAAACCCCCCTGGACTTAAGATCTTCACGATTCTATTTCTGTTGACTGTAGCAAGGTTACAATCAACAGAAATTCGCAGTGAGTGTCGTTCGGTTTTCGGGTCGTAGTCTCTACAAACCTCTAGTCATCACAGCATTGGTGTTATCGCTCCAGGTGCCGGTGCCCCTATTGCTTCGCACTGCCTTACATTTCACATTCAATGTAAGGTTAGTCTCTAACCTACTTTCGTATTTCATCTCTCTTACCTTTTGCATTGAAGTTCTAGTCTTACTTGCTTACGCCCCTTATTCCAGATCTAGGAACTTGCTTCTTAGCCACCAATAATTCAACCTGTTAGAGCATTGCTCCGTCTGATGCTGCATCATGGTCTCGCTAACTTCTTTTCTCTACTAATCTCTCGCATCTTCTGAATGACTTCGTTGAGGGATTTAGCGTCTCAACCATCTTCTCTAGTAGATACTGCTGCATATTATCAGAGAACTGGGCACTAAATGCCCTTTTATTGATTCGTTTTCTCATTTATTTTCGTTTTTCTAGTTTATAACCTTTTGAGGTTATGTTTCACCCTAGGTACATATGCGCCCCATCAACTCCGCCCAGTGAGGTATTGCCTCATCTGAATCTGCGTTATATCGCTTTTTTATTCACTCTTCTTTCTCCTTTGATGATACCAAAACCATTTTATCTTCACTATTCTTTCTTCGAGGCTATGCTGCTGCTGAGTCGCGATGTGTCCTCTTCGGTTGCTGGCATGCAACTATATGTGAGAGAATTTTGCTTGCAGCCTTCATATATCAAAATCATTAAACAATTTCGAGAAAAATTCGGGCATATTGTATCCACGTATGAACCTATCTTGTTCGACTTTTATTTATAATCTTGATTTCTCGTGTAGCTGACGCAATTGAGATTCTTTTCTACCAGGGCAATTTTTTATGTTTCCGATAAAATGTAAGTTCGAGAGAACTTGGCCGACATCTATCGCTTTATTTTACGAATTTGAATTCTAATTTAAGTATTGATAGAAATTTTTATATGCTAGTTTATAGCAAACCCAGGATTGAAATTGAAATTTTGAAATATGTTTTAAAATCGGTAAAATTATTATCTAACTTTTTTAGCAACGGAGCTGAAGAATGAACCTTACTCTTAAAAAAATAATTTATCTTTGAAGATAATGAAGTTAAGAGATGCTTACTATTGATCAATACTTTTTAACTTTCTTATTATCCTGAGTAAATCCTAATTTAAAATAATTAACCTAATAATTATTTAATCCTAAATTAATCATTAACATTTCAAAAATATTAACTAATTTTTATTATAATTAACTCCTAACTATAATAATTATCTTGTATTACAAATTCGCGCTTAACGCATATGTATAATCTGAATTAATTTATCGTATTTTTGTTCCAATATTCACATTAGTCTTCCCGAAATAAATATTCAATCAAAACCTGGACAAAATCTGTTAAAATTATCGCTTTTTACGAGAACTGAAAATTTTGATATTTCAGATTCATCTCACTCTAGCGTTTGATAAATGTCTCTTAAAGTTTTAATTTTACAGTCAAGAAATATAAACGTCATTTAAAGTTCTTGTGAAGTTCCAGTGTCTTTTCATTTATTATCATGGCTTCTTTCCTAACTGTAAAATATGTTGAGTTTTGAGTATTGAAAAACTCATTTATTTCGAATTCTACGCGGTCTTATTCTATGTAACAGCCAAATCACTATCCTTCATAGGTATTTTGACGTTCAAATAGCCTGCGAACTAAGTAATTCTGAGTGTCCTTTAGTTAAAAAATTATTTGGAGACAGATAGTCTCTACCCTCGCTTTATTTTATAAAGGAAAATCCTTTTTACTTTATTCTATTTATACTATTTTCCGCATGTTTGGGGTGTTTTAGGAAAACTTCACTAATTATACGCGCCTAACCATATTTTCGTAGTTTTAAATGAAGAAGTCTTGAAGTTCTCTGATGCTTTCTATAAGATCGGTGTTCCTCCTGATACAAGGAAAACCGAACAATGACCAGATATAAAGTTATGAATTTATGTCTACAATTAGACAGGAATTTTGGCCAAAGATCTTAACGAATTTTGTTGTGTTTAGAGACACATGAGTATAGCTGTGAAAACACCGTATACTTGAAAGCAAAACCAAAATGGAAAGATTAAAGATGTATCTGAAACTGTCCTTTTGTGAGGACGAGTTGCCCTGAAGAAAGGAATAACTCAGAATATCAAACTTCGTATTTTGCGCAAATCTCGAATAGTAGTTTCTGAATCACGCCTCAAAATCAGGAACGTCACCAATGACTTGACTGATGAAACTATGAACTTAATCTAATAAATTACAGTGGATATTGACACCTTCTTCTGACAATTGGAAATTAGCAAATGTACATTTGGTTGGCGTTGGTTCCGCCCCATTTTGAAGAGTAGCTAGTGCTATCAGTTTAGGCTCAGGTACCATGTCGGTACAGTGGTCTCATTTGAGAAGAGTTTTTCAAGAAGTAGAAAGGTTATCGCCTCTCTTGTTCAGAGTGGCGTTCTTTTCAATTTTAATGGACTTATGAATCAATATTACCTTGTAATGTTCTATATTGGCGATTTATTGGCAGTTGTCAAAATTAATTTTGTGATCTGTCTAATGCTGATAATGGAAAAGGACATATAATATCTGTTTATTTATTACGCTGCATATATGTTTATTTTATCTTACCAATATTCTTCTTTTGGTTTGACCTGCGTTTGTATTACTACCAGGTTGATTTAATTCTTTGGCTTTCTAAGGGATGAATCTATTATTTTATGTAGTTTGTAGGCTGCAGAAATGAAATTTTGGAGTGATGTTTTGTGCGTTTCATGTATGGAAGCATGATAATCTGTCAGTTGTTGGTAGGTGGATTTATTTCTTTTACGGGTTTTTATTACTTTTTAAATAGTTGGCTGATTGTAGCCACTTTATTTAAGAGCTTTATTTACGTATTGTAGTCCTTTGTCTTTTCCTTGATTGTCAGTTGAATGAAGGATTATTGAAATATGGGCGTTGGCTACACCATGTATCTGTGATATAATGGGTGGTGTATATGATCATCCGTCTCTGAACTGTAACTTCGGGTACAATTAAGGAAATCCAGGAAGCAGTTGAGTTAGTCTTGTCATGAGATATATAAATACGTCGTCTATGTAGCGATAACACAGTTTGCGAAAAGATTTTTAATAGATGGAGAAAGTAGTGACAGCTTCATTCATCCGTCTGTATATCTGTTAATTGAATAAAAAATAGGCATTTTCAAGGCAGTGTTAAGTGAGGTTCATATCGTAAGCTGGGAAGTCTTCTTTTTAAGCCATCTGCTCCAGTGCTTCATCTATCGGTATGCTTGAATACAGAGCTTATTATAAGGTCACCTTTGTCAACTTTTGTGAAAAAAGTTTTAAGAAATCAAACGGCTCATCCATGGTGACCTTGACGTTGAAATTTGTCCTTGGGCTTGCCCTTTATAGACATTGGATCTCTGGATGTGCTTTGTATCACCTATGTTATTTATAACGTTAGATAGGAAATTGTTCGTACTTTCCATTCCTTCAATACAAAATGGAAATTCCGGTTTAAGAATATCTACTTGACCTTCAAAAATCCTTGGAGGACAAGACGAAGATCAAATTTAAGGTCATTATTGAACCATACAACTTTTGCAAGAAATATTTTTCTCTAACTCGCGAACCCTTGCGGTATCGCAGAAACCATCAACAAGTTGCCAGTCACAGAATGCAAGATGGAAAGCACTAAGTTGGGCATCTCGCTCCGTAAAAGGTCGTTTATTGAGTTCAGCAATTTTCGAGATTATTCCACACATGCTGATTTTTTTAAGCTATATAATGACAAACAGGATACATTTTCGAAATATCACAGAAAATAATTGCTAATTTCAGTTCAAAGCTATTACGGGAACAACCTCGAAATTCCGCAATTAGAACTTCAAAACATAATTACTTAATGAAATTTATATTACCTAAATAGTTTTGAAGTAACTTACAATGGCTGTTCAAGAAAATACCATATGTTGAAAGTTTTAACTAATAAATCTTGTAGTAGCGCTCTTATTTCATCTTATAAAATATTATGCAAAATCAATATTCCTGCTTCCACCATTGAAGTACAAGTAATATTAGATTTTCAGTGAGCTTTAAGAGCTCTTACAGAACTGTGATTGGATTTTATGTAGGAGGAGGTATTAAAATTCATATAAAGAGGCTTATATTTAATTATAGTTTTAAATAATAAGCTGAAATGCTTCTAAAGTTAATTCTGAGGATCAATCTAAAAATTTATGGATGAAAACAAATTGTTATTGGAAAGCACGTCCGGATAGACGTCATAAATATTTACATATTAAGTCATTACTTCTTTAGTTATACCCAAATTTTTACTCAAAAAACTTTTAATTACGGGGGCACTAGAAAAATTTTGAACTGAATTTATAAAAACTTACAAAAAATAAATCCAAACTAGTATGAAACTACATCAAATCCCCCTTTTCTCAAAAAAGTTAATAACAAACACATTAGTTATATACAGATGGGTCTAGGAATCGTGAAAATAGTTTGGAATAACAATTTTTGATGAAGATTAATGCTAGAACATCTATTAACTCTCTTAATAATCCCAATACTTAGAGATAAACTCATCAAGACCAAAACAAAGGAAATACTTCATTTCAAAATACTCACCAATATTTGATAAAAAGCTAAATTCAAATAACTATTTAATGACAGTAAAATTAGCTTATTTCGTGGATCTCATATTTGAAACCAAAATGTGTAGTAATTGAAAGTTTATGATTAGCTAATGCTCTAAGAAAAGTTTCAAGATGTTTCAATTTTGAAAAATTAATTATCAAAGTTAAAGAAACTGAGTTGCGTAATGTGTTGTAGTTGAATAAAAGTTTTGACATTAATAATTTAACATCTCGATAATGAAAGAAGATAAACAAGTTTACCTTATCTCCTCTTAAAGCTTAGGTCACGTAGAATACTAAAAAATATCAGTGACATAGATAAATTATTAAATTCACCCCTAGACAGAGTACAATTACCCCTATGCAAGGAAAATAGAAATAAAATATAAAATATCTGAAAAATATTGTGTTTATGAGTGGCCATATATTTATGGTTTGTTTTTATTGCCATTGGAAGTGAAAACAACCCCTTAGAGTCAAAAAAGCCAAAAAATATTTATAAAAATTAAAAAAAAAATATTTCTGAAATATAAAAATTACGAGAACTATGAAACAGATATCTTCATCCAGATCCAGTACAAATACATCTTATAAAGAGGGTAAAATTACCCCCAAACTACTCCCAACCCACGCTAAGGTTGAGTCCCTGTTAGTCAATTACGGCCAAACTCTTTTAGCAGTCAAGTGTCATCGAAATAAATAATTTAAGGAAAAAAACGTTCCGTCCAATCTATGGGGTTGGAGATAAAAAATGAAATTCTAATCTCACCCCTATTTTTTCCGCTAAGGGTGGGTTCTTGCTACTAAATCGCGGCCAAACTTATTCACAATTAAGTGATATCGATATAAATAAATTTAAAAGAAATTCTTAATCAAACTTACATGGTCGGATATGAAAAATGAAATTCTAATCTCACCCCTATTTTTTATGCACTAAGGGTGGGTTTATAATAGTAAATTATGGCCAGACTTTTTTCGCGTTCAAGTGTCATCCAAAATAAGTAATTGAAGGAAAAGAAACGTTCCATCTAACTTATAGGGTCCAAAATAAAAAATAAAATTCTAATCTCACCCCTATTTTTCCGCTAAGAGTGGGTTCCTGCTAGTAAATCACAGCCAAACTTTTTTCACAATTAAATGGCATCGATATGAATATTTAAAAGAAAAACTCTAAATCAAACTTACACAGTCGGAAATAAAAAATGAAATTCTAATCTCACCCCTATTTTTTTGCGTTAAGGATGGATGTATTATAGTAAATCACGGCCAGACTTTTTCCGCGTTCAAGTGTCATCCAAAATAAATATTTGAAAAAAAAAGAAACAGTCAATCGAACCTACAGGGTCGAAAATAAAAAATAAAATTCTAATCTAACCCCTCTTTTTTTCAGCTAAGGGTGAGTTCCTGCTAGTAAATCACAGCCAAACTTTTTTCACAATGAAGTGGCATCGATACAAAGAATTAAAAAAAACTCTTAATTAAACTTACATGGTCGGAAATAAAAAATAATATTCCAATCTCACCCCAATTTTTTTTGCGGTAAGGGTATTATAGTAAATCACGGCCAGACTTTTTCCGCGTTCAAGTGTCATCTAAAGTAAATAATTGAAGAAAAAGAAACATTCAATCTAACCTATAGGATCGAAAATAAAAAAATAAAATTCTAATCTCACCCCTATTTCTTTTCCGCTAAGGGTGGGTTCCCGCTAATAAATCGCGACCAAACTTTTTTCACAATTAGGTGGCATCGATATAGATAAAAAAAAACTCTAAATCAAACTTACAGGGTTGGAAATAAAAAATGAAATTCTAATCTTACCCCTATTTTTTTGCGCTAAGGGTGGATTTGTTATAGTAAATCACGGCTAAATTTTTTCCGCGTTCAAGTGTTATTCAAAATAAGTAAAAAAAAAAAGAAACGTTCAATCTAACTTACAGAGTCGAAAATAAAAAATAAAATTCTAATCTCACCCCTATATTTTTTTTGCGCTAAGGGAGATTTATTATAGTAAGTCACGACTAAACTTTTTTCCTGTTCAAGTGTTATCCAAAATAAATAATTGAAGAAAAAGAAACATTCAATCTAACCTATAGAGTCGAAAATAAAATATAAAATTCTAATCTCACCCCTATTTTTTTGCGGTAAAGGCGTATTTATTATAGTAAATCACGAACAAACTTTTTTGCGTTCAAGTGTTACCCAAAATAAATAATTGAAGAAAAAGGAACATTCAATCTAGCCTACAGAGTCGAAAATAAAAAAATAAAATTCTAATCTCACTCCTATATTTTTTGCGCTAAGGGTGGATTTATTATAATAAATTACGGCCAAACTTTTTTCGCGTTCAAGTATCTTCCAAGTAAATAATTGGAGAAAAAAAAGTTTAATCTAATCTACAGGGTCGGAAATAAAAAATAAAATTCTAATCTTACCCCTATTTTGCGCTAAGGGTAAATTCCTGTTAGTAAATCACGGCCAAACTTTTTTTACCGCCAAGTATCACCGAAATAAATAATCATTTTGCGCTAAGGGTGGGTTCTTGATAGTAAATCACAGCCAAACTTTTTTTGCACTCATGTGTTATTGAAATAAATAAATAATTAAGAAAAAAACATTCAATCTAAATTACAAATTACGTTATATCTCACGTTACCTACATCTCAATCAGTAGGTAAAAAAGGATGTGATGGCGTCTCTTTTACTATTTGGTACACAAGATTTTACCCCCAACCGTTAAAGAACTGTACGTATTCTGTAGGGGAAATATATTCAAAACGACATATACGAACAAAATGGCGCATCGACCTTTATTTTAATTTGGCGGGCCCGAGCGAGCCCTACTTAATCATGTCTGATAATTTTTGTATCTGTGACCAACCTGTCAAAACACTAGCGCCACTCTGTCATTCATTTTGTGAGTTGCGTTTCAATCAAGTTTCTTGTTTATTCAAGTTTTTTTTTCAAGTGGAATTAGATCTTGTTTCTGTTAAATGGATTTCTATTAATAAATCAAGGTCAAACTTTTTTGAGGTTAGGTGTCATCGAAATAAATAATTGAAGAGAAAAAAAAGTTCAATCTAACCTACAGGATCGTAAATAAAAAATAAAATTCTAGTCTTAACCCTATTTTGTCGCTCTAAGGATGGTTTCCTCTTGGTAAATAGCAACCAAACTTTTTTTGCGATTAAGTGTCATCGAAATGAATAATTGAAGAAAAAAAAACGTTCAATCTAAACTACACGATTGGAAATAAAATTCTAATCTCAAATAATAAAAATGGGTCTCTCTTTGTTGAGAATTGAGAATATTGATAATGGTAATAATCAATCCCAGAAAAAATCCTACAATGGATTAATATTTTTATCGCTTAATAAATTAAAAATCAAAGGTACCAACCATCACCCGGGAACCATTAAACAAAATTCCCAAAACAAGCTTTATAATTTTGATAAACGATAATGACCAGACGGTAGTAATCCCTTAAGTTTTCTTTATACTGTAGCTTCTTCAAGAGAAAAGCTTCTTTACGCAGTCTTAATCGGATCGGATTAGATGACGGTTCAGATTTTTGGGACGACTGTTATTTTCTTAATAAGGTCGTTGGATCATGCTACCAGATAAAAATTGTCCTTGGTTACATAATTACTGTTTATGACATTCTGTTAAGCTCTTTATACAGGTACATAATTAGTAATTATTAGTTTAAATCAGTTAATTCTAAATAAATGAAAGTATTGCTTAAATTATTTTAAACTATTATGTATTCTTCTTATATAGTTTTCACAATTTTTCATAGCAGAAAAATCATATACTCAATATAAATATTTAACTGAAATACTGGGTAGTATCAAGATTTCGTGAATTTTATTATTCTAAATAGAGATATAAAATTCGAGTATTTTCTCAGTTATTACCCACTATAAAGTCTGAATAAATAGATATAGAAATTGGATGCATATAAACTAGCATCAAACATGATATTGTAACAGTATTAATAAAATTACCAGTAAGTTAACTTAGCTTTGTGCTAGCTGAAGATTTCGGTGATTTCTGAACTGTCTATGTATTTTGACTTTCAAATACAGAAAGAAAACATACACATTTGCTGCCATTTTGTTTTATTTCGATTTTAATTGTTTTTAAATTATAATTCCTAGTGAATTTTAGAAATAATTGCAATTAATTGAGATATTTAAACAAACATGAATATCTCCTTTACATACCCATGCAGGGATTTATGTGCAACTTGTGATAAAATGAATGTGGAGATATTATATCTGACACAACAACTAGAAAGCTGTGACGGTAATAAGCAAGCAGCTATAGACAAACAGCCGAAGTTGAATGAAGCTGATTAAATCATGTATTTGAAAGGAAATACTGACTACTTCCCATGAAAAATTAACACTTTGAGGCTGTCGCAATGTCGCAATTTTGAAGAAACCCTGGCATCACTGAACATGACTTGCAATAATGTTTATTACGTTCTTAAAGCACCTTCTACTCGTATAATCAATCAATAGCTAAAAAAGGATGTGGTGGCGTTTCTTTTATGACACATCATTTTTTACACAAGGTTTTTCCTCCAGCAGCTAGAGAACTGCATGTGTTCTGTAATTCTTGTTCAGCCCAGGACAAGAACTAAACTATCATAAGGCTATTTTATCATGTTATAGCAAAGAAGCCCTGCTTTGACACGGTGCAGATCAACTTCCTCTTAAGAAGACATTTTCACCTCGAGTGTCACTGAGACATGGGCTTGATTATCCAAAAATTGTTGAGAGAAGTGTCTGATTGGCAACTGTGGCAAAGATGTTGAATTTTCAGTTGAACAGAGCACTTGTCTGATTTTGTCCAAAGAAGTGTCCATTACCTACGCGGCTAATAAAAATAATCAAAATAAATAATGACGAACATTAACGGCGATTAAGAGAAAGTTAGCAAAAAATCCCACCAAAAGCCCCCAACCAATAATACAGTCAAGCGCTCCCAAGGAGTCAGAAGTTGTAAAAATGCTCGAAAACCCGCAGTTAAAACACATGTAGGAACACTGTATTGAGATCGTTGATAGTCATTAGATCTACGTCTTTTACACATTTCTTCGCGTAGAAGAATATATTTTAGTGATCTGTGTCACTATTTTTTTTAGGGGGAATTTCAGAATAATGGGTATTTGAACTAACCTGAACTAAACTGGCATATAACTGATTATTAACTACTCTTTCGATTCCTTAAAAACCATATTTAGGTGTCCTATTTGAAACAATTTTTGGTGAAGCCCGAACCATTTGTATTTTATGAGGAACTCACAACTTTGGAAGCGCAAAATATACAGAAGGACGAAGATACCAAGATAAACAAATAAAACATGAAAAAGAGAAAGACGGAGACATCAGTGATAAAATATTAGTTAATGATGACTATTTTTGAGGGAAAAAGATCAATGTTCAAACATTCCTTCACGTTTTAAATTTTGACATAAAAAAATTGAGAATTTTGCAAATTTAAAAATATTTCTCAGTTAATAAAAAAAAGCGATAATATACACAACTAATATATCAGGCTCGGGTGCAGAAGCCTATGTATTGTTGGTTGCTTTAATCAAGTTTATTGAGTCTATTCACTAGTTTGTTGTCTGAGTAAAGACCTTTAAGGCTGATCAATCCTTAAAGGTATCTTTTAGGTCTCGGGCCCTCATATAAAAATTATTTTGATTACCTCACCGTTGAGGTTTTGTAAATGTGGTATTTATATCGAGTCGGACAAATGTTTTATGTGCGAAAAACCTCGGTAGCGGAGCGTTTTTTTAGGGCAATACAAACTTATGGATTTTATGCGAGAAAAAAAGTAATGACCTCAATGTAGTTGCTTACTTTAACGGGTACTTTTTTTATACAAAACCCCATCTGTGAGGTAATTAATTTTATGACGTCATAACTTTGCTATGTTGGAGTTGGCGGACGCACCTAAAAGACCATATATATTTATCCGACAAATTATTTATCGCTTTTTGTATAAAAAAAATTACCCGTTAAAGTAAGAAACTATATTGAGGTCATTACTTTTTTTCTCGCATAAAATCCATAAGTTTGCATTGCTCTAAAAAAAAACGCCCCGCTACCGAGGTTTTTCGCACACAAAACATTTGTACGACTCGACACAAATAACACATTTACAAAACCTCAACAGTGAAGTAATCAAAATCATTTTTATATGAGGGCCCGAGATCTATTTAGTAGGTTAGAATTTTGAATTCGAAGACGAGGTATAAGGCTGTCTCTTCCTCGTTACACATTCTACATCTTCAATTTTCATATATTGTACTATGGCTATGCTATTGGCCAGATTAAAAAAACCAAAGGCTTTTAAACGAAGCATAAAATATCCTAGTTGTTAATAACAAACCACGGTTAAAATTATTGTATCATTCTTATCGATCTTTAAGTTCAAAATACATAAATAACACTTCATAGTCTGTAGCACATATGTTATATTAGAGTTCTTTATAAGTTTTGATGCTTTAATGCCTGCTCGGTACAGCATATTATTGTAAGCGACTGACAATATCAGAAAAAGTCAAATTTTTGGAATTTAATCCAGCATAATCCAATAAAATATTGTGCAGCTGGCTTCAAACAAAAACCTTTGTTTTTAAAACGTTTTAGCAATCAAGCAAAAAGTATTTAAAAAGACTGAATACAGATGCATAAAATGATTTTTTTTCTATAAAATTATTGAGGAATTGTGATATGACCATGCTACATTTTCTCGCACTCTCATGTGATGACTCACATAACTCGATACATCACTTTTAACACAATTATTAAAAGAAGGGAATTCCTGATACATGGTGTCACCCTTAGTTAAGGGTCTTTAGATCAAAGAACTTTTTCGTCTCGTTACCGTAATTCTCAGTGTTTCCCTAGTACACGAGGAAAAATTCCACTTTGACAGGGAATACGCTGGAAAATGTGTATTTGGACTTTAATGGCCTTGTAAGTTACAGGCTTCCATCTTTTTAAAAAACTTATTACCAAAGCAGCAATATTTACATCAAGTATTAAGGTAGTATTTTTATTTTTAGAACTTTTCCTTGAATATTATAAAATAATTAGACGTGCTGTACTGATCTAAAATTTTGGGTAATATACGGAATCAGACTGTAGGGAAAAAACAGTTTTAAATTTTGACATGTCTTCTCCTAAAATTGACTTGCACGTATATCCTGCGAGTGTCTGAGCAAGAACTTTAACAGCTTTTATCTTTACCAAGCTAATTCAAATATTTCAAAACTGTAAAGCATACATCAAGATACCATAGGGCATAGATTGGACTCTATACCTATCTGAAGAAAACCATTTTTAGCTGCCATCTATAGGTTTGGAGAATAGCTGGTAGAGTTTAAGCATGCACCAACTTTACTGTACATTATGTATTGGTTCGTAAACATTATTTATTATAGAAGTTGCAGCCATTTGAAGCATTGTTTGAAAAAGAAGGGTGTTTTTTGTCAACAAATAATGAAAATAATTTATTTTTATTAGCTTTTGTCAATCAAATTTAAAACCGCTTAAGAAGGAATATTTGGGATAATTGGAAAATAAGATATATAATTGAAAGCATATTTATGTAAATGAAATGATATAAACCTAAAATGGAAAAAAAAATTTTGAACATCGCAGGATTAAAACACTTTAAACTACCATTTGGCGTGTAATAAATATTGAAATAATTTGTTGTTATCCAAAAAAAAAATTATAAATATAATATGAAACTAATCTGGTCTATACTGGAAAACCTTTTTGGAACCTATCAGACCCTACAAATTTTTCTCGTATAGCATCAACTTGCTTTAATAAGCCTAATTGTTCCAAAATTAAATTTTGGTGTAGAGGCCATTATAATCTACAAAAAGTAATTTTTTTGTAAGACGCTATCAAATTGGCTGTATTAGTATGTTGTAGTTTACGACTTCCTTATCAAAAATGCTTAAGGTCATAAAGCGCCAAAACCCATAAATTTTGAGATATTGAAGGTCAAAGGTCGCGGGACCTATTATTTATTAGTGGCGGCAATTCAGTTGTTTGATAAGAAATAAGTTTTTCGAAATTAAGCTTCACACAAAAATTGCTGGGTTTGAAGTGAGACATCTTAAGATGACCTTGACTATGACCTATGGGTCAAGGTAAAGGGTTAACTATTGGTCAAAAAATAAAATCATAAACGAAAACCTTTATTTTTTATGCCAAGAAAACATTGCTGGTTGTGTAGTAAGGTATCTTAAGGTAACCTTGACCCATGGGTCAAGGTTTAGGGTCAGTTCAAAGTCAAAACAAAATAACAAATATGAAGCTTTTTTATCCCGAAAATGGATGGTACTGATTGAAATTGTGCATCGGAATGAAAATTGAAAAAATATTTTGTAACCTTAAATCAATTAAAAACTTTTTTTGTGTAAATATTAAAATAAATATTTAATTTTAAAACATTGTTTCTGTACGTTCTACACGTTGCATATTATGGGTACATAAGGCTGCATATGACCATGTTTTTGTGGATATTAAAAATATCCTCTTCTTATCATAATAGAAGAGAAAACGTACAAACTACTAGGTATTGACATAAGTATAAAATTTTTAAGTGGCTAAGGCACTCTAAAAATAGTTGCAAATGTAACTAAATAGGTAAACTAAAATAATAAATGACAAATTTAGAATTTATGGGGACATAAATTTACCTTAAATGATTTTTAATTATTAAAAACTGAAATGTTTTTTTTAATCGAAAATAACAAAATAAACTGAAAGTAGCAAAATTCCGTACAACAAAAAAGCCACCAAATAAAAATTTGGCACAAGTATGAGCAACGTAACGAACGTTAGAAATGAAATGTCTGATGACATAAAATGGGTAACGAAAACTGTAACCTTTGATTTGTGGCGCCATCTAATAGTTTGGAGAATTTCACAAATGTAGTTTAGCAGGAAACTGCATAGTTCACAGGGCTTGCTGAAAAGTTAAAGTATTCTAATTGATAATTCCATATAGGGCAACTTTTTTTGTCCGATTTAACTAGCTATTCGAAATATTTCACATATTCCTTCTAGGAAACAAAGAGAATTTGATTACGAGTTCTTTAACTGAGAATCTTTCAAGCCCAGTCTAAGTCGTTTTTACGATAGCATAAAAAAGGATGAATGAAAAATGCGCTGAGAAGTACGAGTATAGGGAAAAATATACTTTTTTTTTCTTAAAATATTTTTTAGTCTGGAACAAATTTTCTTTTTCGGTTAGAAAGTGAACTAATAGATCCCACTATCTTGACTAGAAGAACTTTTATGGCCTTTAAAAGATTCTCCCTTAACAATTTTTCTGTGTACATGCCGGTAACAATTAGCGATTTACTGGTATCAGCAGCCCTTATTTGAGAATACTCGATGGGATTACCGTGCTATCTAAGGGTCGCGTGTCAACATGGGGTAGACAGTTTGCTGAGAGAATTGCGTGGAGTTTTCGTAAAGAGGAAAATTTAGTATCATTTTGGTTCTCTTAAATACGAGCATCTTCAGAAACAAAACACTGGTTCTGGATTTTTATTAAATAAACAAAAAACCACCATAATATAGTAGAACTGCAACTTTTTTTCAAAACATGCCTAATAATGATATTTTACAAGTTAACTATGCTGTATCTTTTTGGAAAATCAGGCTGTACCAAGACTAGATTTAGAAACCTCAATCTGAAGACCATCAAAATGAATGGGAATATTATTGAGTGGAAGTCGGAGGTCAAATACCTGGGCCTGATCCTAGATAACAAACTTCTCTGGAATAAGCATGAAAACGAAGTAATCAGCAAGGCTACAAAAGCCTTGATGATCCATAGAAAGTTTGCGGGAAAAAGATGGGATACAAACCCAAAAATCCTACAGTGAATATACCCTGCAATAGTGAGACCAATCATCACATATGGGGCTGTAATCTGGAGTAAAAGAACCAGTTTGGCTAATACGAAAGCTAATCTCTCGAAAGTTTAAAGACTGGCATGTGCATGTATAATCGGGGCAATGAAAACCTGCCCAATGGTCAACATGGAAGTAATTCTAAACCTCAAACCCTTATATATATATATATATATATATATATATATATATATATATATATATATATATATATTTCTAGAGAACATGGTGAAGAGGATAATTTATAGGATGATTTGAGATGAGATCATAACACGAAAGCCCAATCTCTCATCCAGAAATCATCTAGTCTGGAACATGTTCCAAGAAGCAATGAAAAAGAAATTCAACTTTGTGAAAACCTTCAGCACAAAGTTGAGTCACAAGAGCGAATGGGACAGAAACACCATTGAAAAACTCAGCAAAAAATCCACTATATGGTATACAGATTGCTCCAAAACAACGGAGAGAACTGAAGTAGAAGTGTATGGACCTGTCGCCAAACACTACGAAAGCTTGGATAAGTCACTAAGCATTTTCCAGGCAGAAATATATGCCATTAGGATATGTATTCAATTTAACAAGGAGAAAAACTATCACGGTCAAGAAATTATCATGATGACGGATAGTCAAGCAGCCATCACTGCGCTGAACTCTCAAGTTATAAGTTCCAAGATAGTCTGGGAATGCCTAGAGAAACTGAATGATTTGAGTAAGAGTAATAAAGTCACCCTCATGTGGGTATCGGGAAATACCGGGATAGAGGGGAATGAAAAAGTAGACAAGCTCGCGAGGGAAGGAGCTGAGATACCTTTTCTCGGGCTTTCCTGTGGAATCAGTAACAGCGTAATACTGGAAGAACTAAAGATAGAAGAAGAGACCAGGAGATCCAATTATTGGACGGAACTGCAAGGATTGAGACAAGCGAAGATACTTCTGGGGAACTACGACCAGAAGAGATTGAAAGAATGCCCAGCTCACAGTTCTGACAGAGGTCGTGACGCGACATTGCTACCTGAAGGGACACCTCAAAAAACTCAGACTGGTAGAAAGAGAAGAGTGTAGATTCTGTGACGAGGAGGACGAAACCTCTATTCATATCCTTGTAGAGTGCAGCACACTAGAAAACCCTACCTACCTTGATACCGTCCAACATCCTGAAATTCCTGAGGAAATAGAACTGAAAGACCTGCTTTAGCCGATAAAGTAACTCTTACGATTGGGCGGCAGTAGGAAGGCACAATAAATCTACCAGATCGCAGTGTACAAACCATCAACTCTAAGCACATACATACAAGACCAGATTTGCAGTAAAATAGATATATGAAGATATTTTTCCGCAACCTGGAAAATCCTCCTTCAGAATTTAATGAATATTTTAAGTAATTTTGACCCCGCTTATTTTTGCATGGAATTTGTAATAAAAGTTTTAAGCACGAGTTTTTAAAGAGAATCAATAACATCACGCAGCGAAGTAACTTATTTTTCCCTGCGTTTACGAAGTTTTGAAGGAAATGGCAATTCGGCATGAAAATTTTTGCTAAAACTTTGAACGAACAAGAAAATGGTTTCCCTTATTTTGAAAAAAAAATTCTGCGTCGAAGATAGGCCAAGTAAAAAAGAAAGTCTTTTGGTGGAATTTCAAATAAGAAAACATTGTAATGACACTAATTCTGTAAGAACCCTCAATAGTACAAGACATATCAGAATGTTATTAGGAATTTTTTGAAAAATAGGAGATTCGATATGTTAAAGAACTGCTATAGTGATACAAGGCCTTTGATGACATCAAGCTCCATTTTATTTCCCAAAAAAAGATAAATGTGGTAGTTTAATTAACATATATTTTATTGAAATAAAATAAAAATTCAGTAAACTGGAAATTGGTCAATACCGACCAAAATTGGAATGCATCGACATAAAATATACCAGAATGAAAAAAGTGTTCAAATAAGAAAGAAAATATTTTAAAATTCAAAAGAGTATAATTTATTTCCAAAAGAAGGATCAGGCAAGGGAGGAAAATGACAACTATGTTAGAGTTAATGGTGATGAAAATTTGCCGTAAATTTAGTCAAAATAGATGGAACTGAATAAAATATTTAGACAAAAAAAATATGCTAAAGCATTTTTCTTGCGATTACCGTGACAGTTTAGCAAAAAATCCAACCCAGAAACCTACAATAAGTGATATTTTATATAAATCAGTGACAAAAAGTTCGTGGCTCTCCTTAAATCCTGTGAAATTACTTTTTCTCGAGACGCTGAAAAAGTTCTGTTCGGACTAATAATTTCTTAGACGGAATTTTGTTTTGAAAAGTAATAGAAACATGAAAATAAGTATATATATATATATATATATATATATATATATATACTGCACTTTCTCTCCTAAAAAATCAGATTTTCAAAGATAAAATTCAGGTTTTTCGTAAATATTTTATATGAAGGCTTGAGGGCTTCATAAAAAAGCGTATCTTACCGCTTCCTGTGGTAATAAATCTAGAATGGTAAGATTAAGTAATAATGTCGTCCTTCATAAGCGACAATGTTTACCAAAGTTATGCAAAATAAATGAAATTAGCGCCTGAGGCATCAACATTTTAAGCAAATTTTGATTAAGTTTATATTCGTTCAGTATCAGCGATACGACTTATTTCGAAGACGTCATTATCAACAACAAATATATTATTTTGAAACCATCAGAAGAAGATAATTTGGGCTCCAGTAAATATAATTTCAAACGCATTGATCAGGAATCGTGCGAAAACACTCTACTATACAGGGGGATTTATTTAATCCTTACGTAATACAGTTGCTTAGGAACTGAGTGAAACTATTAACTACGAGATGGGGTGAAATATAATGTACGTTATGGAAAAATAATGAGTTTTCTGGTTTGATATCGCGTGGCTAGTTTATTTAAAAAGGGGGTGGAAAAGTGGGATACGACGGGTAATGAGGTTTACGAAATGCGGTATTGGAACAGTATCATTGTGGGGTGCCAATAATTATGTGATGCATATTAAATATATAATAAAGCTTGCCAAAGCTTATTTTCTAATGCATTTAAATTAGAAACATGATATGGTGTCATATATGACGCAAAGATAGCATTAATTTTTATCGATTTTTATTACAATATGTACCTTAATGGACTAAAGCAGCCTACTGTCATCGGCGACACCAAAACTTTGAAATAAAGAATAAAAAATTATGCAATATTTTAATATTTTCCTAGAAGCGAATGTTTTCAGTTCAGATTGGTTTCCCAAGACGATTCTAAAAGTCCGCGACTACATTTATTGCTGAAATTCCAGAAATTATAAATAGCTCATGGACAGTCCCTATAGGTGGGTAACGACAAAATTAAGTTATTAACAGGTTGTACACCGAAGATATCAATAAATAGACAGATTGTGTATTTCAGTGTATATTATATTATTATTATTATTATCGGCCAAGCGCTTTCGGTCTTACTTAGACCATCCTTAGGGCTCAGACCTCGTCAAAGAGCACACCTTAACCTTGCCATTTGGAGAACAGTCTCCAACGCCAGCGTAGCCTCCACACAGATCAATTCACATATACAATTAAAAGTAAGTCCCAAATTAAAATTAAAATATTCAAAACAATGTTTACATACATTAACATTATTAAAATAATAAACCTTTACAATAACTACTCAAAAGACAGTGAGGTTATGTCACAAACAGTCATTGCGTGCTATGACAGTACATTTCTGATGAAGGTTTACGAACCGATAAGTTAAACAAATATATGGAAAGTAAAATAAAAAAATTGTAGGAAACACAAAAACACATATTTGTATGTAATTTAATATATATACATACATATATATATATATATATATATATATATATATATATATATATATATATATATATATATATACATATATATATATATATATATATATATATATATATATATATATATATATATATATATATATATTTATTTATGAGGCTTTCACGGATTCCTCCGTGTGAGATGCAATAGCAGTGGGTATATCCACATTATGCCGTTGTAGTGCTGAAATCACTTCGAAAAATATTCAGTTTATTCCTTTTTTTATGTGTAGTTTAGTTGTAAACAGTTAATTCTGTGACAAATAATTAAAAATTGGTCGTAAATAGCATATTATCGTTTTTATTTTCAAAAAAATTAAAAAATCAAAAAAAAATTTAAAAATTTAAAAAAATGAAGTTTGTGGAAAACATTTAGGAACTAATGAAGGTCATTCTTCATGTAAAAACAGGCATTTTTTCTCTTTGAAGTTTTTCTCTATCTAGTTTTATTAAGAATAAACAAAACATTGAAAAAAAGTCATTTTTTTTCGTAAGAAAGGCCATATTTTGGTCAAAAATGGACTTAGATCAAACTTTAAAAAAGTAATTTAAACCTCCTGGAAAACTCTAAAAAGCTGTCTTATCAGAATTTTCTCGCAAACTTTTCTACAAAAATGGCTCTGAATTTAATAATGCGAAAATTTTTTTTTAATTTTTTATTCTGAATTAAAACCTTTAAAAAATTAAAAATCGACTTACACTTTATGTCATCTGCAAGTACTCGCAAAGAGCTTTTAAATGCTTTTTCAGAATTGTCATGCGATGATTCCTTACTGAAACATAGAACTTTGAAGTTCTACTTGTTTTCGCGTAGACATTAGAAAAGGGATCAAAATGTAATAGTGGTGATATATTTTACCCTTTTTAATAGATTAACGTTTGGGCAATTTATTTTACCTTCGTCAGAATATACATATATTGTAGTATATCCAATCTTTTGCACAAATTGTCCCAAAAAGTATATAGGCATGACAAGCCAATTACTAAAGAACAGATTGAATGGCCATAAATATACGAAAAACGCCTCAACAGCGTTAAACACACAGGACAAAAAATATACCTTCGATTATAACAGTACCATAATTAAAAACAGAGATATGAATTACTAAAAACTGCAGATAAAAGAATCGATAGAAATTAAAAAACATAAAAACATTGTCAACGGCAGAATTTGAGCCACATTTACACCAGCCTAATTTAAACAAAATTAATAAGTATTCGATCCTGTTAATAAACGTCAAATATTGAATATCCTCTTAAAAATAAAATCAAATGTATGTGTTCTTTCGGTTTCTTTTTGGTACTTTTTAAAATATAAAAAATAAACACACTCGCATTCCATGTATCCTCAGTAGCTAAATAGACGATGTAAAGTTTGCATTTTATTATTAATAAATAAACACAATGTCAACGTGTGTACTGGTAAAATTAAATATTTTTTTTAAAAGATTTGAAAACTGTTTTAAAGTGTTTGTCTGTTTCTTAAAAATTGTAGATATGTTCTTGTACAAATATTTTTAGGAAGATAAATAAATAAAACAAAAAATTTTTGGAAATGCCTTAAATAAAGGGCGAAACATCAAATTGTTTTGGATTTTTCATTAAATATATATATATATATATATATATATATATATATATATATATATATATATATATATATATATATATATATTTGTGTGTGTGTGAGGGGGGGGCTCTTGAATACTAGTTTTTATTCAATATCTTATATCAATAAATGCTTAAGTGTGAGCGGCGAATTTAGGCAGGATTTCTTCGACAAGCGAGCGGTCTGCTTTATTTATCCTTATTTCATTTACATAACATTTTCTTAAAATTCTACCCAAAAATGATTTCGCAAAATTATCTACATAAAAAAGATATTTTGATAAAAAAGCTCTACACTAATAGTTTAGGAGAAAACCCTCTTCAATTAAATCAATATATAAACTGATTTATTTATGTTTAAACCAAACATCAAAATGTGCTTATGACGACTATAAATGTGAAGTGAAAAATATCAAGTAGCCTGCGATTAATGTAAAGATAATAAAGAATCACAAGATTTTAAATAAAAACTCCTGTTCAAGAGACCCCTTTAAACAGCTATAGTTCCCTATGGCGCATTTCATTTCTCATGTATGGAATCTCTCTTCAAAGTAAACGAACGCAATTTCCGGACACCCTGTATAAACTTGACATAGTTCCTATCAATCGGTTACTGATTTAAAACCTCTCCGAAACCCAACAATTTCAACCAGTTGCATCGTCTGCATTTTTCTTCGGTTAAAATTCTCCCTGTCAACTTGCAAAATACCGCCATCCAAATAAAAAATACAAAAACAAAAGAATAATCCGCAAAGTCAGGGTCAGCCATGGTTCTCGCGACACGTAACAGAAGATTGTCGCTTTGCCGACTCAGTGTCTAAAAACAGTTGAATTGAAGCGTGCCCATGGCCGCCATTGATCAGTCAATCACCATCACTAAGATGGATGCTCTCAAGAGTAAATGAATACTTTTTAGATAGCGAATAGGCAACAAATTCAATTGTTTTGTGACGGGGAGAGTTAATAAATCGACGTTAGTCAGGTTTTTTGGAGGGTTTATCGAAGGATTCAATCAGTTGTTAGCCGTAATCCGAAAAAGTAAGACAACATGGATTAAGAAAGTTCGGTATATATTTAATAATTAAAATATTCTAAAGAAAACATGATAAATAAACAAGATACTTAAGCAATATTCTTAAATAGCTTCACTTTTCACAACAAATCGAATCCATTCTTGTAATTACCCAAAAATTTGTTTTTTATTTTAGTAAATCTGTAACTTGAAATATCTATACACATTATACCAAAATTGTGCTTATCATCAAAGAGATATGTTTTGTGATTTTTTTTTATGTTTGATCCAACTTTCTTATTTGTATGACACCGATGCTCTCGATGAACCAAAATAAACTAATATATACCAAAAACTTCAAACTGTATTACAAACCAAAAGAACTATTTTCATTTATCTAGTCCCCGTAATGATAAAATAAATAAAATTTAAAAATAAGTTAAAAATGGTAAAAAAAACAAAACAGCGCATGTTAGACGAATTATTTGTAGGACTCGAAAGAATAATTTTTATATAAATGTTTAGCTAAAAAACTGAATTAAATAAAATTTTTATAAAAAAATTGAACCGACTTCTAAAAGTGGGCTAAAAAGTGAGAAATAACTAGAAATTTTTATATGAAATTGAAATTTTTGAAGTCTTCGCTAAACTAAACAGATTAAAAATATTTTATTTGTAATTGCTTACTTACCATAATTTGTATACATCAGTAGTTAAAAATAATTCGGCGCCGACTTCAAAAATTTCAATGTCATATAAAAATTTATTGTTGTTTTTCACTTTTTAGCGCACTTTTAGAAGTCGGTTCAATTTTTTTTTTATAAAAATTTTATTTTTCCATTTTTAGTTTTGAATTCATTATGCTAGCTATAAATTGTTTGAACTAAGTACTAATAGAGATTAGTGTACCTCGCAATGACTCTAAAGTGGCAAAAAAGTACTCATTTTATCAAAAAATTATAAATCACCCTAGAATGAACCTCTAAAAATTCTTTGATTCTTAGAGTTCTCCAAATACCAGTGAAATTGTGTCAAACAAATATTTAGCCTGTCATAGTAAATCCACTATCTTAAATTAATTTTAGATTGGTAATATAGGCTCCAAAACCTTCCAATAACGATATTTAAAGAACTTTCCAATAACGTTATTTAAAGAATCTTCCAATAACGTTATTTAAAGAACTTGAGACGTACATTTCTTAGCGCGATATATTTTATACTGCATATTAAGTTTGTATACGCCCCAAGAACCCCGCAATATAAATTTTAGAAAAAATCGGAAAATATAAAATTTTCCATCTCTCATATTGTATTTTTTTAACCTAATAGTTGTAGGAAATTAACCTCATATTCGTAATAAATGACCCCGACAACCTCCTAATACCAAATCTGAAAAATGCGAATAAGGTAAAATTTTCAACCCACCATATTGGATCCGCCATATTGAATTTCAAAAAATACTTTTAAAGTCTTAATCTAATCTAAATCTAATCCCTTGAAAGCCCCCTAATACTAGTTTTGGTTGAAATCCGAAAATTTAAAATTTCTGACATATTAGGTTTTCTTAAAATAATTTTATATTCGCTATTTACATCCTCAAAAACGATTCAGTCCCACCTTTGAAAAATATCGAAAAATGTAAAACTTTTAGTCCGCTATATTGGATTCGTCATATTGATTCCTGAAAAAATACTTTTAAATTCATAATTTACACCCTTAAGAACCTATATTAGTTTTGAAGAAAATCGAAAAATGTAAAATTTTTAGGACGCCATACTGAATCCGCCAGATTGAGATTTTCAAAAAATATTTTAAATTCGTAATTAACTCTAACAAAAATTGCCCAATACTGATTTTAGACAAAATCGAAAGCCATATATTTTTTTTAATAATTTCAAATTTATAATGTACGATCCCAAAAACTCCCCCATATTAATTTTGAAAATCGGACAAAATTAATTCTTTTATCCGCTATATTGGATACGTCATACTGAATTTTTTAAAAATAATTTTGAGATTCGTTATGTGGGACCCCGAAAACTCCCCCACACCAATTTTGGAGAAAATCGGACAAAATTGATTTTTTGTCCGCCATATTGGATCCGCCTTATTGAATTTTTTAAAAATAATTCTAGATTCGATATTTGCGACCGCCAAAATCGGACATTATTGATTTTTTTGTCCGCCATATTAGATCGCAATATGGGATCGCAATATTGAAATTTTAAAAAAATATTTTGGTTCCTTTATGTGTGACCCCGAAAACTCCCCTACACCGCCATATCGAATTTTTTAAAAATAATTTCAGATTCGTTATGTACGATCCCGAAAATTCACCGATGTCAATTTGGGAGAATATTGGACAAAATTAATTTTTTTGGCCGTCATATTGTCAGCGCCATCTTGGATTTTACTGCACCAATTTCGTCCAAAAAAAAATATGGATTTACCGCTGCAACTTCTGGAACATAACGTAAAAAATTACATAGTCGACGAATTGAAAATCTCCTTCTTTTAAAAGCCGGTTAAACAAAAGAATATCACAAATAAAATTTTTTATTAGAGGGCGAAAAACAGCTGATTTTTACTCATCTCTACGTATTTTACGTAATTTTTACATTACGTTAGAAATGTAACAATATTTCTCTTATATGAATGAAAATATATATTTCGTTGTACAATTCAAATTATTTTGGACACATTTAATAAAAAAAAAACATTACACGACCTCGTTGTTAATAACTAGTTACTGTGTTCTCCGTTAGCTCTTTCATGTCAAAGCAAACACCAATAATTAACAACATCCAATCCTGTTTTCAATTAAATCATTTAAAAATTAAACCAAATTATCTAGCTAGATAATACAGTTTTAGAACTTCAGCAATATTACTATTTGTATAACTGACTATTTGAATATTCTGGCAGAGAAAATTAATGAAACAACATGTAAGCAAATAGACAAATAAATTTAGCACATACTAACTAAGACCGACTAAGGTAAAGATAACGTGTTTCATTTAACTGTCTGATCTAAATTAAGTTCTGAAAGGAAACATCAGCTTTTATTCTTAAAGAAATAGAGAAGCTGACTTGGAGTCGTGATATTTCTTTTATAATTAGAAAATTGAAATAAACAATTTTATAAGAGAAATCAGAGACAAGTCTATGCAAAAAATTGAACGTATGACTCAAAACTGACAGATTGGAAGATGTCGAAGAATTGAAATAAACATGACGTAAAGAGCTTCACACATTGAGGCCAAAGTCTGATTTGGCTGCGTGGGACTTCTTTTTATCCAGAAAGTAAAAAATAAAACACCCCAAAAGACATTATTTGGCAGTTTATAACGAGTTCAAAGAGGAAAACTTATTTTTAAGGCCGACAGAAACCATTTTGTCGAATGAAGTTTTTTATTTTATTGTTGGCGAGAAAAAAATTTTTGTGTCTCTCGTATCAATGTTGAAAAGAAATATTTTCATTAGGATCATTTTTAAGGTTTTGTAGAAATGAATGAATGAATGAAAAATGGGTGGTGATGCCTAGGCCCCCATTGGGCACTTTACATCCCACCATAGCTGCAGGTCATTCGAGGCCGATCGCCTTTGCGAATCCAAGCAGTCTCGTTAGTTGAACTTGCCTTACTGCTTCCGGTAACAATATTGTATCCCCGAAATATCTCTGTCTCGGTCCGTTGAGTGCTGGGCACTCTCTGAGGACATGGTCAATAGTTTCATCCTCCTCCAAACACCATCTGCACGTCTTTGACACCGGTTCTATGAAGATAGCCCCTGAGGTGACAATCTCCTGTCAACAATCCGACCACAATTCACAACTTTTTCTTTCCCAAGGAGAAAAGCGTCAGGCCCAGTTATATGGTCTTTAGCACACCTCATTCCAGGAGCTTCCCTTCTGGATTCAATAAATTTTGGTTTCCAGCAACGATTTTACTTCCCTTTTGCCAATAGCAATTGGGACAGGTAGTATTGGTTGTAATCCATACGGTTCAGTTGCCGAACCCAACTTTGCCAGACGGTCTGCTTCCTCATTCCCGCTTATGCCCGAATGACCCGAGACAAGTCTGTGAAGTAATTCCTTGTCATACCATTCAGTACGTCCTTGCACTCAGATACCAATCGCGAGGTTACGACACTGGATTTCAATGCCAATATCGCAGCCTTACTGTCTGAGCACATATTTATCACCCTTTTCCTCTCACAGAGATGGGCACACTGCAGAATAGCATAAATTTCCGCTGTGAAGATTGTCGCACATTGTCCGAGAGGGCAGTACTCTCTGACTCCTATGCTCCTGTCGAATACTCCGGCATCAACTTTTTCATCTTGTCGAGATCTATCAGTATACCACCAGGATCCATTCTCCGGCAGCTTTTGCTCTCCCTCTCAATCCTCTTCAATTAGCAGAAATATCTCCAGGGAAAGGTTGGGTTTTAAAAGCGGCGTCATGAAATCTGTCCGCATGGGGAGTGATGGACGTCTATCCAACGCGCTTTCCCCACCATACTATAGCGGCATACGTTATCATGAGGCGGATCACCATACTGTATATCCAAAATAGCACTTCAGGTGTCAGTCCCCATGTGCACCCAAAGTCTCGTTTAAAAGTCCAGAAAGCACATATGGCTTTCTTGGTTCGAGCCTCAATATGATCATTCCAGCTCAGTCGTGAGTCCAGAAATACTCCCGGATAAGGCAGTATTGCGTTAAAAGGGTTGCAGATCGTCCGGTGTTTGTTTTAGCTGGCAACGGTAGATTTTAAGTATCTGAAAAACTTTAAGAGCACTTAGTAAAGTTATTCAACGAAAATTGTTGTAAATTACGTTTACTGATTTACGATACACAAAAAGAAGAATTCCTTAAAATTTAATATCTTTAATATTTTAATATGCTGTCCGACAAAAAGCTCATGTCAACTTTTTAGGCACATGCTTTCAATTAACTCACAGGCAGTAGAAAAATGAAACTTCAGAAAAACGCCAATAACTGCTACGTAACCTTAAGATAATGCGCATCCAACATGCACTTTGCCAATTTTTTAAAATTTAGTTAACCTTCTTCTTAATAAATCCCCTCATTTGTATATATTTTAGCAGAAAGTTCCTAAACATCCTTGAAATATATACATTATTTAACTAAGTTTTCATTTAATTTTTTTGTTAGAAATTATTTTTTTATCTCATTAAAAATCTCTGCAAGAAATAACCAAGAAATTAATGGCGAGTGTCTGATAAATAAGTTTCATTTTCATTTTCCTTTTTTCTTCACGGCGGTTTGGTAAAGATGTTTTTCTGCTTCACTGAACAAACGAAGTTATGCCTGAGAGGGTTTGGTGAGATTTTAGTCAAAAAATAGTTGGTAGGTATCTGTATATCGGTATAAGAAGAAATATGCGTTTTGTTCTTCTAGTACCATTTTGCTTTTAATGTTTTCTTTGTGTTATTATCTCGTGTGGTTCAATTTTTTAAAAGTTGTTTGACAACAAAGAAGAAGCAAATAGAAAACAATGCATTGGCTACTATCAGATGGGACATAGTCCGGGAGTTCAGTGGATTTTCGTAGCTAATTAGGAGACATGGCTTATAAATATTGAAGGTGGATTTGAGAAAAATGTTTCTTTTTTGGAAGGTAAAAAATATTTTCATGTTTCTCGGTCTTCCAAAAACCGGTGAAAGTAAAAATAAAACAACAAAAATTTAGGTTTAAGCAGTTTTATTGAAAAAAAAACTCAGCAGTCACAAGTGTCTCAAATAAAAAAATAAATGAGAATAATTAAAAAAATAATAAACTAAAATATAGTTTCGAAAACTATTACGGGATACATTTTTAATAGTAGAATTTGTCACTTTATCCACCTAAGGGTAGAATTCGTAGAGTCCTGTTGGCACTAACAGCTAGTTAACTTCCATGAAAATAGTAATCATGGTTTCTTTAAAAGATATACTTTTTTAGTACCAACAAATCTTAATTTTACCAATAGTTGTTTCCATGAAAGTCGCGTAACTGCTACTGCTAAAATATATTAACATTTTTTACCTTAAAAATGAATACGTAAAATTTTACCAATTTTTGAGCAAAGTATGATAATATATATTTGTTACTAAATAAAAGTGTTATTTCAGATTCACGAACTACACCCACTCATCAGTAACACATGTAATTTGATCTAGGCCTTCCGTTCTATGCACCAAATGAATAATACCTGCTACATGATCTAGTGGCCATTACAATACAGTAATATTTATAAATTATAAAAACAAATGTTGACAATTCTTTAGGTATTTTTATACAATAACTGTCAATTTATATTCAACTATGTATTTTCTTTATTAATTCAGGTTACAACACTAAACCCACTTGGTGAACAGGAACACCGATACAATTTGATCGAAGCCTTGTATATAAAATATATTTTATAAAAAAAATATTTTTTTCTAAAAAGAAAAACAAACATATACATTTTTAAGATAAAACAACTTAAATATTACTTCTTGGACTCCTGTCCAACTAAAACGTAACTAATATTCTGAAAACTCGGTGCTTGCTAGCCTTTGGTAGGCAACTTGATCTATAATTGTTGGTTTTGGTTTTATCTCTTCCCAAATAGGTACCATGTTCTCAATTTAAAATCAGGAAAAAAGAAAAAATAGTTAGTACATTTCCATATAAAGTTTATTGTCATAAATCAGGTACATTATCAAAAATTAGATACATCGTCATAGATTAGGTTTTTGTCACAAATAAGGAACATTGCATCTTTGGTTTGGTAGGTTTAAAATAAGAGTGGTCAAAGTAACCATTAGAATTATTATATACATCGTCGCTGACCAAGTTGACATACCTCTTGTTTTAACACCTATATAATATTTCAGAGTTAAAAAATATAAAAATTTTTGCCTCAAAATGTATAAAGTATTAAAAAATACCTAAATAATTAAACAATAAAGATATATATTTATTTCGTGCTTTAAGAGGAAAATATTTATTGTTCTTTAGCTACTTGATGCACAACTTCAACAGAACTCTAAGAAATCTATGATTTTAATCTATTTTACTGTGTACTTTTAAGAATCTCACTATTTTCACCCTTTTTAATGTGGTTGTAATTTTGACGCCAAGAATTTAGATGACGCCAATCAACTATGTGACTTTTTTCTTAACGACGGCGATTTATTTATAAACCAATATAAAAAAAATTGATCAAATACCTTACCTGTAACAGAAATGCACATGTGTTAAATCAAAAATTAGTGGAAAACAAGTAAAAACTAAGATAAAATCACAAAACGAGGCTGTCTCTTAAGGCGGGTTTTCCTAGCAACGCACATTTTGCGTGGTATGGAACGTAATTCGGCAGACGCAACGCAACAACCAATGCGCTGCCTAAAAATGTTTTCCTAGGACTGTCAGTTGTGTGACGACCGTCGCGATGAATTTATCTAAAATTAAAAGAAAAGCTTTGGCTTTTATAATATTACAAGACGAAATTTTGAAAGAAGAGATCAACTTATTAACCACGATTCATAGTGGCACTAGAAATTCTGCTAGTCAATTATTACAAAATAGAAGCAGCGAAGGAGCTTTTAAATTACTTATTCATAGACATCTGCTTGACGACAAAGTAAAATTTAAAGCGTATTTTATATTTTGTTCATTTCATTCCAAATTGTGTCCTTTTTGAAAACATTTTTAAACTCTTGAAGTTTCATGTTCCAAAGAATGGGGTAACCACTCATTGTTTCTACCTATTGTTCGTCCTCGGTAGCGCTAAAACGGATCTGTTGTCTTTGTGAACTCATTTTCAGCAAAATATCGGAGCACTTCTTTCACTATATGCAGCGTACAACTGAATAGACTGCTCTCGGAGCAGTCGTCCTATTGCGTCGACCGTATTAAGATGGCGCAAGTCGTTTTTACGCATTGTAGGAAAACGCTTGCATTTGATTTTCATTAGAGAAGTTTTCGGCGTTTTACGCCGACCGTGTTAAGTTCTACGCCGCGTAAAATGTGCGCTGCTAGGAAAACCCCCCTTTACCACCATAAAACAAGGTTATGGACAAAACAAGCAAATCAGTTGTAATATAAAAAAAATTTTGAGTACTTCTCGGATTACAGTTTTATTTCTCTTTATAATGGTTATTACAAAGAGACGAACATATAAACTAACCTAAACAAATTAATTTTTTATTCTGTTGGCAATCCTGAAAATGCCTGGCATGGGTCACGTGACACAAATGTTGCGATAACTCTCATAAGAAGATTCACCGAGCTGGCTGAAACTGCAGAACCGATTCACACTTAAAAAAGCTAGGTTAAATCATGGACGAGGGGTGCGGCGGGTGTGAGAAGGGAAGCAGTATACTATCTGCGAACTTGAAGTTCAGCAAATTAGTTTCAAACTTAATTAGAATTGAACGAACGTATTCCTATTGCATTATTTCGTATGACCAAATGGAACCGATCGTCCGCGCTTACCATATGCGTCAAGCGCTCGACAACAATCAGATATAATCAGACCACGCACATATGCACACCGTACTGATCGTCTAAAGGGCTATTCTTTTGAGTCATTATCACTTTTACTTCTATCACTTGAAGTATTCATGATCACTTCAACCTTATGACAAGTAAATGCATATTCAAAGGAACATGAAGTTTTCAGTTATACTTTTTTCACTGTGATCAATTGATAATTACTCAAAAGAATACAGCCTAAGAAACAGTCCGGACCATGCTATGCGCCATTTTGGGCAAAGTGAAGTTATAACAACAGTAAATACGCTATCGCTATGGAAAAATTATACCGACCAAACGTAATCGTTTATCTCCCACTGACAAGGTTTACATACCTTTACGAAATTTCATCGACATAAGTAGTTAAACGAAATGAATGGCAGAAAGAGATAAAATGACAGTATTACGTTATAACCTCAACCAACTGATCCCATTCGTGTCAATTGATTGTTATGTGTGGATGTCTGCTATACTATTGGTCGGTCGTAAAAATAAATTAAAATTTTTTTATATTGTCGGTTGTTAAAAATAACTAATTATTAAAAAAGTAATATGTTGACGAATCATTTCTAACATATCTTATTAGTATATTAAAGGTTGAATGTGAGACTGCCAGTATCATTAATGGAGATCTTCTGGCTGGCCTATGGTTTCGGTCCCTGGTCGTATACACTTCCTCTATCAATGGTCAAGTTTTAGGTTTTCTTTCAAACTTAGTTGTCAGGATAGGAAGTTTTGCAATAAGAGGCTGGATGTTTAATGAATTCATACAATAATTGATTGGTGGATAACTAGGACGATGGATTTTAATCATACTACATAGAGATGCGGTTTCTACCGTTTCAAGGTTTATCAGTGCTGGCTTCCAGCAATTACTGTATGTAGGGGGCATGTGTTCCTAATCTTCTTCTTTAGGTGCCATGCCTGTATTCAGACGTTGGTGGTCATCATGTTTACAATTTCCTGAAATCTTTCTCTATCGGCTGCTGCGCGAAATAGTTCTTCTACCTTGCAATCACACCACTGCCTGATGTTACGCAGCCATGAAAGCTTCTTTCGGCCTATCCATCTTTTTCCTTCCACTTTTCCTAGTATTATAAGGCGAAGTAGCTGGTATTTAGGTCCCCTAATTATGTGACCGAAGTATTCTGTTTTCCGCTTCTTTATAATGTTCAACAGCAGTCGATCTGTATCCATCATTCTGAGAACATCCTCGTTGGAAGTGTGCGAAACCCATGATATCCTTAGGATTCGACGGTAGCACCACAATTCGAATGCTTCCAGTTTGTTTAGCGTTGTGGTTTTTAGTGTCCATGTCTCGCAACCGTATAATAGAATAGACCATACATAGCATTTCAGGACCCTGTTGCATAGAACTGGTTTCCATGTCATAAAGGCCTTCCGCGATATTTCTATCCTAGCTATTATCTCTTCATCTGAGTCCCCATTTACATTCAACCAACTGCCAAGGTATTTGAAATGGTTTACACTCTCTATCCTCTTCCCATCGAGCCAAAGTTGACATTCATCCACAGTAACCTTTCCATCGGCCATCCACTTTGTTTTTGAGATGTTGATTTTAAGGCCTCTTCGGCAGCTTGCTTCATTGACTAGGTTTACTAATGTTTGGAGATCCTCGATGCTTTCCGCAAGAATGGCCGTATCATCAGCAAATCTTATATTGTTGATTACTTCTCCGCCTAGTCTTACTCCTTCTTGTCTGTCATCCAAAGCCTCCCTAAAGATTTCTTCAGAGTATACATTAAAGAGAAAGGGTGACAGAACGCAACCCTGTCTTACTCCACGTTTGATGGGTAGGTTTTGAGTACGACTGTTTTCAATTTGGATTGAGGCTACTTGATTGTAATATAGATGTTTTAGCAGTCTTATATCGTAGTGGTCTAGACCTGCCGCTTGTAGGCACTCAAAAAGTTTATCATGTTGTACTCGGTCGAATGCCTTTTCAAAGTCGATGAAACAGACGTAGATGTTCTTTCGGAATTCACAGCTCTTTTGTAGGAGAACGCGCATACAAAATAGTGCCTCTCTTGTTCCTAGACAATTTCTAAATCCAAATTGCTTATCACTCACTCTATTTTCGCATAAAAGGAATATTCGGTTCTGTATAATTCGTAGCAGTATCTTAAGTGTGTGGCTCATTAAACTAATCAGCCTAAAGTCGCTGCATTTGGTGGGTCTACTTTTCTTTGGTAATGTTACAAACAGCGATTCTAATCAATCATCTGGTATTAATCCTTCATTGTAGATTTTATTAAAGAAAGTGGTTCGGTAAGAAATATTTTCCTCATCTAGAAGTTTAAGCAACTCAGCAGGGATCTGATCTGGTCCAGGTGCCTTATTATCTTTGGCTTGCTGTATTGCTTTCCTGACTTCCGACTTCAATATACTGGGGCCCCTGTCTATCTCGCTGCTGCATATAGTATGTGTATGTGCAGCGTTTTCTCGAGTAGCATCGTCAAAAAGGTCACTGATGTATCTCTCCCATTCTCTGCACTGTTGTTCGTGATTACAGATTCTTCCGTCGGCGTCCTTGAGTAAATGAGCATTTTTTGGTTTTCTGATTCCGGAGGTATATTTAAGTTTCATTTGGAGATTGAAATTGTCGTGTTTTTTTGGAGGTTCTCTATTTCTTTACAGGAATTTTCGAGCCAGAGTTCTTTGGCTTGCTTAATTTTTCTTTTTATGAGTTTATTGACTTCACTGTATTTGTCAGTATCTATATTTTTATATTTCCGTCGTACCTCCATAAGGTCAAGAATTTCCTGTGTCATCCACTCATTTTTTGTCATTCTTTTAGGTGTTTTCAGAGACTCTTCCACTTCTTTCAAAATCGAGTTTTGCATATCGTACCAACATTCGTTAATGGTTCTGTTTCCGTTTGGTATTTTCGATATTTTGTGCATTTCGTTATTTATTCGCTGCGATATGTGTTCACGTGTTTGAGGATTTCTGAGGGGGTCGAGGCACATCCTGTTTTGTTTAGATGGCTTTGTTAATTTCTTTAATTTAATTTGTATTTTGGAGCAGAGTAAGTTATGGTTTGAGTTTATACAAGCGCTGGGATAAGTTTTTACATCTTTAACATTGTTACGAAATCGGTGGTTTATTAGAATGTAATCTATCTGGTTCCGTACTATTCTGCCATGTTGTCCGTCTTGAGGGGATTTCCACGTATACAGACGTCTTTCTGGAAGTTGAAACCAGGTATTTGCAATGACAAAGTGAGCTTCCTGGCAGAATTCGATTAGACGTTCACCTCTTTGGTTTCTCTCTCCCAAGCCAAAGTTTCCGATGATGTTATGCGTTGCCTTCCGTCCAACTTTAGCGTTAAAATCTCCCATGAGTATAGTTGTTTCGTGTTTCTTTGTTGTTTTTAGCACTTCTTCTATTTGGTGGTAAAATTCTTCGATTTCCCTTTCATCCTTTTTACGAACACTCGACTCGACTTTATTGCGTTTCAAAATTTGTAGCGATTGGTTTATAAAATATTTTATAGGATATTTACGACAATGCTTTTAGCTTAAAAATGTGGGTGATCCTCCAGCTCTACAGTGCGTATACACTAGCCGCCACTGCTGACCACTTAAAATTTTTAACTTCCACATTAAAAATAATTTCCACATCGACGTGAATTTAAATTTATACACCTTACGGTAGAAAGTTCATCCAATTTCCAATTGTTCTTTTCTAGCAATTTCAACTTCATTTAAGTTACCGCGGAATATTGACTAAGTATGAATAATTCAGCAATAAAGGAAAGTTTCAACTAAGAAAATTAAGTTTAGTTGAGTGGCACACAAGAGTTTTAGGAGTTTGTTGCATAGTGAATAATTTTGCATCAAGTATTCATGACTGGTCAAAGAAGGGACATCGTAGAGGGAGTCGCCTAATTGGCGGTAAGTGGGTGGAATTATAAATGAGATGGAAAGTGACTAAAATTACTTCAAAGAGCCGAAAGTAATTTGGAAGTTTAATTTTGTAGCTCGGTTTAATCTAAGTTTGTGTAAACAATTCAATCGTTTTAGCAGTTATTTTAGCGGTGTTTCGGGTAGATAATGATTTTATTAAAATTAAATTGTATTTTATATACCTAATTGCAAATCTAATATGCAAATTTAAATGGAAAAAAGTTGATTGACATAATTAAAAATAACATTTTTGCTCAAAATTCAGCGATATAAACACTATTTACTATATTAAAGCCGGTGGTACATTTTCTTAGGATTATTTTGACTGATATTTTTTCACTATCAAGCTATATAATCTAATATTTTTATTTCTAACTCAAAAAAGTTCTATTTCCCCGAAATCATTGAAAGGGTATTATTTTGACACTTTGGTCTCGCAGAGAATCGACTTCGACCACCTTAAGAGCTCATTAGTGCAGTTAGAGCCAAGTCTCGACACTGAATTCTTTATTTTTAAGTTAACCATCTTTGTTTATATTGTGTTTGCTTTACTCTCTTCATATAAGTTAATCATAATGTCGATGTATGTAATCTGATAAGTGTGATGTATCGGATTAAATCAAAAAAATAGGAACTAGTTTCGGAAAATTTCTAGATTCTTCAGTTTACTAACCGTAATTTTAACTTAATTTTGCAAATAATCAGGTTATGGGCAAACAAAAGATCATTTTTTAAGAATCTCTCATAAATAAATGAAAATTGAATAAAAAAATACCATTTGTTGGTTAGTAGCATTTTTGGTTTTATTACGAACTTCTGTAGTTCGACTTCCCTAGCTCGGTCGTTTTATTTTTCTGAATTTTTCCCTACATCCTTACAGTACAAAGTACGGCCTTAAGTTGCATCTGATTATCACTATTTGCCCCCTATTTCTGTTGTATTGCTTGGCATTTGCTGGAATGTGGGTGGTTGTATTTATATATATTGTTATTTGAACTTACTGTTACCTTTTTTTCAATTAAATCTCGGTCTTCTTGCATAATTTTCATATGGCAGTTTTCTTGAAATTATTTCGATGAGTTCCGTGGGTTTTGCTTTGTTTATATTGTTTTCTTTTTGGGGTTTAGTTTCTTCTATCACTATCAAATTTGACAGTAGTACTTCATGAGGGTGTTAATTTTTGCATTATCTCATTTCAAGCTGTTTTGATCTTATTATTTGAATCCATTGTGTAGTAATCTTCCTATGTAAATTAATTTCATTTATGTTTTAATTAGATTTTCGCTCCTATGAATATTTTTCTGTATCGGTTCGGGTCGACATAGATTTCGCGATGTCCAAAAACCTTTAAGAAATCGATAATTTTTGAGAGATAAATTTGGGCAGGTAACTTGTTCTGCATCGATAATGGCTCGGAATATATTTCTTTAATTAAATAATAATTAATGGGTTACTTATTCAATTTTGAGGCGAAAATGTTAATAATTAATGAATTTGCTTATTTAATAAATTTATTTCAGCTAATTGTTACCCAGAGTCATTTTTGAGCTATCATTTCTTCCAAATGTGGCAAAATTTTGAACACGTCCGAAACCATTTTGCCTTGACTTTAATTTTTCCATTTGAATCAACTGAAGAAAACGCTTATTTTTCATCTTAGTTTTTATGATCTATCTCTTAGGATTCTGGGACGGAAAATCGCTTAAATTATTCCAGTAATTGAATTTAGTTATTAAGTTACCTTATCTTTTACTTGTTTTGGTATTTATTGAGTCATTTTAACCAGAATAAACCTAAAAACTGTGATTTTAGCTATTTTGCACATTTCAATGAGGGAATGCTTGTGACTCCTCATAAAAACTAAAGGGTTTTTCCTACTCGATTTTCCTATTGGTTCTTATATACTATTTTTTGTGTCTTGGTTTATCTTTTGCGCTTATCTTTTGGTAATTACCCCAATTAAAGAATAAAGACTTTCATGTAGAACAAATTGATAGTTATGTTTAGGCTTGCAAACGTTATTTTTGATATACAATTTAAAATATCTTAGAAACAGTTAGACTTAAGTATAGGACATTACACATAAAATATGTTTTAATTTCCTAAAAATTAAATAACATATTGTGTGTTCCATTTAAAATAAGCAAGAAATCAACTTCAGTATAACCGGTCTATTTTCTGAGAAATCGGTCGCGGCAATGCGTCGTGGGACACCCTGTATATTACAGCAAATGAAACAATTTGAAATTTAAAAAAATTGGTCTTTAAAAATAAATTTAGTATGGAGTGCATATGGAAAATATAAAATGAGATTTACAGTCAACAATAAATTATGATGGGATATTGGCTTTGGTAACGTAATACAAACATTAGTTTCACGACTGTTTGTAATAAGAACGGCAAGACAAACGTTAAATAAAAGAATTGCTGTGCAATTTCATAATGTTTTATTTGAGGCCCACTTTCGATATTACTTGCCTTTTCGGGATTATGCTGCATCATCCAGAATAAACCATCTTTTGTCAAAGAATGCCATTAGATTAATTTGAAATGTTTCAAGTTAGTCTTTTGCAGACCACTATTTATAAAACATATAAACTTTGTTTGACCTCTTGATTTTTGACAAGTTAATACTTTTACATAATTATTAGTTGAAAGGAGAGAAAAAGAAGACACATGATGTACACAACGATTTTACTAGATCTAATAATATTCTTCATGCCACAAATTGACACTATCAAAAATTTACCAATGAAGAATATAATTATTACCATTTATTCTATACACGAATTGTATGATAACCTAAACTATCTCAATTATTTGTTTTTTTTAATGATTTATGTATTATTTAGTTCAGGCTAGTTATACAAAAAAGGACACAAATTAAATATTGAAAACTCTCACCGAAAAAGTCTATTCGATAATTACCAACCACCAGAACAAGCAGTGTTTCGTAAAGGTTACAGTACCATCGAGCAAATACAGAACATAAAAATTCTAATTAAGAATGTAATAAATATAATGTTCCAATTCATTTAGTTTTTGTCGACAACAACAAAGCATTTGATTCTGAAGAACTATGGGTAATATTTCAGGCTATAAATAATGCTAGAATAGAGTCGAGATACCAAGACCTTCTTAAATACATATATGAAAAGGCTACAATACAAGAAAGTATTAATGACGAACTAACAATCAATAAAATATCTTTACAATCCGGAATAAGACAAGGAGAAACCTTCTCATCGAAACTGCATACGCTGGCGTTAGAAGATGTCTTCAAACAGCTGAATTGATAAAAAAAAGGCATGAACGTAGATGGAAGATACCTGAGTCATGTCTAATTTGCAGACGACATGGTCCTAATCGGTGATAGCTTGCAGGAGTTACAAGGAATGGTCTAAGAACTGCAAGCAGCTTCAGAAAAAGTTGGGTTGACAATGATTCTAACAAAAACTAAAGTTCTGACTCCAGATGAAATACTAGTTTACTTTGGAAACAATAAAATTGAGAAAGTAGCAGTGTACGCTTATCTAGGTCATGAAATAAACCTGTGTAAAGAGAAAAAACCAAGAAAGGGAATTGATTAGGAGGATTAGAATGACATGGACAGCCACCATCCTAAAGAGTCCTGACGTACCGATCAACTTCAAGATCAAAGTTTTTAACACATGTATTCCCCCTATAATGACGTATGGGCTAGAAACAGCAACACTAACCGCGCAGACAGCTAATAAGTTTCGAACTACCCAAGGAGCCATACAATGAATTATGCTGGGTAAAGCTCTTAGCGGTCACATACGAACCAAGGTACAGAATATAATAAAATATGTGGCAACTTTAGTATGAACTTGGGTAGGACACGTTGCTAGACAGTAAGTGGATGAAAGATGGACGAAACGCATACTACAATGGAGACCAAAACGACACAAGGAAAGTGTGGTACGATGACTTACAACAAAAGGTCAGCAAACATTGGTAGCAGATAGCTAAAGACGAAATGGAGTAGAAAAGGAAAGAGGAGGTCTACATCCACGAGTGGATGGCAAAGGGTTGCTGAAAGAAGAAGAAGAAGGAAAACTATTCTTTAATTATCATTTTACCCAATTTTGTTTATATATATATATATATATATATATATATATATATGTATATGAAATTATTTACCAAAATCCTTGAAGGTATAATAACTGACTATTGCAGAATATGAGAAGAACAGCAAGGTTTCCGCAAAAACAGATCTACAGTAGATGCCATATTCATCGTAAGACAGATAGCAGAGAAATCTATTGAATTTACTAAGCCGGCTTTTATGTGCTTTATAGATCTCACTAAAGCTTTTGATAGGGTGAGACTGGATGATATTCTGCAAATAATGCGAATTAACGGCATCCCAAACAATTTAATTAACATAGTTGAACAGCTAAACTCCAACACCACAACACAAATCTCAGTAAGCGGCAACCTAACTAAGGATGTACCGATAGCGTCGGGCATACAACAGGAGGACTCTCTGAGTCCATTACTGTTTAACATAGTAATGGACCAAATAATTGAGAACGTCAAAAGAGCAGCACCAGGGTACAGAATGAATACCATAACATAACAATAATATGTTACGCTGATGACGCCGTCATAGTCTCGGAAAATGAAAACGATCTCCAAAGACTTCTATTTGCGTTCCACACCATAAGCAAGCAATTCAACATGAAAATATCCATCGATAAAACTAAGTCAGTTGTAATAAGCAAAGTGCCCTTAAGATGCAAACTAGTAGTAGATGACAAACCAATAGAACAACTCATGACCTTTAATTACTTAGGAGTTGAGATATCCGCAAACCAAGACAGAACAAGAGAAGTAAGAAACCAAGTAAACAAGGCTAATAGAATCTCAGGAAGCCTGGCGGATATAATATGACACAACACATACATGAGCAAGGACGCAAAAACAAAAATCTACAAGATCTGTATTCGACCGATAATGACGTACGCAATAGAGACGAGAGCTGACAACACAAAAACAAAATCAATTCTAAAAACTGCCGAAATGAAAGTACTAAGAAGAATATCGGGATACACATTAAGAGATCACATACGGAACATCAAATGAGATGAATGATTGAGTTGGAAAAAACAAGCTGTAAGCCTATAACAAGAGGAAGAAGAAGAAGATATATATATATATATATATATATATATATATATATATATATATATATATATATATATATATATATATATATATATATATATATATATGTTGAAACGTTGAACAGCGTTTTAGTTCTTTTCAATGAAGGATTTAGCTTGATTTGATACAACGCTTTAACAAAACACTTCATAAAACCCAGAATAATAAACAAATTGACTTAAAATTTGACAGAAAACTAAAAAAAATTATTGAATGTTACTAGGTAACGTTCAGGCAGTTGTTTCAATTAGAGATAGGTACATCCCAATCGTAGATATAATTTAGAAACACGTAAAATCTGGTCCAATCCTTACGTCAGAATTACGAAGAAGCTGTTATTTCTGCCTTTTTTTCCTTATATTTATTGAATTATTTTATTCGAAGCACTAATTTACATACGATTTTTTATTTATTTGTTCTTATTAAAAATCATATAAAAACATCGAATGTAATTTATGGAATTTCTGTGATCTCATAGAGGATGGTGCGGGAATATGAGACGCATGTGATGAAGGCATATGAAGATCACAATACTGCACATCTTATATTTAAAAAAAAAGTAGAAAGTATTGATGTTACTCACAAAATTTGACTGATTTTTAACCAAAACCTCCAATTTTCCCCGTTTGGTTTCTAAGATTGTCACGGTTCCATTTTGCGCTTAAGTTCACTACAGCTAATTCATTTAATTTAATCTTATTTTGCAAATACTGTCATTATGGGAAACATAGTATAATTTTCCTTAAGTATTTCCCAGATATTCTTTGAAGAATAGCATTTCATTAAGTACAGTTTCGATTAATTTTATTTACCATTATTTTGTCCTACTTTGGTATTTCACTACACTGTGCTTAGGTATTTTCTTATCAATGTCGAACTTGCTGCTACCTTTTTTAGACAGATAGATCTTGTTTTTTTCCCTGCCATTTATATTTACATTTGAATGGAATTTTATATATATTGGGTTGCAGAAATCTCCTATTTGTCTATTACTATGTATTTCTCGAATTTGAAAACTACTACTGGCATATTAGGTTTATTTTTGGAAAATGCTAATGATTAACTAATTGGCTTAATTAACATATGCATTTCAGCCGACTATTCTTGCCCAGTGTTATTCTGTTTGAGCTGTCATTTCTTTCACACGTGATAAAATATATTAACAAAAAAATTTTACACATTTTTTCACTATATTCAAAACACGAAACAATTTTTCTCCCTAGTATTCATCATAACATTTATAAGTACTACTCTTTCTCTTCACAATTCACTTTGAATTGTGTAGTCGTCGTTATAATAAACATACGAATAATTTTGCTTATGAGAAACTCTACTCACAAACCAACACTGCTCACCCATCTCATAACTCGTCAGTAATGAGTGATCAATTTTGCTTCAATTAGCTGATATTCTAATAAAAATTCTGATAATATAATTCAATAATTTCAAAAACAGGTTTTAAAACAATTAAATAAAGCACTATTTCGGAGGCACATCCAAAACGAAGTCTTTTATTTTAATTAAATTTGTACGGTAAGCATGAAATAATTCAATATCTCCTTCCAAAACTATTTTTCTTTCGAAGCACCCATAATAATAGCCTATTCTTTCTCGCTTACTGCTTTGTCCCTATTTTATTTTCCTTTAATAGTAATATGAGCCAAGCCCATAAAATTTAATATGTTGGTCATCACCTCCATTGAAAATAACTAATCATTTTAATAACATAATTCTAAGGTATACACCATACAATAACAAACAGATAAAAACCTGTTATAGACAAAGATGCATCCGCAGAAAATATATTTTTCGATGTGACTGCATTTGCCGAGATGTGAAAGTTCACATAACCGTTTATGAGAGGAAAAAAGTGTGACCTCTATTTAGCATTTGAAAGCCAATGCCATCTTCTCATACGGTTCGGGTCTAAGTGGCAATAAATTTACATACAAGTATGTTTAATTATTATTGAATGTGTCGGATGAAGTCACAAATAATTTCTTTGGCGTTTTAACTAGCGAACATTAAGAGTAGTTGAACGTTTTAAAATGTAAAATACTTTACATTAGGGTGAGGTGTATTAATCTGGGTCGTGAGCATGAATCCGAACAAACTTCTGTCCTTTAACAGTTCAATAAAACTAAAAATTTTTGTGTTTTTATTGATTAAACTTCTTGCTGAAATTGCCCTTGCGCAAACAAATGATGGGATAATAAAATTGCAGTTACCAGACTCAAAACAAATCAAAAAATTAATGAATTTTAATGAATAATATTGTTTCTGAAAATTTCAAAACTATATCATCAGCTTGCAGCGAAACACAGCATGACATACTTAATCTCCAACCAAACATTACCTAATACTTCCGAAATCTAACATACTTCACTAAATCTCACTAAGAAACTACAATACCTTCTTTACCATCTGTCTAGCTACTCTATTTCGTTGATTTTCTTAATCTTTTAGATCCTTGGAAATCTTTTCGTGTTTAAACTACCACAGAGTAATTTGTCGAGTGCTTTTAATAAAGATAAAATGCGTGGTCTTCTTACGCAAAAATCCTAAAATCCTAATGGATGTTGAATGTAGTCGAGAGCTCCCTTAGGTCTATAATCCTATTATTCCCAAACGCAAGTTGAAATTTCTATAGCTTTTCAAGTAATTGCTTTTTGGTCAATTTTTAATGTTATTTAGTTTGTGCAAGAAGTGTACGTGAGATTTAGAGATTAGGTAAAAATATGGGCCAGGTATTGTCAAAGGGTTGTGAAAAATAGACATAAAGAGGTATAATTTTAACTGAAAATATGCCACAAGAACCCCGATTTAGGCTAAAATGTATTTTTATATTTTCATTATATCCATCCAACTGTCGGTCCGTGCGATACAGTCGTGTAACTTCTTCAATTTTAAAATCTTTTGCAATGAAATTTTGCAGGAAGACGTTTTACGTTACTTTAAAAACAGACCTAATGTAAAAGTAGAAAAAAAATTTAGGATACGTCTTCCTGTGTGAAAGTAAAGGATGAAAAAGTTTTTATCGTTGAACCCATCGAGTGGGATTACTAGGTAGGTCTTCAAAATAGAAACATATGAGTTATATCACATTTTTAATTTAGTCGCTTCATTTTTGAAATATGAGCCTCCAAAGTGGATTTTTAAATGTTTCCCCACTAATTTTGCCGAGAAAGACTAAATTAATCATCAATTTTGTTCCTTGTGTAAGGAATGCATGTGAGGTCACTAACATAAAAACGCTAGGTCTCAACGGGTTTGTTCTAGTACTTCTATCAAGTTTAAACTGCATTCTAATTACTCACATATGTTCATTATTTTTTAACTCAGTTTTTTTTCCAGTTTTTGACATTTGCTTGTCAATGTAATATTTACTCCGATTTTTATGTCGGTTCATATTTACCTTAGAATTATGAATGTATTTCTTGTAAACAGCTATATAAAGTTAACTAGTTGCGGAAAGTCGAGGTAAAATGATATTTAGAAAATTTTCTAGCATAAAAGGGCATATTATTCAGCTGAGCACGAACGGAAATTAGACCAAGCGCAATTAAAGAAACAATTGTATATATATATATATATATATATATATATATATATATATATATATATATATATATATATATATTTATATATATTTATACTTATATATATATATATATATATATATATATATATATATATATATATATATATATATATATATATATATATGTTAAGTTGGTTATTTTCTTGGGAATATGGTTCATTTTTATATTGAAACTACGTATATAAAGTAGTCATACTTATTGTATATATATTTTATATTTCAGGACGTTTCGATTCTTTCGAATCTTTTTCAACTGAAGGTTTCGGCGGATTCTACAAAAATGTACATTTTTAATATTATTCTATACGGAATAACAGGTTAAAAACTTACCATTAAGAACAGAAATTTTTGTTTTAAATAAAAATTAATTACATCACAAGCCAATTATAATCACACACTTTCTTGTATATTAACTTTTCAATAGTATTTTTAAAAGTCCAGCTAGAAGAATGGACACTATATTTTTAACCCTAAAACTGCCTTGACTTGACTAAATGTGGAACCCAGATGGTGTACGTATTAGGTACTTTAAGTAGCGTAAAAAGTTTGGGTCTTTTAACTGAAGTGATATCTTTCTGAAAAAATATCGTGATTCAATTTAGAAGAATTGAAAGCGGAGAATAATTTTCATTTATTGTTTTATTTATTTTAGAAATTCCCTTATATTGCTTTATTTTAATATGTTGAAATAAATTTGATTTAGATTATTAATGTCTGTTTTATCGTTTACGGCATTCGGATTTTTTTTATTGCGATCATTTCGTAAAATTCTCATTTTCCTTTGTTGGTTTCAGTTTTCAAGATTTTTGTATTTTCATAATCAAAGGTGTGCTTGTGTTTCATTTCGTGTTTTTTTAGGGCTTTAATATTTTTTTGTCATATTTATGTCCATTTAGACGATTTTGCAGATACTGACTAGTTTGGCCGATATAATTCGATGGACAATCCTTGCAGGGTATTTGGTAGACAACATCTGATTTTTTGTTTTTTGGATTATCACTTTTTAATTTGCTGAAATTGCTTTTAAGTAAATTATGACCCTTATGACTAGTGGTTATATTATGCATCAAATGGTATAAGGGTGTCCTATAGCTTAGTTATCGCGTTTTCACAGAATACACTAAATAATCGTTTTCTGCGCCATTTTGTGTTTTTTGAATAAATATTCTAATGTATCTAGTTGCCTATGGTATTTTGGAAACGTCAGATAATTCATTTAATCTGCCAGTTTAACCTGCAAAGTCTGTTGCTATAATAGCGGCATTATTTTTTGTAACGGTGAAACTTCATTTATTGAATTGAATTATTTGAATTGTAGTGTTATTGTTTTGTTAAAATGAAGATTTATCTAAAGGAAGAGCGTATTGATATGATATTTATCCTTGGAGAATATCATTAAAATTGTTTGTTGGCTTCTCGAGTCTATGTTCAAAGATGTCCTGAAAGAAACCATCGTAAACTAGCCACTTTTGTGAGACTATTAAACCAATTTCGGGAAAGTGGAAGTGTCAGTTATAAAAAACCTGTTATAAGAAAACCTGTCACTAAGGATGAAGAAAATGTTTTTACTGTACTTGGTTCAGTGATCGAAAATCCCAACATTAGCCAAGCAAATGTTGTCCAAAGTTAGCAGTGGTTTCGAAAAAAGAATACGTAAGTGTTTAGAAATGGATGGTCGACATTTCGAATACCTACCATAAATATTTTGATTCTGTTTTGTGCTATCGTCAAAATGTTATTACCATTATTGCTGACATAGCCTCTTGAATGACTATAAATCGCATTCTGAGTTTCTCAACATTTGTAAAGATATTCCTGATTATTATTCTTATAGTTGCAAATTACCTGTCATTCCCAAATGCCATAGGCAATTAGATACATTAGAACATCTATTCAAAAAACATAAAATAGTGCAGAAAACGATTATTTGGCGTATTCTGTGAAAACACGAAGACTTAGCTATAGAACATCTATATAATATTAGATAGGTATTTAAAATTAAGTTCTTGTAAGTTAAAAAGTATAGCGTTCTATTTAAATTAATCAAATTATAGTCACTTAAAGTTCATATTCGATTAGTTTAAATTTTTGGGCACCCTGTATAATATGGCAAGTTTATTATAATTAAGATATAAAACATGCTTTATTGTTACACCTCACTGTAAATTTCGAGTACGTAACTAAAATACTTCTTAAGTATTTGAAACATGAAAATTAAGTTAGATTTTATCAAAATTCAAATTATTTAAAAACCCTTACGGTTTAGGTACTATAAACCTTATTAAAATAGGCACTAATTTGGATCGGAGAATCCAAAAATTCAACTGTATACAAGGGGTTCCATTAAAAAAAACACAACTTTGATACTTTCAGAGCTTTTGGGACACCCTGTACAATATGAAAATAATTTTAAAAAGTAAATATATTAGACCCTCATGTATCCCAAAAGTATAACTTTTTGAAAGTGACGTATTTTGGCCGCAATATGCCGTATAGGGTGGTTAACCCTGTATATATATATATATATATATATATATATATATATATATATATATATATATATATATATATATGTAATTTAAAACTTATATACTTGAAAAGTGCAAATAATACGTTTTATTTTTGCAAATACTGTTATTCTGCTCTGGTCTGTTATAAATATAAAACTATTTAGTGTAAATTTGGCAGTAAGTATTTAAAAAGCTAAATAAAAGTAAATTATTTAAAGCATTATCCAAAAGCTAAGGTATTTTCCTACACGAACGTAAATGGCAGATAAACTGGTATAATAAATAACTTACAAATATGACAAGACAATAAGTTTACTTGTCGTTAAAATTTTCTGTTCATATGTCTATTGAAAAAAATTTCGATGATTAGATATGTTCCTTTTTTGACAGGAAATATTCTCGTTTTTATCGTGTTTATCGTAGAGTTGTAGTCTTTGATAAAATATGTTGGTATAGATTTTAATGTCGATGTATTGATAATAATGTATATTTCATATAGACAAAATCAAAGTAGTTCAGATGGGTAAGGAATTTGATAATTAGCTGTCTAGATATATGTTTTGATTTTGTTAACAGGATTTTCATTGTATACAAAAAATGGTTATGCTTTTTTAAACAGTTTTGCGGTAAGACCACGTTCTAAAAATTTCAAGATATTTAACATTCTCTGTAAGAAAAATCATATTTAAAGAGTAAATTCAACAGATTAGCTAGTGCAACCAAGTTTTCAGATTTATCCAAGAAAAATTGAAAACTTTGTTTATTTTCGACAGACAATTCTTTCAAGGATTTACCTCTAGGTTTTAAGCCTTATTTTATTAACAAATATGGTATGGTTTTCAAGCTACTTTAAAAAATAAGTCGGTTCCCAATATGACTGCCATTTGGTTATAAGTTTCTAATTTATTTTTTAAATTAGAAGCTATTTAACATTTCATCTATCATGCAAGGCTTTTTCAAAAAGTTTCCTTTTTATTTTTAAAATAAGCATTGTTCAAAACCCTATAAAAAGAAAATGGTTTCAGTTAATATTATTTAAAAATATTAAAACTAATTAACGTCACCAATGATAAAACACAAATTGAAATGTACGTTTCTCGAGTAAAACGCAATAAGGAAATTCATTTTATCAATTTAACATTAAGCAGAAAAGTTAAAAAAGAAAGAGCAAAAAATACCTAGTTAGGTTAGTTATAATTCACACCATCCTACATCTCAAAAAAAAAATGTAGTCATAGGATTAACAGATAGGGCACTAACTTTAACTTCACCAGAATATCGACCAGAAGCATTGATAAAAGTTAGGAAAATATTTAAATAAAATAATTTTTTAGAAGAATAGATAAATGTAATAATCAAACATGTGATTTTAGATTTCACAACAGAAAATTGTTCCGAAAACTAATAATAGTACTAAAAAATATGTCGCAATACCTTACATTCACGAATTATCTGGAAAAACAAATATATTCATAAAAAAAAACACAATATTATTGTGTCATAAATGCCAAAACTTTCTATTCTCACTCTTTACATCTTTAAAAAGTAAATTTCCTTCTAAAAAAAGGAACAAATTTAATTTATTCCATACATGTCACAGACATGACAACCCAATACGTAAGAAATATATTACCTAGACACAAATATACAAAAAACAAGTCTAGAGCTCTACACAAACACCAAACTTGTCTCAAATATGATTTTGTGTACACTAAAACTTTAACGCAAAATAGAAACTATAACAAACTTTTAGTGAAGGAAATGATTCATATAAGGAAGAGGGTAACATGTCGTAAATGACAAACAAGACATTTACTACAATTTAATCGGTAGAAAATATTTTTAACTGTCAAAGCTTAATACTTTTCTGATTATGACAACCTAGAATTAATCCAGACCCGCTCCACATTGTTGCAAATTTCTCAGATATAGCAGTAAGTGATTAAACATGAAGTCTCGAGGAACCATTTGAATTTATAAAGATTTTCACGTATAGTGTGACTTTATGCATAAAATGTGTTTTTGTAGGTTTTTGAACAATGCTTATTTTAAAAAATAACAAGAGAAATAATTTGAAAACCCTGCCGTGACATGCCAGACGTGAAATACTCTTTAATTTAAACCAATTAATTAGAAACCCAAACATCAAAGAGGTAAGATTGCTTTGCCTCGTTTCCGTTCTGTTTTCTTTAAAGGAGCTTGTACATCATAACAAAATCGCTGAATTTGCTGCTCTCACACCCGCTTATAGTGAGCCTGTATCTTCTAATACTGGTAATTTGCTGTATATAACAAATAAAGAATGGATTTTAGGACACTTCTTTGAAGCACACCCACTTTTATGTGACTCAATTCAGACTATTTATTTTCCTATTTATTACCATATAATCTGTCAGATGTGTAACATATGCCTTTGGAATGTAGAATTGTTTTGCTAGAAATTTGTTTAGTTTACATATTACACTTTGGTGCCATACTTTGTCGAAGATTTGTATAATGACCAAGAAAACTGCAGAACACAGCAGTTATGCTGTGCACTTGATCTTCTTCTTCTTCTTCATCTAGCCCTTTGCGTCCACTGCTAGATATAGGCCTCCCTCATTCTTGTCCATTGTGCTCTATCTGGAGCAATTTGCATCCAATTTGCTGCAATTCTCTTGAGATCGTCAGTCCAACGAGTAGGGGATCTTCCTCTACTTCTTTTGTCTAATCTCGGCCTCCACTCGTGTAATCTACTCGTTCACCTTCCATCACTGATTCGGGCGACATGTCCGGCCCAGTTCCATTTGAGTGTGGCAATTCGGGAAATTACGTCGGCAACTCCTGTCTTTCGTCTCAGATCTTCATTTCTAACGCTGTCACGCAGCAATATACCTAGCATTGACCTTTCCATCTTTCTCTGAGCTATTTGCAGCGTTTTAGAAGTTGCTGTTGTCAGTGTCAAAGTTTCGGCACCGTAGGTCATAACCCGTAACACACATTGGTCAAATGCTTTACGTTTTAAAGAAATTGGTATATCGCTTTGTCTTTAAGTTTTCCATAGGCTGCCCGTGCGAGATTTACTCTTCTCCGTAGCTCGCATGTTTGGTTATCGTTTTGATAATAGATCAAGTACGTAATCAAACATGCGTACTTGATCTATTATCGGGTAATTTAAGAGGTCTTATTCTTTTATACAGTAATTGTTCAAACAGTATGGAAATTATTGGCAGTGAGTAGATCGATCTGTATAATTGGGCATTGTCTGGTTGCTCCGAAGCGTTCCATCATGGAGAAACATGTTTTAATCTGAAGGTTGTATTAAAAAGATAAGTATACATGACCCTTTCTCAAAAATTGTTTTAAAATCTCACCTGTAATCAAGTCGAAACTTGATCCTTTCTTTGAGTATAGGTTAATTCATATCTCCTCAGCTACTTCCTTTGGGATGATGGGAACGATCTCTTCAAATTTTGAATGAACATTATTGGAAAATAAAACAACAAAATGAAACATATATAGGCCTCATCACTAAGAAAAAAAACAAATCCCATTTAGCCCATTTATCACAGCAATTCTTCATGTTAAACAGCAATCCCTCTGATTTTTTTCTGTGTTTTAATTATCCGTTTGCTGCTATCATCTGGATTCGGACGACTTCTCCCTTTTTTCAAAAAGTCTGTAGCATTTTCTTAAAAGACAACATTTAGGGACGATAGAAAATATAAAAAAGCTGTAAACCATCAACTATAAGCGATTCTGTCAGCACTTTCAACGATGTTATAAAGAGTAAAAAAAAACATCTCCAATAATGAGTGTCCTTTCTAGAAAGCTGATTTGAAAAAAACAAGAAAGGTTTATAAGTTAAAAATAAAAACACACTGGTATATATTTCTATTTCATTTCAGATTTATTGACAAGGTTTGCAGCTGCATCTAAAGTATTATTGTCTGTTATATACATCAATAATTTTCAAAGTTTAATTACATTTTCTTGTATATTTTATAACCAAGTAAACATCTTAAAATTATTTCTTTATGAATCCTAGAAACGAGACTATATAAATACTTACAAAAGCTTATTTTTGACGTAGGTAGTTTTAAAAGTCCTTTTTAAACCCCGCATTAAAGGAAAACTTTATCAGTTTTCTTATGACTTTGAACATCTCTAAATTTTCATCTCACCTTTTTATACTCACATATGGCCACACAAACCCGCCGTTAAGGATTTAATAGCCAATATATTGTCAGATACCTCGTTAGTTTTTGTTTAAGTATTAATGAGTATTTTAACAGGTGTTAATAAGGTTATTAAAAATTTTCAAGCTTAAAACCACCTTTAAATTTAAAGCAATTTTGCTCGGGTCATTATGGTGTTAATGGTGGAACAACAAAAACAAAACTGGTCGTGGTGAACATTATCATTTTCGTATTAAATTTTACACGCTTATGAGCATGAGTTAAGCTATAAAAGTTTAATGCATGCACCTCTAAAATTAAGCCTCGGATGTATGTAAATCAATTTAATTTAGGAATTAGCGATTATGCACACGTTCAAAACTAACGAACGTTTTAAATTGATTTTCAAGAAAAAATTGGGCACATCGTCGCATTGTCAGATATGTCAAATCTTTTATTTTAAATCAGTATTGTCTGCTTATTTCGTGATTTTGTGGAAGTATTTTTATAAAATGTAGGTAATCGAGTTTCCTATCGATCCCTCGATCATTTTTAATACAATTTGCGATTTTGTAAACATTATTGTATTATTATTGTATTATAAAAAGCCTATGTAAAATTAATCCAATTTTCGTCGTATATTCTAGAAAATATGCTTTTCAAGATTATTTCTTCGCAGGTACTTTAATTGAGTGTCTCGATTTTCTCAAGAGACCAAAAGTCTCTGTTTGTTATTGTCATATTTGTTTTTATAGTGCACACTAGCGACCCGCCCCGGCTTCGCACGGGTGCAATGCTGATACTAAATACACTACAGAAAAACTGTGACTATTTATTTTATTTTTACAACAATTATTACATCGGCCTCCGATGCGCTATTTATAGGCACGCTGCCGCTGCCCCGGTCGGCCAGTACCGCCGCAAGCGCTACTTCCCGCAATTTTAAATCTGTAATATCTTCAAAAATATTCATTTAAATCTTGTGCTGTAAAGGACCATATAGATCTATATTAAATCAACAATGTATTTAAGCTATTTAATTGGATAAGGATTAATGCTGTATTGGTTAAAATCGCTTCAAAATTTGCCATTATTTGTCGTAAAAAGTAAATGACAAAAAAAGTTATTGTGGGATATCCATGAGAGATAGACATATACCATCGCGGAGTTTTCTGTAGACCTTTTCAATGTGTACAAATAATTAGTACATTATTTTGATAAATCTCGTAGGGTTCAGCCTGCGTTTGCAATGTAAGCGGAAAAAAATATGATAATTAACGACATCACATTAGAAACCTCAAAAATAACAGTATTTCTCCACTATTTAATGGATGTTATTATACATATAAACCTTCCTCTTGAATCACTCTATCTATTGAAAAAAACCGCATCAAAATCCGGTGCGTAGTTTTAAAGATTTAAGCATACAAAGTGACATAGGGACAGAGAAAGCGACTTTGTTTTATACTATGTAGTGATTTAAAAATTAAGGATAAACTTTCAAGTAATTCTAGATACCAATCCATATTTTTGCAATCTTCTGTAAAATATGCAAAATACTAGGATGCATATATTTTATATATAATAAACACGGGCAAAGGCGTTAGTTGGGATTTTATAATCTATGAAAGTCTCTAGTGGAATCAGTCTTTCCACGAACAAATGAAAAAATCCATGCACCTCTCGGGCCTCTTCAGATATTACTTCTATGCTGCATTTCAAGTTATTGAAGCAAAAAATTAAAATACTCGGTAGGGGATAGAACAGAATTTGTCATATATATATATATATATATATATATATATATATATATATATATATATATATATGCGTGTGTGTGTGTGTATATAGAGAGAGAGAGAGAGAGAAAAAAGTAAAGTTATCTTCTGTGCTTCCAGAGATACAGGAACTTACAGGATCGTGACCAGGAATCGACAATTATTTTTTATTAGCAATATTATCGGGTAAAATTATAAATTTATTTTGTATGAATGAATTTCAGTAATTCACAAAATAGAATTATCAATTACTTTATTAACTGAAAATTTTGAAAACACTCTGCGTTCCGTCTTCTAAGTAAGAGGTAAACCACTGATGCGCTCGACCGCTGAGAGTCTGCAATTTATCAAGCAGAACTGCATGGTTCATACAATCGAACGCCTTTGACAAATCGCAGAAGACAACGGCAACGAACTCTTATTCATTAAACCTCAAATAAAATTACTCTAAAAATAAAAATATAATATAATTGACAACCATACTGTGCCGAACTCAAAATATTATACTTCCTCAACTTATCGATAATCTTAGACACATTATGTAAAAGAACAATAGGGCTAAAATTAGATGGATAGTTTCTATCTACACCCTTAAAGATGTGTGAGAAAAATTCTACTAGTAAATGACATAATAATGACATTAGACAAAACATCTGACATGTTGTTAGGAAGGTTAAGGAATATTTGCATACCCTTTTCATTCCATCCAGTCGGTTCTTCTTCAATTGAGTAATAATCCATTGAAGTTTATTAACGTCTGCTGGATGCAGAAAAAATGAATCCAGGACACTAAAACGGTTTAAACAAATTCTATAATCAGACTTATGCATTATTTGACTCAAAAGATTAACAGCCAAGAAACAAAGGAATTTACTAAGTTCTTGAGTGGAAATTTTTGAATCTATGGCATCCAATTTTGCTTTATGAATGTATTCTGGTCTAGAATTTTAAACAAATCGATTTTTTATACATTTTCAAACATTAGACCTTTAAGAATATGTCCTCGAAAACCAATTATTTACGGAGCTATAGCTATTTTAGTGACGTGGCAACTAAACCGGTCCTGCCAGAACAAATCGAACAAGCGCTCTGAATTACGAACTTCTAATGCTTCTAAGGAAGCTAGAACTGCTCGTTTAGTAGATAGAATATCCAAAAATTCTTATTTTAACGTAGAAGAAAGCCCATTGTATGGACCAGGAAACGCTGATAAAGAAAATCTAATTATAACGTACCATTATATGACTGAGACTGCCTGAAACTTTGTTTTTAAACGCGTTTTTCTCGAAACTACTTTTTTCAACATGGTTGTACATGATATTTCAAGTTCTAAAAAACCAATTTACTTGAAATTTGGTATAAATGTTCTCTCTATATCCCTCTATAACTCTGATGAGAATAATGTCAAAATTTTCTTTACTATTTTTTTAAAAATTTGAAAAGGTGAAAATATCAGGCCAAAAAATAACCTATTTTTTAAACAATCGCAATTTTGTGAAAAATAATTATATTTCTTCTCTGGGGTATGACATATAACGACATCCTTACTAATTAAGATTTTTTTTGTTTCAGATGACTAAAAGGGTTGGAATCACATCAACCACAGCGCGCCATTTTTTAATTTTAAATTTTTTTGCTTGAAATTTTTTTGTGTATTTTTAAAACATCAAAAAATATCCGGCAAAGAAATTGATAGTAAAAATGTTGTTTTTTTTACCGCACTTGAAAAAACGCCTGAAATTTGTACCCCTAGATTAGAATACCCTCTTATCTCGCGGTTCGTACGCTATTCACCCAGTTTCTTTTATATTTGTTACCAGAATTGCCAATTCTTTTAGTATTATAACTTTGTTTGGCAACCTTCATTTTCGATAAACATTTCTGTACTTGAATAAGAGAAAAAAGATAAACCAGAACGTCTGGAATAATCACAAACATCAAAAATAATCATAGATAGGGAAACAAGCGTTGAAGTTTCAGATGTTGTAGGACTATTTAAGGAGCTAAAGAACCGTCAATCTGCAGGCAAAGATGGTAAATTCAGCAGGAACGGATCCTGCCTCTTTCTTTGGGAGGAGCGGTGATATCACAAAAGTACAGTTTCGCAAGCGAAAGCAAGCCATCAACATTACCATTTCTAGTGTAAAAGGCAGGGCCGGGTCTACTTTCCTGAATTCGAAACTCTTAGGGAGGGGGGGATTGCAAGAAAAAAACAAGTTGTTGACAGGGGAATGCCCGCAGCATACACATTCCTAGTACAAGAGACAGAATCGGGTCTATTTTCCTGATTTCAAAACTCTTGGTTCGGCGTCTGAAATCCAATGAGTTACCGAAATATAAAGGATTAAACCTCATTGATTATGAACTAAAAAATTAATATAGAAAACAATGAATAATAAAAGAATAATGAGATATCGCCACACATAGTGGTTTGTAGTCCGTTCCTTTTTTTGGAAAGTAAATTTGCAACTACACTGAGCACATGCTCAGTCAAATATGATACTCTTGGTATCAATTTCGGAATTTTATCTAAGTTCTTCGTTAATTAATTTCTAACAGTTATTCTCTTAAATTTGAAGATTCTGCTGTATCTGCATTAAAAAAAGGATCTAACACTCAATTCAGTATGTTTATGTTTAGAATATCCTTGAAACACTATTTGATGCTTTTTCAAAATCATCATCTTTTCTAAAATAATTACATCCATATTTTTTCAAAATATTTTACCTTAAGGGGTTCACTTTTGTAGACGAAAATCAAAACGTATTACATCCAAATATTTGTAAATATGTTATTGGATTACTTCATGCATTTTAACTAAGCGCTAGACACATCACCTCCAAAATAATCTTTGGGTACATTTTGACTTATCAGGATAATTTAGGCATAGTTACCTATATGCAAAATTGCTTTTGAAGCAAGCCCAACGTTATCATCACTCAAAGCTAGCAGTCGATTTTGATGTTGGAAAATTTCTATACAACATTGAAGAACCACAATAAAAGTGTATTTCCCTTTTGCTACCAATCTTAATAGGTTAATTCTACAAAATTCTTAAAATACTTGAGAAACCCACTTTTATCTTCATCTGGCAAAAACCATCAACATTTAAACTGATCCGGTATAATAACAGTGACGTAAAATAATTTTTAGTTATAATGGGAAGTTCACAGAAGCTAAACAAAACAGAACACATACCTGTATCAAGACATGTAACTTATTATTCATGTTAATTCACTTAAGCAATCCCACTTCTTACCAAAAATTCCGCAAACTCATCTTATATTTTTAATTTAGCAGTCGCAAAACAGTTTTTTATAAGATATCAGCCCCCTTTTTAAGCCAAATTAATGCCACATTATAAAAAGCCAGCATGGTTAAATCATTTATTAAAGTTACTTCTCTGAAATATGACTTGCAAAAAAGTTGCAAAACATCAGTCTCCAATTTATAAGGGTACAGTCAGCTTTTCCGAGAAAAAGTATGACCGAATTAAATTCGGACCCTTTATAACTTTTTACATAAAAATTTTGAATGGATTGGATTGTTATGAAATTGGAGACTTTGTCGAAAATAAAAATAAAAATGCTAAAATATTACAGCTTTTAAATTAATGACATTTATTCGCTATCAAAATTGGAATATTAAAAAAATGCGATTTGAATGTCGGCTGTCCGCTTGCTACCTTAATCGGGATATCCAGGAGTACTGGAAACTGGTTTTGTACACTTCAATAAAGGAATTCTTCTAACCTTACATAAGAACTTCTTCTGGTTTTCTCTTGTCCTTTTTTTCCTTGTTTTTCTTTTGGTAAAAACCTTGTTTTTAATTTACAAGCAATGATGTATAACTAATACCAATATACCACTACCACAGTTTAGCAGTGTTGCAGCCGGATTTGTAGGAGACAAGACAGTTATCAGTTCCACCTTCGGAATAATAGGTAAACAAATATTATTTTTATTTTAAATGATAATAACTTAAATAACTTTGTAAATTATAGCTTATTTTTTTTTTTTTTGGTAAGACATTGCAACATTTTTCGGTATTCTATCCCATCATCATGTTTTGCGTTATGGTTTGGCACCAGTAAATACTGCAGTTTGTAACATTAAATTGTTTCATAATATATCTAACTTTATGCTAGAGCAACACAGCTAAACATTCGATTATTTAATTAAAGACCTTTTCTATTAGTTATTAACTAGTTTTATTTGACCCACATGCTCATTTGCGTATCTGTATTCAAATTTTATTTATTTAAATTCAAATAGGAATGAAACTGAAGGCATCGTGGAAGATTTCTGCATTCAACCTAGCTACAGATGCAGTGGCTCCCTGAATAATCGACCTTTCTCTCCGGCATAGGCTACTAACTTCCAATTATTCTCTAGTGATTTTGCTTTATTATTTATTTTCGTTATACTCTATTATTGAATTTCTTCTTACTTAACTGCAAGATTTTGGCATAAAGTACCAGCTCAATTCTTACTACACCTGTGTATTTTTTAATGTAGATAACTGAGTTGCAGATTAATTTATTTGGTTGAATTTATCAGGTTTTTGTTGCAGGTATTCGATTCAACCCAAAATCCGTGACATCTCTCAAGTCTCTGAGATCTCAGAGTAGCTATTTAATTCTGGGAATAACAAACAAGAATCAATGAAAATGGTTTCATTGTATTTCAAAATATTTTCTACCATGCATGCATTTAAATCAATTCGAAAAGCATTTTTACCACTGTGAAAATGATATCCCTAATATTTTTATTGAATTTTTAAACAATCAAAATTTCAGTAAGAAATAAAGAAATCATTCTGCCGTATTTAAATAGTTTGTTCTATATGTAATTCTCCTTTCAGGCAGAGAATATGAAAAATATATGTACAAACAGGACCAGAGCGATATTTGTAGGAAATAAACTCCTTGTACATATATTTTTCATATTCTCTGTCTGAAAGGAGAATTACATATAGAACAAACTATTTAAGTACGGCAGAAAGATTTCTTTATTTCTTACTCAAATTTTGATTGTTTAAAAATTTCACTTTACTCCGTTGATTCATAGATGTCGACTGGCGATATTTTTCAGTCTGACATTGAAGTTGGTAGACGGCAGGTGTAATATCCTGCCGACATACCTTGAAATTTATGGTTCATATATCAGATATTTCCTGCTAATGTTGCTCTCGGTCCGATACAGCTCCACTGATGAGATCATGAGGTGTTCGAAACGCGTATGGAGAGAGGACCAGAGCGATATTTGCTGGAAATAAACTGTTTGTACATATATTTTTCATATTCTCTGCCTGAAAGGAGAATTACATATAGAACAAACTATTTTTATTGAATACATGAACCGTGTCTTCAGATGTAGAAAATATTTGCCCACTACAACCGATTTTGGACGACTTTCACTCTTCTCGTCCGTAAGCGAATAACGGTAACTACTGCATTCATTAAACCAGCGAGGTATAGTGGTTTTTAGGTGCTTCATCGCCAATTAAAGAATTAAAATTACGGATGCACTCTTGAAATAAAACATGGGATGAAAATTTGAAGTTAATATAAATAGAACCTGTGTATCAAAATGTTATAGGTTCGTATATTATCTAAAATATCAAATTTTGCAGTAGATATGTCACACCAGTGTTGGCAGTTCGCGAAATGTAAACGGTTACCTTCTATAAGTCCATATTCCAAATAATTTAAGCAAAAAATTAAAATAATTGGCAGGACACTATAAATTCAATATTTTTTGTCATTAGCAAAGCTAATCTTGCCAAGAATATTTTTTTAAAAATTTTTCCGCGTATGATGAGTATTTTTTCAATTTTTCGTCGTATTTTCGTATAAGTCAATATTCATCTTCTTAGCTGGTCTTTTGGCCTCGAACAATTTTATTTTTGTTGATATTTTCCTCACACTAACGCACTTTTTTACATTTTTCGATTGCCTAAAAGAGCTTATCTAAAAACCCAATAAAAAGTACATATCACAGGTAGTAAAGCTTTTCAACCCATATTCCCCCATCTTAAAGAAGCTTATCATTTTATAGATTTCAATCTTGCATTTCTATAACTTCTATTTATATTTTTCAAATATTTCTTATTTAATCCTATCACCCATAGAGACCCCACGTACGAAAATGTTCATAATAGCTTTTTTATGGGACTTTTATTATACAGGGTTAAACGGAATATAATAGAATAGAACTGGATCATAAAAATATGTAAATAAAGCTGAGAATGGGTAAAGGAGAATACCTGGCTTAAGCTTTTTATTACGAAATAATGTTGTGTAGAGCCCTTTAAAGTTTGTATGTTAAACTTATGGAACCATTTTCATGTTTTTCTAGCAGTTTATTTGTCGTGGCTAGTTTTTTGCCCTTTAAAGTAAAGATATGATATACAGGGTGTTAGTTAAGTATGCAGACAATTTTATCGAATAAATTTTAGAGTAATTCTTAAACAAAACGTTCATATACACATGGATCAAATCTTCTAGTAACCTTGAGAGTTTCAAGGTAATTTAAAGAGCCACTTAATTTTTTTAAATGGTGAACACATATTTTTATTACTGAAATAGAAAGTGTGAAAAATTCTAATGGTTTAAATAACATAGAGGGTCAAATGTCACCTGAAGATCATTAGAGAGTTTTCATAAGAATAAGGGTAAGAATGGCTGCTGACTCGGAAAATAAGCGTGATAGAGAGATATGTTTTATACAAAATGTATAGAAAATTAAACAGGACATCTAGTGATGACTTCAACTTTGACTTTCAGACTGACCATCAAGTTTATTTCAAGATCTAATTCATTTTTTGATAGATTTTAAAATGGTATTAATCTAAAATATGACTTGACATTGCTCGGTATGACTTTTCAAAAACACTCTATAATTTTTATGGCATTACTCTTATCTCTTTCAAATTGTCCTTTGACTGTGCTATGGAAGTTTTCATAAAGATTTTCTTGCTGAACATTTTAAACTATTTTCATAAATAAAATATTTCTTTGCGTCGGTATTTATTTTCATTAATGGACCACTTTGAAACGTTTCATAGATTATTAGTTTGGTCTTTCAAGGAATTATAAACCCATCCAGTAAAGACAAGGAGTTTTAAACTCGACTACTGAAAGCAAAGAGTCCATTTGTGGGAAAAAGTCTTATCCCCGGCCACTAAAAACAAATAGTCTTATCGCTAGCTACTGAAAGCAAGGAATTATAGCTTCGGCTACTGAATGCAAGAAGTTTTAAATTCAGCTATTGAAGGCAGAGCAATTGGATTTTGTCCAATATAAATAAATTGCCCTCAAACAAAGCCCTGGGTATTACAATGATCCCCATTGACCCTTATATAGTATTCAATAAGGATATAAAAATTACCCTTTGTTTTAAATTTCGGGCTGATTTTACACCATACACCACATAAAAAAAGAACGCTTGATCTTCAAACGACCTTTAGATGTGATTTGACCACATATATTCTTTACAGCACTGCTACCTATTTCTATAATAGAAAGTAGGTTTCCTTTTGACAAAAACTGCCTGACTTTCAAATAACTTTTAAGTCGTGATCAAGGTCAAAATCAAGGTTACCATAAAATTCGGCGTTCATTTCTTTGTTTTTGACCTTTCCGATACTTTTGTGCCACCCTCAATACATATGTTTATATATATATATATATATATATATATATATATATATATATATATATATATATGTTTATGCGGCTTTCACGGATTCCTCCGTGTGAGATGCAATAGCAGTGGATATATCCACATTATGCCGTTGTAGTGCTGAAATCACATTCAACAAACGTACACTATATGCAGCTCCGTATATGAATGAAGTAAAATGCGAACAGTAAATGCAAACTCCTCTCCATCATATCCTTTCTATGTTAGAGGTTGCACAGTTAGAAAAAATTGTTATAGAACGCAATTTATCCTATTCCACCACCATCGAGATGATGGCCTACCTGTACCACCATACCGAGAAGAAAGTGAAAACTTACCCTCCCCGCCACAGTGATACGGCAGAGGTACATGTTTCGTCTCTACTAGACTCATCAGGGTACCGACATGCACCTGGCTGTGCAAGGGACAGATCGGAAGGAAGCATGCAAATACTGAATGCGGCTTCGCCGGCCTCCCGCCGGATGGAGAATATATGTTTATGCGGCTTTCACGGATTCCTCTGTGTGAGATGCAATAGCAGTGGATATATCCACATTATGCCGTTGTAGTGCTGAAATCACATTCAACAAACGTACAACTATATGCAGCTCCGTATATGAATGAAGTAAAATGCGAACAGTAAATGCAAACTCCTCTCCATCATATCCTTTCTGTGTTAGAGGTTGCATAGTTAGAATAAATTGTTATAGAATGCAATTTATCCTATTCCACCACCACGGGGAGGGTAAGTTTTCACTTTCTTCTCGGTATGGTGGTACAGGTAGGCCATCATCTCGATGGTGGTGGAATAGGATAAATTGCGTTCTATAACAATTTATTCTAACTGTGCAACCTCTAACACAGAAAGGATATGATGGAGAGGAGTTTGCATTTATTGTTCGCATTTTACTTCGTATATAAATATATATATATATATATATATATATATATATATATATATATATATATATATATATATATATATATATATGTACATTTAAATTTTTATCAATATGTTAAAGAAAAGTGTGACTTTAATTATCCAGATTTAGTGTGTTGTTTTGTCATTTGTGACGTGAACTAATTTTAATATTTTATAATAATGTTAACTGAAGTCCGTCTCTTTTTATGGGTTTGTAAACAATGCCTAATTTAAAAATTTTTAAAAAATTTTGTAAAAGCCTTCTATGACAGGAGAGAAGTTAAATGGCCTTTCATGTAACAAATGAATTCTAAACCTATACCCAAGAAATTAAGGAATTAGTATATATTGACAAATCTTATAGCGTCATACATTTCATAGTATTAGTTGGTGTCTGTAGTTAGTAGTGTTTCAAATTTATTTAAGAATTCTTGCATCTCCTGCATTAGCTTCATGAAGGATTCCTCGTTGATCTTGCGATCATCCTGGGAAATGTTGATCGTTCTTATTATTCTTTCTTGGTTCCTCGAGGTCTGTTTGACTGTTTCAAACTGAAAGGCATAAGCAGGAGCTAGTTTCTAGGTCGCGTAAATCTTCAAAAATACTATTTACTGTTAACTCTTTCTTTATTTCTTCTAGATAGGTTGGGTAAGTCAAATTGATTGGTCTCATTCTCGTATTCTTAAAGATTTTCGTTGTATTTTTGTCTTGTTCCTTGAAATTGGGCTTTATGAACTTCCTGGAGATGCGCTTATATATATATATATATATATATATATATATATATATATATATATATATATATATATATATATATATATATATATATATATATATATGGAATATGTGAAGTTTCACGTCAGTGTAACACCTCAGTAAAATATGTAATTCAGGTTAAGAACGAAGATGAGTACGATACCTTCCAGACAAATCTAAATAAACAACAACTCGAGCTCAATGAACTTTGGCAAGTAATTACTACTTAGTTATGGGAGAAATCTTAGTAGCCAATATTATTAACAACAGATAAAAAACGTGTTTGAATTAGTCGATATTCTATATAAAAAAAACATGAGGGAAAGAAAAAAGAAAAAATCGATGTGGAGCCGTAACGTAATGCGTATTACACACTTGTCCAGTTGCATTCCTTTATATATATATATATATATATATATATATATATATATATATATATATATATATATATATATATATATATATTCTAACAAAAGTAACTCAAGACAAAATACGAATAATGTGAGTCCCTAGATAAAGTTTCAAATTTGTTGCCTAACTTTTCCCTCGCCCTGTATATTACTAGAGAACACTACTATCTGGTCATGGCTAAATGTTGCATGTTAATACAGAAAAGCGAAATATATATAATCACCTCTTACATATTAGTAATGAACACAATTTTAAAATTATTTAGATTTAGTTTCTACAAACATAGAAAGAGGCATTTATAATAAATTTTAGAACTTTAAAAAGAAATGTAATGTTATTATACTCGGCATATGAATTAATAAATATTTAATAGGGCCTACTTAAGTGACAGTCGCAAAGACAAATGCCCCTATAGACTAATATACATAACCAGAACACGACTACTCTGAGTTCTTACCAGTGCACGTCGTTCTGATGTTCAATGGTTTATTAGTAAATCATTTACATGAAACCAACATCGCTTTTCTGTTGGTTAAATATGAATGAGGAACGTCCAAGGATCTTACTGTGTGTGTATACCAACAAGTGTAAAATTTATAAGATACTTTTACATAATTTATAAATACAAAAGACATGCTGAACTTTGTGGCCAATCTGCAACTATTCGAGTTAAGATAAATTTGAATTTGTAGACATTAAACATCCTTAAATAACTTTTAGTTCGTATTAAATTAAAAATGGTGAAAAAATGTAAACGCTATCCTCTAAAATGGCAAAAAATTAATTTTGCCATTTCTTTAGAGATATGTGAAAAATTCTTAAAGGAAATTTAAAGTGTTACTCTACATTTTTACCGCAGAATCTAATGTCAGATAAGAGACATCAAAAGTAACGAGAAAATGATAAGAACTCTTTTGTTAAATGCAGCTCTTTTCAGTGATTTTCCCGAATAAGTTTTCTTTTCATACCGGCCGCCGGCTTGCTCTACTGAAAAGAAACAGTAAGAATTTCCACTTTTTGTGGTTTTAGATATTTGTAAACGTCTAATATTGCATGTTGGTAAAGACTATTTGAGAAATCTGTAAATTCGAGGATTTATTTATTAAAACAAAATTTCCGAATCCTATTTTAGAACACAATACCCCAGAAATCCGGATGTACTTAAATCAAGTGTTTATTGACCAAAATAAATCACTAGAATGAAGGATGAACGACAGATGTGTTAAATACTCTCTTTAAATCATAAAAGTCTTAAATAGAATTAAATCCAGTGTTGGACTTCTTGTATAGAATATTTTCTTTTAATCCGAAAGTATCCCAAAAAATATTTGTATATTTTACTAAAAAATATACTATAATATTTTTAATTCTCAAACCTCTAATCATAATGATACGATCTACACAAATACACGGGCAGGGGGGAATGAATCACGTCCAGAGGTTACCCATTATCCTGTTAGTATGATAATGAGAAAAGATTGGAACTGTCTGGAATTACAACGGACCATAATGTCACGCTTAATATTACGGAAAAGACCCCTCACAGAGCATAATCTTCTTGATATAATTTTCTTGGAAACAAATAGTGGTTTTTCAGGATATAAATTCAATTAAATAGTCTTTTAAAATATTTAAAACAATGAAAAGAATATATTTCATAATATATTAAAGAAAATGTAAAAAGAAAATCCAGGTTAGCGGTAAATAGAATTACAGATAGATAAGGTAAAAAGTAACGAAACGAGAAAAGGGCCTCGAAGAAGAAAAAGATAAGAATATAATGTTATCTCTGCAATGTTTACTAATATATCAGACAAATTCTGGCCACAAATGAAGATTACTTTTGTGTTATTTTTTGTAAAGTTTTTTGTTATGTGTTGTATAATAAGTAGATCATAACATTTATTTTGAATCATGGTTATGGCAATGTATAATATTTTCACTGCATTACTAGCCTGCTTAAGACATTGAGTAATATGTTCTGTAAGTTTTAGTTTATTATTCGTTAAAGGACCTAAGTAAGTCTCTTATAAGTAAATTAATATTAATAGGAGCTTGACCTAAATTTAAATGAATATGTTGATATAAATTATCACTAAAATTTTCGCTACCCAACAGAACAACGATTTAATGAGATTAATTTTAGGTAAATGAGTATTACATATATAGGGTGTTTGCCTCTAAAAGGTGTGTACAAAGCGCTAGTGTAAATTCCTGAAGCTAAAATATGATGATTTAGCAGTGTTTATCTTAGTTCATAAGTTCATATTTTCAATATTTACTTTATTTGTAACAGTAGGCCATGGCCAATTTAAAAAAAAACAAATGCAAAATTTTGACAATAATAATTATGCCAAAGATCTTGACTTTTTTGATAATAATAATTATGCCAAAGATCTTGACTTCAACCTTAACCCGTGCCTCAGAGTCATATATTTTTTATAGAGCCAGATTTTATCTAGCAATTGACTTTTCTGCATTATACAGCCAGGTTTCATACGCAAGTATACAGTATAAGCAAAAAGGCCCCAATATGGATCCCTGAGGGACCCCTCTAGTAAATTAATTCGGATCAGATTAAGAATCATTAGTAACAACCACCTGACTCTAATTGGCCAGTAATCCTGCGTGAGTTACATCAAACAGTCTAAAAAGCAAAAGTAATTTAATTTGACACATAGGAGGTCATGCCCGATAGTGTCGAATGTCTTAATCTAGAAGTACCAATAAAGCAGTGTTATTTTCATTCACTGCTGAAAAATATGATTCATTATATATAATAAAGCGTTTGTCGTACTATGTCTACTCCAAAAATCTGACTGTACTTCCGAAAACAGACCATTCTCAGTTATGAAGTTACTCATCTGCAGATAAAGAATTTTTTCAAAAATTTTTCCAAGGACAGGCAGCGGAGATTGTTTAATTTTTTTAAGGGTGCACCAAAGTCATTTTTTATAGATTAGGAAGATGCTCACTCGCCAATTGCAAATGAGTTGAATATATGTTTTATGTACTGAATAATATAGGCACTACAGAGATTTATCATTCCTATACCAGCCAATAGCTTTTACCACGTCAATCTCCAAGATAGGCTGCAATTGGAAAGGAAAACCTAGGAAAACTTGTTACTTAAATAGAACTGAATAGTCAATATCAGTCTGACAGCTAAAGGATTCTACAGAATCAAAAAATATGAGTTTTCATTACTCTGCACACAAATGAGCAAGAACATCCCCAGACTTTCTGAACCACACAAGAAATCCTTCAAATCTTTCCATATTTGCCGACTATTATCAACTCAATAAGTATGGTTAAAGTACACTGGCTTACTATTTGTCATTACAGATATCACAAGACTCATCATGTCCTTATCAGCTAATCAATTATTGTACCATTTAGAAGGCTTGTATTTACTTAAAAGTATATTTTTTTGGATTTCCATATCTAGCAACACTCCTGTAAGCCAGAGAGCTCCAGGTATGATGATATGAACTGTTTTAAAGGGCGCATATTTGTTAAATAAATAAATAATATTATCAGTACATATGTTAAACTTTTCATCGATGTTCTCTGTATAATATTCTCTGCCAAGGTAAGTAAAGTATGCAAGTCATTAATATTCTCATCAGAAATATATATATATATATATATATATATATATATATATATATATATATATATATATATATATATATATAAATATGTAGATAAGTTTTTGTCCGTGTAATTTAAAATAAAATAGAATAAAATATTGGCGAAGCGGACGTGAAAATTTGTCAATCTACATGATTCTCGTATTAAAAAGTGCGGAGCACTCCAAAGTATGGAATAACTCCGGGTCCGACAGATGGCGACAGCGCTGTTTCGTCCTAATATGGGACTCGTCAGGCCACCGCATTTCGTGTACTCGATTTTACATATTTCTGTTTTAATTCACCGTCGCGCCACCATATGACGGTTCTCTTACAAACTTTGTTAATCTGTATGGTTCTTGTATTATCGAGTGGACCATCGAGATGTCGCCTTTGACGTCTTATTTGCCGTATTTTGATTATAAGTATGGCTTATACGATGCAAAGGCGAGATGATGGTTTGTACCGACTGCGGTGGCCTGACGAGTCCCATATTAGGACGAAACAGCGCTGTCGCTATCTGTCGGACCCGGAGTTATTCCATACTTTGGAGTGCTCCGCACTTTTTAATACGAGAATCATGTAGATTGACAAATTTTCACGTCCGCTTCGCCAATATTTTATTCTATTTTATTTTAAATTACACGGACAAAAACTTATCTACATATTTATTTACTTGTTTGGCTTTGAAACACGCTAAACGATGCTCTCATGGTGGGATCGTTTGGTGCGGCACGTGGCTTTGGCTGCTTAAATAGCGGTATGCTTGCTTGCCAGTACCGAAAAATGCGACCCCTATCTTTTGGGCAGCGCGTTTCGTGTACTCGATTTTACATATTTCTGTTTTAATTCACCGTCGCGCCACCATATGACGGTTCTCTTACAAACTTTGTTAATCTGTATGGTTCTTGTATTATCGAGTGGACCATCGAGATGTCGCCTTTGACGTCTTATTTGCCGTATTTTGATTATAAGTATGGCTTATACGATGCAAAGGCGAGATGATGGTTTGTACCGACTGCGGTGGCCTGACGAGTCCCATATTAGGACGAAACAGCGCTGTCGCCATCTGTCGGACCCGGAGTTATTCCATACTTTGGAGTGCTCCGCACTTTTTAATACGAGAATCATGTAGATTGACAAATTTTCACGTCCGCTTCGCCAATATTTTATTCTATTTTATATTATATATATATATATATATATATATATATATATATATATATATATATATATATATATATATATATATATATATATATTGTGATGATTATGGATGGTAGTCGCGCACGTGCGCTGCACACCCGCACAAAATCATGCCCGGTTAAAAAAAAATTAGGAAACTTTGTTATTATTTATCTCTGAATTTATTTTTTTTTAAGTTTCCAAAATATTGCCAAAATTTAATTAAAAATTTTAATATTTATTTGTTGAGTGCCAGGTAAAAAATAATTATAATAAATTATAACTATTTCTTACCAATTTGAAAAATTTTCAATTTTCAAAATGTTCCGTATAGATATAGATGTGTTCCTACCTGTTAATTGACTCCTTCTCAGGTGAGTTCAGTTGTTTATAAGATCTCAATCAGACAATCAATACACAGAATGATTAAAACACAACATACAAATTGTATTTAACAATAAAAAGCAAATGGCACAATTTTTTAATAAATCTTAGATGAAATAATATGATCAATGCTTTTATATTTCAAACAACAATATTTCTAATCAGTATTAGTAATTATTCACTTTTATTTACCATGCATTGTCTTTTAACAAACTGTATCACAAATTGGCAACGTTTTAGTTTTTAGTTTGGCAATCATCTACTAGATATTGTAGTTTAATATGGAAAGTGTGGTATATTTTACAAAATTGATATTATTTTAAACAAATTATCATGTGCTGTATTGTGATTCAAGTGGTAGTATTGCAAACTATAACTTATTAATTTAATTAATTTTATTTTAAGAAAAGTTAGGTTATTATAGATGCTATATTTCAATGTATACCAAAAAAAATTAAAAGCTTTCTACTGCCTAGTCTAATATAAATACCTTGTTTTCTTTTCTGTTACTTGGTCCCAATATTATAAAACACAATTCCAGTTTTTTTAAATTATTTTCTTTTTTGAAATTCTTCCAAATGTCTAAAAAATTTTATTGTCGCTTCCTATAAAGTAAGAAATTAACAAATATTTATCCAAATCTCGTTCCACTATATCTTCTTTGCAAAATTCCAATTAATTTTACTTATATTCTTCTTATTACAATTTATCGTATTTGTTGTTGTCTGAAAGTTGAACAATTACTTTATAGGACAAAACTTGGAAACTTTACTGATTACTTGTAAATAATTATGAATTTTTTTTAATTAACAACAACAAAACACATAACCTCATTTAAAAAAAAATATGCTTTTGTTTTCTGGTGACGTAGGAAAAACTTCCGCTTCAATATATATATATATATATATATATATATAGAAATCAATAAATTATTCAGTTATTTCATATTAAACAAATAAATGATTTTATCGTTTGTCACTAAAAGTTTACTTTTCGTAATACGTGGCATTTCTCAAATTACCAATTCATTTTTACTTCAATATTTAGTTCATTAATAGCTTATTCCATCTCTGTGTATCGATATACTCCTAAAATCATAAAAGTCTCAAATAGAATTGTATAAGTATAAAATGTCCGGTAGTTTCCTGTGTTATCCGATTCCGGCAGTGTGTAACCATTTGGTGGCGGCCACTAACAATAAAGCTGTTTTGAGTTCATGCGGACACTGCGTTATGTAAAAATAGGGTCAGATTAAGTCTGCTAAAATGTTTTATTATACAGGGATATGGCAATAAATAAAACAGTCTACAGCAAAAGATAAATTCTGATATTAAAAGGGGTGCAAAATTGGTCCCTCAACAGCTAAATATTTATAAAGGATCTTGATCAATTTTGTTAAAAAAATATATACATCTTATTGATTTAATTCCTTCATAAAAACTCTCGCGTGACTCGAAAAAGTCGAAAGACATAAAATTGTGTATACTTCGTATACAGGGTATTCAGAATTTAGAATAGTAAGAACTCTGCACGTAACACCATAGAAATTGAAAAAAGAAAGACATAAAGAAAAAAAGAAAATTTCTATTTATCAACAAATGCCACGCTCTATAACAGTATTTTTGAAATATCTCAGGTTCTAAGTGAAATATCTTTACAAAACAAAATGAAAATTACTTGTTTTTCCCTTATTTTTTATAAGGGCAAATCATCTATTCGCGTCCGCAATTTAATTCTTAAAATTAATATTTAATATTTTATATAATTTAATATAATCGTTTGAAAATATTTTTTCACAAATACCATGAGCAACTTAAGTTGACAGGTTTCTAGATTTCTAAAAATAACTAGTAAAAGTGGTTGGGCCACCCCCAAATAATTTTTTTCCTAAATCTCAAGTTCTAATTAAGATATTTTTGCAAAACAAAATAAAAATTATTTATTATTTGATATGATGTTGAATTAAGGTATTTATCCCCAAGAATATCATCCCTTATTTTTTAAAAGGTTAAACCATCTATTCGCCCACGTAATTTAATTCTAAAAATTACGAAATTTAATAAAATGGCTGGAAAATATTTTTTACTCGAATATCGTGATCAACTCAAGTTGACATCTTTCGGTGTTTTCAAAAATAAACTAATAAAAGAGGGTGAGTCACTGCCAAATACTTTTTTTAATATCTCAAGTTCTAATTAAGATAATTCTACAAAACCAAATGAAAATTGTTTGTTATTCGAAATGACATTGAACTATGGTATTTTCACCCCCAAGGATATCAGTCCTTATTTTTTAGTAGGGTAACCCATATATTTGCACAAGTAATTTAATTGTGAAAATTATGAAACTTAATGGAATTGTTTGATAATATTTTTTTCACGAACATCATAGGCCACTTAAGTTGTCGTGTTTCGGAATTTCTCAAAATAAACTAGTAAAAGAGGGTGAGCCATCCTCAAATACTTTTTGTACTTCTTATTCTTAAAATTGCCTAATTTTAGTTAATAGTAGCGTTACGGAGCGGAAATTTTTTCTTTTTATTAGTAAGAAAATATAAAGTTATTTCATTGATTAAGATTTAATGTCTATAAATTATTATAATTCATCACAAATGGTGATTTCTTATTCTGTGACGTTCATTTAAATTCAAATTTGACAATTTTAAGAATAATATATATATATATATATATATATATATATATATATATATATATATATATATATATGAAATGACGGTTTACTTTTATAAAAAATTAGACATAATATCCTTGGGAGAGAAAATACCAAAATACAAAAATTTTAGTTTTCTTTTGTAGAGATATCTTAATTAAAATTGGAAATATAAAAAAACGTATTTGCGGGTGGCTCACCTTCTTTTACTAGCTTATTTTCTGAAATCCTGAGACACGTCAACTAAAGTTACATATTGTATTCGTGAAAAAAATATTATCAATAAATTTGTTTTAATTTCGTAATGTCAAAAATTAAATTATATAAATGAATTGAATCCTCATAAAACATAAGAATGATATCTATAGAATTAAAACAACATAGTATAACCTCACTTCAATTAACAAGTAATTCCCACTTTGTTTTCTAAAGATATCTCAATTAGAATTTGATATTGGAAAAAAATGTATTTGGGGTGGCTCACTCTCTTTTACTACTTCATTTTGTGAAACTCCAAAAGATGTCAACTTGAGTTATTTATTATGATATTCGTGAAAAAAAATACTTTGAAACAATTAAAGTTTAGATTGGATGCAACATTTCAACGTATATTGGGTGGAAATTTTGTTGTAACTTAACAACGAAGTCGAACTGAAATGACAAGTAAGTCAATAGTAGTTTTTTTTCTTTTTTTTTTTGGTAAAACTTAACCTATCATTTTTATGAAACAAGCGCCTGGCCCACGTGTGCTTCGATTTTATGAGAGCTAAAGAGACAGCACGACCCCGTATTAGTCCGCCCTCTCTCTTTACCATGTAACGCGTGTGGTGCTTTACATGCTATCTCCAGCAATGTATGCTCAAAGGAAACAGGTATTTGAATAAATATTTATGTTTTCTTAATTAGAATATCCACAGACAGAAGCAGAAAAAAAAATAAAATTGGAAATTTATGGAAAAATGATGCAATTATATATCTTTTTAAATATGGTAAATAAGTCGACTTTATTTATGTTCTATTCCAAAATAATTAGACATGTATGCAGTAATTTACTATTCTTGTGATCTTTAAAGAGAGAAAAACTGCTGGCATCTCTTTCTTTTCAGTAAAATTTTTTGTTTTATTATAAACAATTGAAATGAGGATTAGTTCGGATGGAGTAATTTTCAGTAAAACACATTTGATTTTAAAAACTGTCCATCCAACAATTCAGAGTTGATCGGAATTTTACGTCAGAAAGAAAGTCATATCACCATTAAAGTAGAGAACTCCCTTTAAAGCAAAATATCAATATATTGTTCAAAATATTCAACCATCACCTTAAGGTATTGTTTACTTTGTAGTACCATCAATCAGTTGAATTTAACGACGAATATATTTACTGATCACCATACAATGTAAAAAGGAAACGTATTAAATTTAAGATAAATATGCTGGAAGCAAAGTTCACAAACGTTTACTAAATTTAATGTAATCATATATTAAATTTAAAGTTTAATAATTACTTTTTAAGGTGAACATGTACATTAAATATACAGCCCGAGATATGTTATCACATATTTAATGTACCAACATTAATATGAGTTCTAAAAATTCTGGAACTACCAGGAACATGGAAATTTTTCCCATAGGTAATATTCACCATCTAGACCGGTTTCGAACTCATTGATTCCTTTCAGTACGGGGTGGGCATGTACACCTCACCATAAGAAAATTAAGACCTTTAAGCAACTTATATCATACCAAACAAAAAGTTCAATACAATTTACGCCATCTCCCGGAATCTCATGCAATGTATATTAAGTAATAATGTAAATTCCTTTAGTATTAAGATATATGTGAATTAATTTTAATGTATCGAAGTTGAAATATATTTTCACTCACTTTAATAATATTTGAATGAATTGTTTTAACTTCAAAGTAAATGTAAATTATTCATGATTTTTGAAACAAAATCATTAAATTTATTGTAAAATGGATATTAAATTTGCATTAAATTTAAGATTATTTTTAACAGTGTATATTTTAAAGGGTTAAAACGTTATTTAAATTTTATAGTGGTATATTGGAGCGATTATTAAATAAAAGAATACTTATTCATTTTCTTTTATATTCAAGTTGAGCTGGTGGACGTGTTTAATGCAATAGATCACTTGAACAGTAATTGGGTACCGGTCCCGACGGGATACCAGTCATATTTGTCAGGGTGTTTTGTCTGCAGTGTTGACTCAGATTTTTAATATCTCTTTATCAACGGGTGTTTTTCCAAAAGTATGGAAAACTACTTACATTACGCCAACCCATAAGAATGGAGACAGAGCTAACGTCGAAAATTATCGTGGAATTTCGAAATTTTCACTATTTAGTAAAATTTTTGAGGGTATTGTTTACCAAAAGATGTGTCCTCTTTTTAGACATGTGTTAGCGACTTCACAGCATGGTTTTATGGTAGGTCGATCAACTAATCTACTTGTTTATGAGCAGTACTTGGTGGAGGCTTTGGAGGGGAGGTGTCAAGTGGATGCTATTTATATTAACTTCTCCAAAGTTTTCGACAAGGTTAACCATCAACTTCTTATTTACAAGCTGGAAGGCTTGGGCATCCATGGATCATTTCTATAATGGTTAAATAGTTACCTGTCTGATAGAGTACAGCGAGTAAAAATTAACAACTGTGAATCATCTGATATACATGTTACCTCTGGTGTTCCTCAGGGTACTCATCTCGCCCCGCTTCTTTTTAACTGCTTTATTAACGATATTGAGGACATCATAACTTTCAGTAGATGTCTTCTTTATGCAGATGAGTTAAAGATATTTCGGGTTGTCGGGAGTAGCAACGACTGCGAGGGCATTCAGCGGGATCTAACTCGATTCTCTGAATGGTGTAAATTAAATGTTATGCACCTCAATATTAATAAATGCTCCTTTATAAGTTTTTATCGTAAAAGGGATTGGATAACTTTCTTGATAATAACACGGTTAATCGTGTTGACTGTGTGAAGGATCTGGATGTTACATTTGATAGGGCCCTTCGCTTCGACAGACATATTGATAATATTGTGAACAAAAGTTTGAAGTTGCTCGGGTTTGTAAAGAGAATGCTTGCAGATTTTAATAATGTAGACAGTTTTAAGGTGATATACTGCTCTGTAGTTCGATCAGTCTTGGAATATGCGTCCCAAGTTTGGTCACCTCATTATTTTACATACAAAGAAAAAGTGGAAAGAGCACAAAGAAAGTTTTTAAGTTTCATTGCCTTTAAACAGGGAATGCAGCAGGAGCGGTCTGTATATGATGATACTGCCGATGCTTTGAGGTTGCTACCATTGTGTGTGAGGCGCATATATCTTGACCTAGTTCTACTTTATAAGATTCTTAACTCTTGTATTGATTCTCCCGAACTACTCAATAATACTGGATTATCGGTTCCTCCAAGAGCTTTTAGAGCGCACGATTTGTTTGAGGTGATATATTACCGAACAAATTATGGCATTAACAGTCCTATTTCTCGAATATGTAGGGAAATTAATTCAGTTTCTACTGACATTGATATTTTTCATTTGCCAGTTAAGGTCTTTAAATTAAAAATATTGCAATTCTTGAAAAACTAGTTAATATTGTCAACTGTCAATACTTGTCTTTCGAAGCACTTTAATGCATTCCTAGATTTGTAAGTTTCTTAATTCTGATTCTGTTTTAAATAATGATTGTATTTTTATTTTTAAAATGGATTGTATTTATTTGATCCGTTAATGTACTATTATTATTATTATTAATATTAAAAAAAAAAGTGATTGTTCTCGACATAATAACGAAATATGAAGTCAAAACAAACAGAAAGCAAGAAAAGATAAAACAAACTTATGCGGAATTCAAATTGCTTGAGTGCGATAGAAAAATAGCAACAAGCCAGACTTTTCGTATTTCTATGGTACGATTGTTCATTCAAACATACCCAACTGTTGCTGAATATACATAGCGAATAAATGTTAAATGATTTTCTATTGTGAAAGAAATTATTTTTCTTGCGTTGTTACGGAGTTCGCACCCAGTATACTTATGTTTAAACATAGAAAGGAAACTTATTAATAAATATTGTTTTGGATAAAACGATATATCAAAGTGTTATAGAACTTCATAAAAAATTTTGTAGAATAGAATAAAAACGTTTTATTTAACAGCTACTCCAAAGTATCTCCACCTACCTTTTCGCATCATTGAACTTTCCCGATAAACACTTTATACGCGTTTCGTATTTCTCGCAATATTACACCTTGAATTACCTCTTTAATCCGGTTTTTCAAAAGATCTACATTAGATTTGAACGGTAATCTAACTTCCGGTAAATCGTCGATTCAACCTTTCCCGAACATTTAATGTAGAATATGCCAGATTATCATCTTTCTAAACGAATATAGGCCAATCAATAGAGAAAAAATAAGTAATTCTGTGATAAAAATACTATCTGGATACCGACTATGGCATCACGCTAAAATCAATCCCATAGTTATGTTTTCTACTCTCTACTATGATCCATTAATTTTTTTTTACTTATAAAATCAATACTAAAGAATAAATCTCGATGATGTAAGCAGATAAATTGTCGAGAATAAAAATACCAACAAAAAGGATCGATCTAATCAGATCATTAGTAAAGGAAAAATTCAGCGTTCTTTCAAAAATTCATTTCTCCATAATTTTTTAAGTTGTAGCGCAATCCCTTTACTAAATAATAGTGTTTTGTAGGTACTTTATGGGTGCGAAAACAAGGCACTGTTGGTTCACTAATTTCTTCAGATTTCAATTTTCAGTGCACTCTCTTTCAGCGCGCCAAGATGCATCATGGACGGTCCGATTGTAATTTCGAAAATAGATTTTAAAAGGAGAAGTATCATGCAACAAGCCTGTATTTCCATTTTGTATCAAGAAGTCTGTAAAATACTCGTACATGTTAGCAAACATGATCGACAACATCCTAGCGCATAAAAGTAACGATCGACCAATCCTTCAAAAGTTGCTGCATCAACCGCGCTTCACCCACTACCCAGATTATATTTATTTTACTTCATCTATACACGAAGTCGCATATAGTTGTATGTTTGCTGAATGTGATTTCAGCACTACAATGGCATAATATGGATATATCCACTGCTATTGCATCTCACACAGAGGAATCCGTGAAAACCGTATAAACATATATAAGCCATCCGACGAGAGGTCGGCGAAGCCGCGTTCAGTATTGCATGTTTCCTTCCGATCTGTCCTTTGCACAGCCAGGTGCATATCGGTACCCTGATGAGTCTAGTGAGAGACGAAACATGTATCTCTGCCGTATCACTATGGCGGAGAGGGTAAGTTTTGACTTTCTTCTCGGTATGGTGGTATACGTAGGCCACCATCTCGATGGTGGTGGAATAGGATGGATTGTGTTCTGTAGCAATTTATCCAAATTGTGCAACCTCTAACACGGAAAGGTTATGATGGAACGAAGCTTGCATTTACTGTTCATATTTTTAAAATCCAGTTTTCATTGCTCTGACGTTTTTAGAACATTTTCAAAAATAATCGTCTAAAATTTAAAACGAATTATGTATATAATATAAATACACCTATAATACAGACCTAAAATTCAACATTTAAGACAATAACATTTAAAACAATATCATAAATTAAAATGATGATTATTTAAAGGATTATTTTTAGTAAATTTTACGTACCTTGAGATTTCGTCAAAACTATCGCTAACACCAACAAAGCACCAAAGACTTGCATTTTATATTCGGGAACATGATAAATAAAAAAATTAAAGGAATTTGTTTTTGCTTTTAAGGTGATATAGACATTTTTGATGTTATTAAGGGAATATCTGTGTCTAAATTATATTGTTGTAAATTTGATTTAGATTGTTTATGTCAGTTCTGTCATTTACTATATGTGTTTCGTTTTTGATGGCTATCATTTCTTTTATTATTAATTTATGATAATTTTTGTCCCTATCGACTATTTTGGTATTTTCAAAGTTAAAAGAGTATTTTTCATTCTTTTCATGTTTTGTCAATGCTGTAGTAGCATTTTTGGTATATTTATGTCCATTTAGTCGATTTTTTAGTAACTGACTTGTCATTCCTATATATTGTTTTGAACAGTTTGCACACGGAACTGAATATACAATATTGGAAGTTTTCATAGTTGGTGTTTTGCTTTTCAATTTTGTAAAGATTGAGTTTAATTGGTTGTAACTCTTGTGGGATGCTACAATACTGTGTTTTTTTTTAAAACGTCTTTTAATTTTTCTGAAAGGTCTGTTGTATAAGGTAATGCTATGTATTGTTTTTATATTTCCTGTTGTGATCATCCTTGTTTTTGGTTCTTAGGTTATTGTAGTGTTTGTATGTTCTTTTTTTAATAATTTCGTCAATGTCTTTAATATTAAAATTGTTCTGTTTAAGTGTGTCTTTAACTTTTCTTAGAATCGAGGGTCTGAATGTAGGGGACGTTAATATAATGACTCTGTCAACCAAGTTCACGATTACACTCTTTTTTTGGTTTTTTGAATGGTTTGAATAATTGTTTAAATATCTTCCGGACCAGGTTATATTAATAATCATCATTTTAATTTCTGATATTGTTTTAAATGTTATTGTCATAAATGTTGAATTTTTAGTCTGTATTATAGGTGTATTTATATTATATTTATAATTCGTTTTAAATTTTAGACGATTATTTTTCAAAAAAAAAATTTTTTATTATTTTATTATTGTATTTTTTTGCAAGTTTTTTTTTATTTTATTATTGTATTTGTGGGGCTTAAGCGTGTAGAATTAACACGTTTATTTTATTTTTTTGATGATTTAATTGAAAAAAAAATAAGTTGATCAATTTTAATTGTAACATATAAAAACTAAATACATTTGAATCCCTGTTTAGTGTTTAATTGTAATTCTGGTTTAAGAAATAAATAAACTGAAACATCAAATGTCCTAAAAATGTTTTTAATTAATAATAAAATGACTGCTCCAAAAATATTTTAATATTATATTAATTATATTAAAAATGATTTATTACTCTCACTAGTTCTTGAATAAACTATAGTATAAGCGGCAAAATCTGGTCAATTTTGGCGTCAAATTTAATATTTGTCGAATTTAATTACAGTCTAAAACTTCTTTTTTGCCATTTATGGCAATTTTTTCAAATTCTGCTAAATTTTTATTAATAATTCTTAAACGTCCCTCCTATTTATTTAATAAAAGAATAATAAAATAACTTGTCATATCAATTAGAATTCAAGGAGGCGTTTAATGCAGGAAATGACCATATAGATTCCACTGTCGGGACATCGACATTAGTTTGGTACCTAATAAAACAATTAAAAACCCAATAAGGTATTTTAAAACAGTTGTATTTTTATTTATAGACTATAAATTACAACTGATAAATTATTAAATAAATTCTCAATGCCTGTAAATTTTATAATATAACATTATAAAGATGAATTTTATAGACATTGAAATGTTCGCAATTATGATTCTAATCAAGTTTGGTTTTATTATTTATGTCATATGTTATGTCCGAAATTTTAATAATAAATTCGTCAACATTGCAAAATTACTTTGAATGCGCTAAATTATTCATTTTATGTTGTTTAAGTTTTTTAATTGGAACAATATTACATTCATGAATAATTTGTAAATTTTTATTATAAAAGCGTCAACTACATTGTGTTAAAATATTAAACTCGCATCAATTATTTTTCTTGGCATCCACAGCGAAGCCTAAATTGTTATTTTTTAATTTTTTAGTATAAACATTCACCAACAGCTGCTTCTGTTTTTTTTTTGTGGTTTTTTAGATTATCCGAACAGTGGAAATAAAAATTTTGTAGTATATGGTTAACATACGTGGTACAGCCAAAGTATAACCGAAATCAGGGGCGGATCCAGTCTCTCTCTTTAGGGGGGGGGGCGGTGATAACACAAAAGTACAGTATGGCAAGTGAAAGCAAGTTGTAGACGAGGAGGGAAGGGGAGACACCGGAAACATTCCCATTTTTAGTGTAAAAGGCAGGGTCGGGTCTATTTTTCTGAATTTGAAGCTCTTGGAGAACGGGGGGATGCCAGCAACATACACATTCCTAGTATAAGAAGCTCAATCGGGTCTATTTTCCTGAACTCAAAGCTTTGACGGGGGGGGGGGGAGTGCCAGCTGCATACACATTCCTAATATAAAAGGCAGAATCGGTTCTATTTTCCTAAACTCTGAGCTTTGGGGGAGTGGGGGTGATCGCAAGCATACACATTCCTATACTCTATTCAAGAACTAGAGAGAGTAATAAAACTGTTACCGAAACCTCTAACGTACCTTCTCAAATGCCGCAGGTAACCGAGGACTGCCGTAAATCTAATTATATTTAATTACATTAAAATATTATTATAAGCTTTTATAAATTTACTGCAACAATAAAATTTCTAATAGTTCAATTTAATTTCTGTCAGTGCGCAAAGTACACCTTAAAGTGTGTCCTTAGTGATTTTTCTTATTTGCGCTTGCTTTTTTATATGATTTGAGAGTAATAAGATACCCAAAAGATATGGCTTCCACTCCTATATTTATTCCAAAATCGTTAAACCAAGGCATTTTTCCTCAACGTATTGTTTATGATGCCTTAAGTAGTACTCCCAAGCCATATTCGATCACAGGCAGACAAAAGGCCTCGTTGGAAGAAGAGATGAAAACTGCAATAAAAGGAGTTGTACATACATTTTATTATGAGAAGTAGATCCCAACCGTCAACAAAATTCTAAGTAAACAATGAAGATCGGGATTCACCTTAAATTTAAAAGAAATGAGCTTTAGAAATTGCTCAGAGAATTTAATTTTTGCTGGGAAAACCTGATAGGAAATATGTTCTTATAGATCGTGCGGAAACTGTCCGTTGGAGAAGGAAATATCTCCCTCAAGTAAAAGGTAGAGTTTCTAGAAATAACACAACTTGCAAAATTATTAATTTGACTAAACTTTTGAAAGATTTTTTTGAATAAAGTTACTGCGGAAAATTGGGAAAAATCCATATAACAAAAGACTAAAAGAAAATGTGGAAATTCGATCTCATGATCGGTGAGATAGAGGAACCAATTATAATTAATTTGAGCAAAGATAGCTTCACTGACTTTGATTACGAATTAGATACGTAATGTTTACCAGTGTCAACACAATTTATTATTTAAATTTTTGTTTTTGTTGTATTTTATTGTTTAATATTGTTTATATATTTTTTAATTTTTTTATATTTATTTATATATATTTAGTTCTAATTAGCCGTGATTTTTTTATTATTTTATTAGTTTTTCTATTTCTGATTTTAGTGTTTGTTGGTCACATACTGAGAGTACTCTATGTACCAAAGAGTTTATGACGGATTGTTTTTGAGAAGGATGATGGCGTGACGTTGCATTGAGATATGATGATATGTGTGTTAGTTTTCTGTACACAGAATGTAATAATTTGCCATTCTCTTTTCTTCATACTAGTACATAAAGAAAGGGAAGGGCACGATTTGATTCAGTTTCCATAGTCCATTTTATTCTAGGGTGTTGTTGATTTAGATGATCCAGGAAATTATGAAGCTTATCTGCACCATGCGGCCAAACTACGAATGTATCATCTACATAGTTGCGCCAAAATTTAAGTTTTAGAGGAGCAGAAGACAAGACGTTTTCTTCGAAAGCTTCCACGAAGATGTGAGCTACCACTGGTGATAGCGGTGATCCCATGACCGCTCCTAAAGTCTACTCGTAGAAAGTCCCTAGAAAAGTAAAATAAGTGGAAATCAAACATGCTTTGGTATACAAACATGAAAAATTGTGTTTTGTAGCAATTTATTCAAACTGTGCAACCTCTTATACGGAAAGGATATGATAGAGTGTAGTTTGCATTTACTGTTCGCATTTTACTTCTTTTACATACGGAGTTGCATATAGTTGTACGCTTGCTGAATGTAATTTCAGCACTACAACAGCATAATGTGGATTTACTCACTGATATTGCATCTCACACGGAGGAATCCGTGAAAGCCGCATAAACATATATATATACGGTATTCGGCGTGAGGTCGGCGAAGCCGCGTTCAGTATTGCATAATTCCTTCCGCTCTGTACTTTGTACAAACAGATGCATGTCGGTGCCCTGATGAGTTTAGTAAGAGACGAAACATGTACCTCTGGCGTATCACTGTAGCGGGGAGGGTAAGTTGTAACTTTCTTCTTGATATGGTGATACAGGTAGGTCATCATCTCGATGTTGGTGAAATAGGATAAATTGTGTTTTATAGCAATTTATTCAAACTGCACATGCAGTCTCTAACACAAAAAGGGTATGATGGAGCGAAGTTTGCATTTACTGTTGGCATTTTACTTTATATATATATATATATATATATATATATATATATATATATATATATTGCCTCCTAAATTTTGTGCCCTGACGAGTAAAAATGATAACTCCACAATTACAAATGCTTAAAACCATTTTTTCAAAAACCTAAGTGTAATTAAAAGAACAGTTTTTTCCTATCTACCATTGTTAATTCTTATCATTACGCCAAATCTTAAAAAGACTTAGTTCATTTCAGAAAACCCTTTGATACACATAAAACTAAATTCTTACATCAGACATTCTTTTATAAATCCATCTTTTCATCGACGACTGAATAGATGGATTTTATACGTTCTCCTAAAAAGTTCTTTTCAGCAAAACATTGGGGCATCAAACCAGCTCATTCTCTCTGACAGACCGTCCCTAAGAGGTTTAAAATCTTAAAGATTTTAACGTGAATGCACTGAACCCATTCTTAAATTTTTTTATTAAAGGGTGCAGAGACATCAAATGTTTTTGTGTTCTTACAGTTCATTTTTGGCGGCTAATAAAGATTACGTTTTTTAAAGGACGGAATTCCTTTGTTAGATCTGACATTTGGTAAATGTGTTTCGTTTATTGTTGCGAGTGACATTTAGTGTTTGGGTCATATTAACAGCTATTTTTAACTCAACGGTGTTTGCTTGTTAAATCGTAGAATTTTATCTAAAATAAAATTTTTATAAAAAAATTGATCCGACTTCTAAAAGTGCTCTAAAAAGTGGAAAATAACTAGGAATTTTTATATGAAATTGAAATTTTTGAAGTCGGCGCCAAATTAATACCTGACAAAATTTGATTCGCCTAAACAGATTAAAAATACTTTTTTTTGTAATTGCTTTCTTACTATTACCAATTTGTATATATTAGTAGTTATTTATTTCATTTAGAAATAATTTGGCGCCGGCTTCAAAAATTTCAATTTCATATAAAAATTCCTAGTTATTTTTCACTTTTTAGAGCACTTTTAGAAGTCGGTTCAATTTTTTTATAAAAATTTTATTTTTCGATTTTCAGTTTTGAATTCATTGATATTAAAAAATTATTTAGACTAGTGTGCTAATCAAGAGTAGTGTACCTCGCAATCACTCCAAGGTGACAAAAAAGTACCCATTTTACCCAGAATTGTAAATCACCCTAAAATGAACCACTAAAAATTCTTTGATTCTTAGAGTTCTCTAAATACCAATGAAATTGTGTCGAACAAATATTTAGTCTATCAGAGTAAATCCACTATCTTAAATTTCAAATTAATTTTAAATTGATAATATAGGCCTCAAAACCTTCCAATATACGTAAATTTCTTAGCCCGATATATTTTATATTGCATATTGAATTTGTATACGCCCCAAGAACCGCGCAATATCAATTTTCGAAAAAACGGGAAAATGTGAAATTTTTAGTCCCTCATAATGTATCTTATCAATTTAATAGTTGTAAAAAATTAACTTCATATTCGTAATACACGACCCTGAAAACCCTCTAATACCAAATCTAAAAAAATGCGAATAAGGTAAAAATTTCAACCTACCATATTGCATCCGCTATATTGAATTTCAAAAAAATTATTTTAAGTTTTAATCTAATCTAAATCTAAACCCTCCAAAGCCCCTTAGTACCAATTTTGGATGAAATCCGGAAACAAAATTTCTAGACGTATATTCGCTATTTACATCCTCAAAAACGATTCAGTCCCATCTTTGAATAAAATCGAAAAATGTAAAGTTTTTAGTCCGCTATCTTGGATTTGCCATATTGAATCCTGAAAAAATACCTTTAAATTCATAATTTACACCCTCAAGAACCTCCTATATCAGTTTGGGAGAAAAAAAATCGCAAAATGTAAAATTTTTAGGACACCATATTGAATCTGCCAGATTGAGTTTTTCAAAAAATATTTTAAATTCATAATTAGGACTAACAAAAATACCCCAATACTGATTTTAGACAAAATCGAGAGATGTAGAATATTTAATCCGCCATTTTGGATCCGCCATATTGAATTTTTAAAAAATAATATCAAATTCGTTATGTGCGACTCCGAAAACTGCCCCGTCCCAATTTTAAAGAAAATCGGACAGAATTGAATTTTTTCATCCGCCATATTGGATCCGCAATATTGAATTTTTTAAAAATAATTTTAGATTAGTTATGTACGACCTTGAAAACTTTCTTTTACCAATTTTGGAGTAAATCGGACAAAATCGATTTTTTTGTCCTCCATATTGGATCTGCTACATTGAATTTTTTAAAAATAATTTCAGATTCGTTATCAACGACCCCAAAAATTCCCCCTTACCAATTTTGGAGAAAATCAGACAAAATTAATTTTTTTGGCCGCCAGATTGTCAGCGCCATCTTAGATATTACTGCACTAATTTCATCCGAAAAAATATGGGACACCACAGCAACCTCCTGAACAAACTGATCTTTACCCATCTCTATATATTTCATATAATTTTTCCATTACGTCATAAATGTGGATCAACTAATTTTTTCCTACGTATCTGCGAGTAAGCGAATATTTCGCCAGAGGGCACAGAACGCGGTCACAGAAATTAGTATTGAGTAGCCTATCTATTCATCACTGATTTAACATATGCTCGCGTCCTTCCAGCTACTAGTAATGCTTTCAGCATTACTAAAGGGTGTCGACGCTTCCGTATATAAATCTTAATTTATTTTTAATGATTTCAGGCTACCGTACTGATAATTTAGTATTTAGAAATACCTAGAAAATACATAATCAATACCATATTATCAAAAAGTTTTGTTCCTACAGGTAAATTTTTAATTTATTCGTTTTAAGACATATGTATTTATCACAAGCACATATTTGTGATGTCACATACAATAAGGTGATTAAAAAATTACTCATACGACATTACTGTACATTGTCGCACGAGACAATACTTCGTGGGATTGGCAAAATCAGTTATGGGTGTAGGTGTTTCAGCAGAATAAATTTAATTTATTTCAAAGCAGTGTAATTGTTGTGGTTTAGAGTAAAATATTGCTAATATAATCTCACTATTGAAAGTTGGAAATATCCAGTGTTACTCACTTGTAGTCTAAGAAAAATTTTAATTAAATTTATAGAAATTTTATTATTCCCGACCAACCCTATATGACTATTACAGTAACATTTAATTTATTCATGTTAGATGGTAAGAATAAGTATGTACCCCTGGCAATAATAGAAAGTTTCAAGTTTGCTTTATCTTCAAATTAGACTTAAAGTTTTACCAGGTATATCTACATAATATCTATAGGGTGAGTCAGTGATTTAATAGAGTAAGTTTGTGAATTATAGATAAAATTTATCAGTAGACTATATTACTAGAGGAAATACGGACAAAATGACATATTCGCCTTATTTAAAAATTGGCGGGCTATAGCGACGTTCCCGCCACTGTAAAACGTGACGGCAACCATATTTACATTCTGTTTTCTGGCGAGTTATTTGTTGTTATTTAATTATGTCTATTTAAATTAACTTTATTACGATTATTAGTTGATTAAAGGAATTATGATTTTTTATTGGTTTTTGTTTATATTTGGACAAAATGACATACATATACGGACAAAATGACATAGTATGTCATTTTGTCCGTAGAGTTTCTGTTAATTAACATTTATCATTTTGTTTAGGTGATATGCCGCGAAACTACGAAAGAAAAACTAATCGGCAGTCTTGGACCCACGAATTCATGAGTAAGGTTATTGAAGCATGGAAGCAAAAAAAAATGGGGTGGGAATTTGTTGCAAAAACATTTGGTATTCCTCAAACGACGCTTAGAAGACATGCACTCAATATGAATAAAACCTTGGACTCTAACTCTAAAGAATAAGGAAGATTTAAGAAAACATTTCCAACCGAAATTGAAAAGCAGTTAGTGGAACACTTAAAGTTTTTAGAAACACTACTTTTTGGTTTTACGTGCACGTCACTCCAAGAGCTTGCCTTTGAACTAGCCAAAAAAAAATGGTTTCGATCACCCTTTCAACAAGGACAAGAAACGTGCTGGACAAGAGTGGCTTGAAGGCTTCCTGAGAAGAAATCAGGACATTTCTCTGCGCACCCCAGAACCAACTTCTGCTGCAAGAGCGCAAGCATTTAATAAACCACAGGTAACTATTTTTTTTTTCCGTATTTATGAAGAATTTTTGAAGTCTCACAATTTGGAACCTCACCGAATATATAATATGGATGAAACCGGGCTCACTACAGTCCAGAAAGCACAAAAAATTTCGGCCAGTAAAGGCAGGAAACAAGTCGGCTGTCTCACCAGTGCTGAGAGAGGTTCAAATGTGACAGTGGTATATTGTACGAATGCCAACGGTTCATTTATTCCTCCATGTATGATATTTCCTAGGAAGAATATGAAAAATGAGCTTGTTGATGCAGCTCCCACCGGCACTCTTGGATTAACACAAGAATCAGGATGGATGAACAAAGAGGTGTTTGTAAAATGGTTAAAACATTTTCAAGCACATACGAAATCTAATATTAACAACCCGGTCGTACTTATTTGTGATGGTCACTCAAGTCTTAAAAGCATCGAATGTTTGAATTATGCTAAAGAAAATGGTATTGATATGTTGTGTTTACCGCCACATTGCACTCATAGAATGCAACCTTTGTATGTCAATATCTATGGGCCATTAAAAACTTATTTCAATCAAGAAATTTCTAAGTGGCTAAAAAATCATCCAGGGCGCATTGTTACCCAAATCGGGTGTTTGTTTAATGAAGCATATGGAATGGCCGAAACTGTTCAAAATGCAAATAGTGGCTTTAAAAAGACAGACATCTGGCCTATCAATCCTGATATTTTTCCAGATTACATGTTTGAACCTGCAGAGACCACAAATATTCCGTTGAATCAGGAGGATATTGCAGACAGTACTATCAGCTGAATGTATCAACACTTCTTCTATCTAAGAAGATCCGAATAACAATGTTGCATCTATTTTAGATCCATCAGCAACAAATGACGATAAAGTGAATTCTTCACAAAACACTACAAAATCAACCACTGATGCTGATATTGGAGTTGTTGTTTCTGATGTAATGAACCTGGATTTAGAAACAAACGTAGAAGAGTCTAATGCAGTTGAGGTGGCTGGAGCAGCGTATGATGACGGTGTGAGACCTGGTACATCCAAGCAATCACTAGCATATCCGGTTGCAACTATTTCGCCAGCACCACAGAGGCAGTTCATTTGAGGCCAAGGAACAAGAAAATTGAAACCTGTCAAAGGTGATTGGCTTTTAACTTCTACTCTAAATATGCAAGAAGTTATTGCCAAAAACAGACCAAAGGATCCACCAGCAGAAAAGAAGAGACATGTTAAAAGAAAAATTTTTAATAGTGATGAAAAAAACATTCCTGCTTACAAAAATGCATTTCCATTAGAAAAGAGATCGAGAGCATCGAGGCAGCGTAAACCTACTCTAATAGATGATGATATCCCAGGAAATGAAGATTTCATATGCGAGACAGAAGACGATGATAACGACTGCGCTTGCATTTATTGCAATGATCTCTTTTCCCGTTCTAAGTCCGGTGAAGATTAGTTACGATGTATGACTTGTTCTCTATGGGCTCATGCTTCATGTGCTGATGTCCCAAAGAAGACCAAACGATTTATTTGTGAACTGTGTTCTTAAAATTTTAGTATGTCATTATGTCCTTACCTTGTATGTCATTTTGTCCGTACTATATGGACAAAATGGTTTTTGTGATTGGTTACATTTTTCCTTAATATATATTTTATTATAGTTCCTACTTAATTATAAGACTGTGTCAATGATACTCAATGGACCTAAGATGAGTAAAAATTAATGAGACTGATTATAATTACGTTAAATAAAGAAATATGATTAAAAAACAAAATACCCTGTCATTTTGTCCATATTTCCCCTACAATATCTAGCCAGTAAACGTATATATTTTAAACGCAAATTCATGAAATGTTAAAGCTTCATTACTTGTTGTATCGACATTTTAACGCAATTTTTGTAGTAAAGTAAGTTTTTTCTTACGCTGCAGAAATTTGAGAAAATTAACGTAAATAAGTATCAAAGTTAAAATAGAGCCGTAACAATTTAATTACAAAATAAGCAAGACATAGAATGCACCGGAACTGACATAAAAGAAACCAATAAATCTTTAAAATTTAGATTAAACATTTAAGTAAATAAGAATATTATAGCGTTTTGCTGTAATTAACCTAATACCCATTCACTCAATAAGAGCATTATTTTAAACCCGTTCTACTTAACTTAAACTATAACAAATAGGCGGTGTTTCAAACAAAAGAACTAAATATTATTTATAAACAATGCCATATATTGTTTATGTTAGACTTTTAGACATGTTGTAAATGCCTCTTATCGCGAGATTTTAATAAATTATTACTCTGTGGGCGTGCAGTTGAAATCTGTGATTTGTATGCGCTTCAAAAGAATTGTGGGGAACTAACAAATCTGTAATAAATCTAGATTCCGAAAGATTAATCTATGGAGTTTAATACTCCTAAAAATAATTCTCACATATTTCTAGATTTGCGCAAAAAAAGGAAAAAACTTATATATTGCCTTGTAATTAACATATATATATTTCTTTTACAGTTAAGATATATCTTGATTCGTTTTAATTAACAAAATTTTTATAAAAAAATTGAACCGACTTCTGAAAGTGCGCTAAAAAGGGAAAAATAACTAGAATTTTTTTTATGAAATTGAAATTTTTGAAGTCGAAACCAAACTAATAGATTAAAAATACTTTATTTGTAATTGCTTCCTTGCCATAATTTGTATACATTAGTAGTTATTTATTTCATTTAGAGATAATTTGGCGCCGACTTCAAAAATTTCAATTTCATATAAAAATTTCTAGTTATTTTTCCCTTTTTAGCGCACTTTTAGAAGTCGGTTCAATTTTTTTATAAAAATTTTATTTTTCAATTTTTAGTTTTGAATTCTTTATGATACTCATAAATTATTTGAACTACGTGCTAATCGAGATTAATGTACCTCGCAATGACTCCAATGTGGCAAAAAAGTACCCATTTTATCCAGAATTGTAATTCACCCTAAAATGAACCACTAAAAATTATTTGATTCTTAGAGTTCTCCAAATACCAATGAAATTGTGTCAAACACATAGTTAGTCTGTCATAGTAAATCCTCTATTTTAAATTTCAAATTCATTTTAGATTGGCAATATAGGCCCCAAAACCTTCCAATATCGATATTTAAAGAATTTAAAGTGTAAATTTCTTAGCCTGATAGATTCTATATTGCATATTGAGTGTGGACACGCCCCAAAAACCCCGCAATATCAATTTTAGATAAAACCGGAAAATGTTAAATTTTTAGTCCTTCATTTTGTATCTTATCAACCTAATAGTTGTAGAAAATTAACTTCATATTCGTAATACACCATCCCCCAACGCCCTAATACCAAACCTGAAAAAATGTGAATAAGGTAATATTTTCAACCTACCATATTGGATCCGCCATATTGAAATTCAAAAAAATAATTTTAACGTCTTACTCTAATCTAAATCTAAACTCTTCAAAGCTCCTTAGTACCAATTTTAGATGAAATCCAGAAATTTAAAATTTCTAAACGGTTATATTGCATCTGACGTATTAGATTTTCTTAAAATAATTTTATATTCGCTATTTAGATCCTCAAAAAGATTCAGTTCCACATTTGAACAAAATCGAAAAATGTAAAATTTTTAGTCAGCTATATTGCATTCGCCATATTGAATCCTGAAAAAATACTATTAAATTCGTAATTTATACCCTCAAGAACCCCCTATATCAGTTTGGGAGAAAGTCGAAAAATGTAAAATGTTTAGAACACCATACTGAATCCGTCAGATTGAGTTTCTCAAAAAATATTTTAATTTCGTAATTAACACTAACATACTGACTTTAGACAAAATCGAGAGATGTAGAATCTTTAATCCGCCGACTTAGATCCGCCATATTTAATTTTTTTTTAAATAATATCAGATTCGTAATGTGCTATCTCAACAACTCCCTCATATTAATTTTTAAAAAATCGAACAAAATTAATTTTTTATCCACCATATTGGATACGCCATACTGAATTTTTTTGAAAATAGTTCGTCATGTGCGACCCCGAAAACTCCCCCGTACCAACTTTGGTGAAAATCGAACAAAATTAATTTTTTTGTCCGTCATATTGAATTTTTTAAAAAATAATTTCAGATTCGCTATGCGAGACCCAGAAAACTCCCCCATACCAATTTTGGAGAAAATCGGACAAAAATAATTTTTTTGGCCGCCATATTGTAAGCACGATTTTGGATAGTACTGCATCAATTTCGTCCAAAAAAATATGGGACCCAGCAGCAACTTCCTGAACACAACGTAAAAAACTTCTTTCAAATCGGTGCAGCCGTTCCGGAGTAATCGGTGTACATACATAATATATATATATATATATATATATATATATATATATATATATATATATATATATATATATATATATACGCGACGAATTGAGAACCTCTTTCTTTTAGAAGTCGGTTAAAAAGAAAAAAATTTAAAATATTTTTATATAAACTCATTATTCGGGTAAAAAAACAATAGAATGTGTAGCTAAATAATAATAAAAAATTGTGATAATATTGTGATACATATAGCAAATTTAATGCCTGTAGTATACCTTAATCTTAGTAAAGAATTACGTAGAACAACAGAGGTAATAGCAGTAATTTCTGACTGTGCTCGGATTCTCCTGAAACTTTAGGAAACATCTGTCAAAATAAGGGTTGTTTGTCTTTCCTGCTTTTGTTCCAAAATACGCATGTATATTTACCAGGGTAATAAAAGGGATGTACAAGGTTATACAATGGATAGAATAAAATATTAATTACGTGAAAATATTATAAATTACTATGCGTTCCTTTGCATGGCCTTACAAAAATTTAATTAAAACTTAAGTAATAACTTTCGAAAAAAATATTCAGGAAACAAATTTATTCCTTGATTTTTTTTTTGAATTTTCAGGTGTAAATTATTAATAACTCATAACAAAAAAATTCACCACTCAAATTTCCGCAATTTAACACTGCCTACACTTATTTAACAGGATTGTTTTAAAACCTTACAAGGAAGGTATCCGAAGCGACTGGTTCCAATTTGTTGAAACTCTAATATGTACGAATACGTATTGTTGATCGGCGGATCTTCATTTTAAAGAGGTGAAAACTTTCCATAAAGTTCACCCCGAAAAACAGTTCTGATTAAGATATCTTTCCAAAACAAAATAGAAATTACTTGTTATTTGAAACGAAGTAAAACTATGGTAAGTGGTAGATATCTGTTGGACTTCCATTGTCTTTATTTTTGTTGAATATTACGACGTTTCGGCTAGTAGTTATCTTTAGCCGTTTTCTAAGTGAAACTAAATAAATCCCTTAGCTACATGACTACTTATACTAAAAGTAAATGCAGTGGAGTGTGATGGTATGTCTCAGCATTCATTACGACGGTAGCATTTTCCTTTGTCCGCTGGTAAAATTTTAATACTGAGGTCCTTCTGTAGGTTAGCTAGGGCAGTTTTCTCGTCTTTGCTGATGTTTGGTTCGGTTTTTCTAGATTTTTGTAGAATTTCTCTTATTTTCCACCTGAACGAAGTTTTAAGGAAATTATACATCTATTGTTAAAGATCCCACATCTGCAATTGAAGGAAAAATTTATCGCGTTCTTTAGAAACATGAGCGGTATATTCCTGAGAGGATTGGGACTCAGTTGACGCCACGCCATAGCAAAACTTCACATCTTTATGGACACCCGAAAATACATAAGCAAGACATGCCATTACGACCTATCACGAGTTCTCGGAACTCTCCGACTTCTGAACTTGCCAAATTTCTTCTTCCAATCCTGAGACCATTACAAGGAAATACATCATCCTGGGTTAAAAACTCGCAATATTTCGTATAAATTATACATGAAATAGAAGTACAACCAGAAGACCATTTTATTAGCTTTGACGTGGAAAGTCTATACACCAACGTTCCAGTTAAGGACTCACTAAAAATCATAAGAAAGAAACTTGAAGAAGACCAGACTCTAGCAGAAAGAACATCTTTACCATCGCAGGCCATTATGAACTTGTTGGAAAGTTGTTTGACTAATTCCTATTTTCAAGAAAAGGAAAAATTTTATATCCAGGGTAAAGGACTACCGATTTGATCTTCACTCTCACCAGTGGTAGCAAATATTTTCATGGAATGGTTTGAGATGTTTGCAATTGAATCCATAACTAAGAAACTGAAGTTATGGCTCAGGTACGTAGACGATACTTTTATTATTTGGAGTAGAAACGACGAAGAACTTCGAAACTTCCTTTTTCATCTCAACAATATCAGCCCAACTATTAAATTCACCATGGAGAAAGAAGTAGAAAATAAATTACCATTCTTAGATGTTTTGGTTAAAATAAATGGCAGACAAATTCGAACTTCGATTTACAGAAAAGTACACAGGACAATATCTTAATTATTCATCTAATCACTCCAACAACACTAAACCAGGAATTATAAGAAATTTTGTAGATAGAGCTTTAACTCTCTGTAACTCCAACGAGAACTTGACATGGAGACATGAAGAACTGTGTATATCAGATACCATGTGAATGTGGCAATTCCTACGTTGGCGAAATAAAGAGACCTCATGACGTAAGGATCAAAGAACACCAAAAATGCACATATCGAGGAGAAACAGAAAAATCTCATGCCGCCAACCATGCCTGGACTCATGGATACCACATAAAATGGTCTTAAGCTAAAATACTACACCGAGAACAGCATTGGAAAAAAGGAAATTCAAAGACGCCGCGGGTATATATCAAAACCCAAGTTGTTTTAGTAAACCATCTTTAGATATAAGAGAAGTGAGAAAACCAATTCTTAATAATTGTAAACTAAAACTAAATGCAGCATAAAAAAATGGGATTTAGGCATAGCAGGCATGACTGCACCTATCTCAGTCACACTCCACTGCATTTACTTTTAGTATAAATAGTCATGTAGCTAAGGGATTTATTTAGTTTCACTTCAAAACGGCAAGAGACGTCGTGATATTCAACAAAAATAAAGACAGTGGAAGTCCAACAGATACCTACTTCGCAAGAAACATCGTTGTCATGACCTTCAAACAAAAACTATGGTAGTTTCACCTCCATGAATATCATCCCTTATTTTTCATTTACGCAGGGGAACATGGGGGAATCACAGCCACGGGATAATAAGAATCACTCTGTTTTAGACGTAACTGATGAAGTTAGATCATCTTTTGTTTCGACATAGTGCAGAGGATTGACTTTACGCACACAAATAGACCGCACGTCATTTTTTCGGGGGACTATTCTATTTTTACGATTTTTAAAGACACAATATAAGTATTTAATGCATTAAATTATAGCTTTTGACCTTTTTAATCTGTTAACTAATCATTGGAAAATCGGATAGAGGTTAATTTATATACATAATCAATTGTATTTTGACAATAATTTGGAAGCTTAAGAAATTCTCTTTGTGGTCATGGGAGTCAAATGACTTACTTCAAATAAATTTTTTAATTAATATCAGATATTCCGGAAATGTCATAGAACTACAAAAAGTGTCAATGGGGTCTAAATTTGCTAGATCGTGGTATCAAGAAAGCTAATGATGATGACATTTCCCTGCATAAGGCAGCTGAAGAGTTTGATATCCCGTATAGTACTTTACAGAAAAGATGTCGTAGATCAAAATAAACGAAATATCGTCTTGAGAGAAAGCCAACGTCAAATCAAAAGCGAATTGTAGCTGATCACCTAATTCACAGATTCTATCTTTTTTACGAGGTTAAAGGCCTTGAAAGTTCGTAGAACTGCCTCTTAGTGTGCTGAAAAATTAGAATTCCACGTAATTTTAACAAGGAGAGCAAATGTGCAGGACCAGACTAAGTGGAGGGATTTCTGAAAAGAAATCCTCTTTTCAGTGTTTACAAACCTGAATCAACAAGTATAAATAGAATTGAGGGATTTAACAGAAAAGCGGATCTCTTTTACAAAAGTTTGGAAAAACTCCTGGTGAAGAGTAAATATGATGTACATCAAATATTTAATATGAATGAGACGGGGGGAGTATCTACAGTGCAAAACCCAAGAAAAATTTTAGCAGTAATAGGTCAAAAACGCGTTACTTCTGGGAAGAGAGGAAAAATAGTCACTGCTCTTTGTGCAATAAGTGCTGCTGGTGGCTATTAACTCTCATATCCATAGATCCGAGAGAGCGTCATTCTCGTCTTCTAGAAAAAGATAGTCGTCCAGGCGTTCAACAAATGGATCGACCAATAAAATTCTATTCTTAAAATGGTCACAAGATTTTATTAAATTTATAAAACCATGTGCAAATAATAAAATATTACTCGTTCTAGACAATCATAAGAGCCACTCCACCTTACAAGTATAGGAGTTTAGCAAAAATAACTACATTAAAATGTCAGCTATACCGTCATGCTCCTCACACCATCTACAGTCATTAGATGTTACATTATTTGTTCTTCTGAAAAAGGCATAAAGTCGTTGTTGCAAACTAACTTCAATTGACAAAGCCGTAAGTGACTTACATGCCACTGATACAAACCCAATTAATACAAATCTATTCAGCGACGATGACTACCATGACATAAATACGGCTGCCTCCAATACAGTAGATCAAAAGAATAAAAATAGGGATTCACACCTTCACGTTTCAGCTGACCATAGCACTGTAATACCAAAAAATATTCAAGAAACTACATTGCAAGATACATTTATTACTAAAGATACAGTTATTAATGGCTCTGTTGCTATTGATCGAAATGTTGTCAGACACAATCAATAAAATAATGACGAATCAGTTACGAATGTCATTTCTGCTTCTTCTAAATTAAATTCTGTCCTAGCACTTATATCTCCAAAACTATCAATCTCCCGAGAACTCCAAAAAAGAACATATAAACAAGATTCAAAAATAATCATTACCGAATAAAACTGATCTTATGAAAAAGGATAAATAACCAAAGGAAGAGGGGATAATTTTGGAAGGCCAAATGATGTTAGAAAGTATATACTTGTACGAACTTTTTGAGTCCGAATCATTATGTTTTAAAGCCATTAATTTTTGTTAGCAGCTGCTTTTTAATGATGATTCTGCGAATTACTTGAAAACTTGAGACTGCTATTTTCAAAAATTTTAATAAACCAATTTAAGTCTCAAAGCAGACAGTAATTTTTGTTTGACGTTGCATTTTGCTGATTTTTCTGTGCCTGTTTTTTTTAAGTCACATTTTTCTTCTCAAACCTGGTATAAATATATATATATATATATATATATATATATATATATATATATATATATATATATATATATATATACCAGGTTTCAGAAAAAAAATATGACTTAAAAAAAACGACGTTTCGTCAAAATCTCATTTGGCATTTTTAAGTGCGGTTCGTCTCGTTACTCGCTGAGAATTGATGGTGGCCTCTGACGAATTTCGAGTTTTGTTTAGCTGGCTCGCTTCTTGATTGGATGAGCGGCTTCGCAGGCTGCTCCCCTCTCCCGAGTGCGATATATTTTGTTCTTGTAGGTTGGTCTTTCTTGTACTAGTTGATTTTTGTTGTTTTCTTTCTTGATTCTTTATTAATGTTTTCCATGTAGTTGGAACATTTATAGCATCGTCCCGTTTATTTAGCTGTCCCGCTTTTTCGATTTCTAGGGCCTCTCTTATGACGCGTACCTTGTAGTTCTGTATTGGTGCTATTTCTTTTGTTTTTTCGAAGTCGATGGTATGTCCGGTTGTTTGGTGATGTTGAAATAAGGCTGATGTTGTCTGTTTTTGAGACTATTTTTATGTTCTTGGATTCTTGCTGATATGCGCCTGTTTGTTTGTCCTATATAAGTTTGATGGCAATCTGTACATGGAACGCCATGATTTTCAAGGTTGGTCTTGTCTTTGGGATTTCCCAGGATGTTGGCTATTGTTTTTTGTGGTTTAAATATGGGCTATATGTTTTCTTAAGATTCTTCCGATTTTGTCTGTTATTCCTTTTATGTATGGTATTATGGCTTTGTTCCTTGTTTGATCCTGGTCTTTGGTCTTTGTTGTAGTCTTCTTTTGTCTTTTTATGGCTTTTTTTATATCTGATTGTGAGAAACCATTCCGTTCTAGATCTGTTGAAATGTGTCTTATTTCGTCTTGTTTTGTGTCAAGTTCTGTTGGGCGGAGAGATCTTGATATTAATGTGTTGACTACTGCCTGCTTTTGAGAGGGATGATGAAGTGACGCTGCATTGAGATATCGGTCAGTATGTTTCCGATATACGCTAAAGCCCAGGGTGTTGCTGAGTTTCCTAGTTAATAGCAGGTCCAAAAAAGGAAGTTTCTTTTCTTGTTCGATTTCTAGCGTGAATTGGATTCTGTAGTAGATATTTTTCAGGTATATGAGGAAATCGTCCAGGTGTTCTTTTTCATATGGTCATATTATAAAAATATCATCAACATAGCGTTTCCAAAATTTCGGTTTTAAAGGTGACTTATATTTCGAACAAGAGGCACTGCAAAAGACACCTTTAAAACCGAAATTTTGGAAACGCTATGTTGATGATATTTTTATAATATGGCAACATTAATAAAGAATCAAGAAAGAAAACAACAAAAATCAACTAGTACACGAGAGACCAGCATACAAGAACAAAATATATCGCACTCGGTAGAGGGGAGGAGTCTGCGAAGCCACTCATCCAATCAGGAAGAGAGCCAGCTAAACAAAAATGCCAAATGAGATTTTGGCGAAACGTCGTGAAAACGATTTTTTGAACGAACGGATTGAAACCCGGAATAACCAAACTATTCATTCTACCATCCGTGAAAACCTACAATATAACATATATATATATATATATATATATATATATATATATATATATATATATATATATATATATATAGGTGTGTGTATGTTTGTCATACAACTAGTCATTTAAATTAAGACTTTTTTTAATTTATAAAGTAAGGCTTCAAACAAAAAAATATGTATATTCCCGTTGGAAGAAAACAAAACCTTTGTTTTTGTCTGTCACGTAAAAATGATTTTGTTTTATATTAAGAATATTAAATTTTTTAGTTAGAGAAAATATTTTGCTTGGCAACATACAAAGCAAGTTTCTGCTTTTTCTGAAAACAATTTTTTTTATGTAGATATTAAATTAATGTTTATTAATTTAGTATTTTTTGAGGAATAATATTGTTTTCAATATTGCGACTCTAGGTCCCAGTAAAAGCTGTTTAAACTGCTTGTTTTCTCTCCATTTATATTACAGAGATATTATTTATGGATCGCGTTGGAATGTAGTTACCGGAAAGCCCTTGAGATTTGTTTATGGTTTAAGAAAGTTTAATAGGGTAAGTGACAGCTCTAAGAGTTTAAGCTGGTTGGGAAATTCATTTATTGACCTTTGTACGCCTATTGTAATTTATGAAACTGTCTCCTTATTCCCGTTCAAAGTAGGATTCTAGGTTTTGTCTTCCTAATGTTGCAATTATCTTTTTTTCCTTTAAAACATAAACATTAGAAAGTTATTTGCATTTTTACAGAAATTATATATATATATATATATATATATATATATATATATATATATATATATATATATAAAGAAACAATACACACACTTAAATACTGATACGAATTTTGTTTTCTTTTTCATAGAAGCAACTGAAGAAAAAACAGCAAGAATAACTTTCTGATTTGTTTCTCAAAGATATGTTAAAAAACAACATATCTAAATTGTATGGAGAGAGAGAGAGTTTTGAAGTAATCCAAAGGAGAATTATATAGTCTAGCAACATTGTAGGTAAAAGAGCATTCAAACAGGGTATATTCATGCAGGGGTGGAGTTATTGCCCCTCTAAATGACCATATTTATGACATAGAATTTTATGGTAGAAACAAGCTTCATGTAATCATCTCTTACTCTCCATATTCAGTCATCTTATATCAAGCAACTTATAAGATATTCTTTCAAATATACAAAATTGATACATCAATTGTAAACAAGAGTTTTGCACCTTTTGTGTTCTTCGTTTGCGAATGGCTCTCAGGTAGTTTACATATATTATATCTCCATTGCTAAAAATGGAGAGCACCAACGAGACACAGAGCAAAATCTTAAGCTATGTGAATAATTGATGCTAATAACTGAAGTCTTAATCCAATTTAGGCTTTCTCGACACAGTGGGAAACATATTTATCAGATCTCAATGTAATGTCAAAGATAATACTCAGATTTTTAACACCATCCTTATTGGGCAGAATTAAATCGCCAATCTTTAAATTTATAAAATTTTTGCTATTCTCTATATTGTTTCTTTTTCCAAATATCATTATAAAGCAAGGAATGCTGCAATGAAACAGAATAAATTGCTTCAAGGTTTTGATTAATAGCTTTACAAGCTTGCAAAACATAATCTCTTTTAAAAGACAAATACAACTGGGTGTCGTCCATGTAAAAATGCTACTGCCTACCTTCTTAAGACACTTAGTAAACGTAGATTGGATATAACAAAGGAATTACTATAGAGCTCTATGATCTATGATATATATATATATATATATATATATATATATATATATATATATATATATATATATATATATATATATATATAGGACAATCCGCGTCAACATCATCAGAGCCACAATCAAAATTAGGAGCGACAAAAAAAATCGATCAAGGGCTCATTTTTAAAGCTTAGAATGCCTACTTTCAAATGCCGAGTGCGTCTTTGAGAAATTCAGTATGGCGGTTCCAATATGGCGGCTGGAAGCCGAAGAAAAATCGAGTGTCTAGGAAAAAAAACTTGTATAAATAAAAAATTGCAGCCGATCGAGACCTTTTTGGCTCAAATTGAAGCTGATGGACGCACCTAAAAGGCTGGTGCGGTAGTTTGACAAAATCTAACATGGCGGATCCAATATGACGGTCAAAAATTCAATAAAGTGGCCGTTTTCTAAAATCAACCAGATTTGGTATACTAAGGCTTTTGTGGTCGTTGATCACGATTCCGGGATCTGATTTTAAAAATTCAAGATGGCGGATCCAATATGGCGAACGAATTTTTTGAAAACCCACCGATTTGCACCAAATTTGGTATACGCTGATCACTAATCCGAAGATTTCAAAAATCCAAGATTACGAACCTAATATAAAGGACTGGGTTATAGAGCTTTGGCTATATTGGGTCCACCATCTTGAATTTTGAAAATCTGACTTCGGATTCGTAATCATCGATCTCAAAAATCCCCGTATGAAAAATTTGTTACAAATCGATTGAATTTCAAAAATACCTGATTCGTGATAAGTAACCTCCGAAATTCCCGTATACCAAATTTGGTGCAAATCGGTTGATTTTCAAAAATTCAGCCACCAAATTGGAATTTGGATTTTCATATTGGATCCGCCATATTGGATTTTGTCAATCTACCACATCAGCTTTTTAGGAGCATTCATCATCTACAATTTGAGCCAAAAATGACCCAATCGGTTGCCAATTTTTTATTTTTACAAGCTTTTTTTTTTGCTAGACGCTCGATTTTTCTCCGGCTTCAGGCAGCCATATTGGATTTTTCAAAGACACATTTTCCGTGACGCTCTAAGCTTCTAAGAATATTTTTATTCGTGCTCCCTTGGTCAATTTTTTCGTTGCTTTCAATTTTGGTCGTCGCTATGATCCGTTTGACGCGGATTGTCCTATATATATATATATATATATATATATATATATATATATATATATATATATATATATATATATATATATATATCCATAGATACCCCAGTCCCACGTTATGTTACATGACGGTCTAGCATTATCAGTTAAGGCACAGGTTTTGTACTACAATCGATTTTGGATGACCCTCACGCAACTCGTCCATAAGCGAACGACTTACATGATAAAGTTCACTAAATCAGAATTATGCAGTAGTTTTGTAGGTGTTTCATCACCATATAAAGAAGTAAGTTTATTTGTTGAGATATACCACATGCAAAGTTCTGAAAAATAATCGTACGAAAACATTTATGGGTTAATTCCACTTTCTGGCCGCGATACAATTTTGAAGTTATTACAAATTACACAGTGAGCGTCCGTGAGTGAAGACGTATACCGTCCTGAATATTAAACTTACAGTATCGTCAATTCCCAAATATAAATTATTACCCTCGTATTAATATTTTTTGAATACTCTATCGTTTTCTCTACATAAACCGACGGAAACGTGGTGCGCCACTGTGCATAATGCTGCAATCTCCAACTAAAAGCTTAGTATATTATTATATATCAAAGTCACCTCAATTTTGCTGTAAGAATGTGCTCTTGATTTGGAATATTATTTTTATTCGTTTAATATTAATTATTCAGTTTAAATGTAGCAAATTTTATTAACTTGATCGTGAACTTTTAAAACACTCTACAACGAACAATATTTATCCAATTTATCCTTTTCAAACCAGAACGACCATAACAAAGCTCAGTTTATATCTCCTCCACGACTTCAGCGGAAAATAGAATAAAAGCAAAAAGCCTAAAGTGCTCTTGTTTTTAACGACGCTATATTTCTGCAACAATCTTGAACTCGTGCGTTCATACAGATAGCAAGAAACTATTTTATAATTTTCCGCCTGGCGTATACAATTTGCAGGTGTAAGCTTTATATCTTGCAACATTTTAAATTCTTTGGTGTAACTCAATGGTAATATTTCAGATTTTTTTTCTTTTAGTGGAGATCGTTTCTTTTATATTTTCCTTTAAGTACAAACTGACACAAAGCAAGTTATAAAAATTTGTATTAAGGCTAATGTTAAAACTGGTCTTGCAATAGGAGCACAAAGATTAAAGAATCTTACTCTCTCAAATAAAGTGAAGGCTTTATAGCAAAAATAATATATGTCAATAAATTTTATTTTAGGGTTTTTGGCAACATCGCTTTACAAAAATATAATTTTTTCGCTAAATACTTCGAGCCTGATTTCTTCTTCTTCATATTGTGTTGCCTTACGCCAGTCAAGATAAGATTTGAAAAAAAAATATTTCTTTACAGAAAAACAGTTTTTTGCAATTTCCGGCTAAATAACGCATCTTATCGAAAAAAGTTAAATTCAAAAGTTGTAGGTAATAGAAAGATCTACAACTTTTGTAAAAACCATTTTATTGCCGAAAAATCGAAAAAAAAAAACGAAAAAAATGGCTTTTTTCATCATGCATTTTACAATTATTGTCAATAATTCGTTATTATTCAATAAAATTTTTATATCATGAATAAACATATGATTAACAAGCCAAAGGGCTTCGCACTCCCTCCAGGGAATATTGACTCATACCAGGTACACAAAGATACCAAAAGTATAAAGCTCTGTGGGAACCTTTTCCATGTTATCGGGTCCTAGGTGACGTGGTCTGCTGTATTTCCTATGAACTTTCGGACGGTTCGCGCGGTTGCTAGGAGTATTGCTTTCTGCATCGGCTTATACAGATGCTCACGAAGGTCCAGTCTCTTGATGTTCTGCAGGAGGTTCTTTGGTATCACTCCAGTTGTTGACAGTACTATGGGAATCGTTTGGACGCTGTTCATTGCCCATTGTCTTTGGATTTGCACCTCCAGATCTCTGTATTTGGCGATCTTGTCATTGTACTTTGGTCTCAAGTTGTTGATGTTAGCTACAGCAATGTCGATTAGTGTAGTTCGCCTAGAAATTTTATCTATTAGTATAATATCTGGTCTATTATGAGCAACTGTCTGATCCGTCAGAACCGTTCGGTCCCAGTATAACTTGAACTGGTTGTTCTCAAGAATAGGCTCCGGATTGTATTTGTAATAACGCATTTTTCCTACTTGTAATAGGTTTAACTTTTCTCCTAACTCTTGGTGGAGTATTTTAGCGGCTGAGTTGTGTCTTTCCTTATACTTGGTTCCGAAAAACGCTTGGCATCCTCCAGTTATGTGCTGGATTGTCTCTGATGTTCGACAGCCATATCTGCATTGGTCATTTTCTATTGAGGGATCTCTGATGATGAACTTCCGATAGTTCTTCGTCGGAATAACCTGGTCTTGGATAGCTAACAAGAAGCCCTCCGTTTCCGGAAACATCAGTCCTGAAGTCAACCAGTAGTTCGACGCTGAGTTGTCGACATTGTCCTGATTAACCTCATTTGGATGCCGTCCATGAAGTGGCTTCCGTAGCCAGGTTTGTAACTACTCCTGGTCTGTTTGGTGGTAAGAAGTAATATCTTGTTCCCTCAACTGTAGTAGCGTTGAATCGTCTGCCTCGCATATTGCTCGATGTAGTGTGGAAGAGTCCGCTAACCTCTGGAAATATGAACGTAAGTTTATTATTTGTTGGTCGAGCTGCTTACCAATATCCACCAATCCTCTTCTTCTTTGATGTCTTGGAAGCATTGTACGTTCAATAGAACTCCGAGGGTGATGTTTTTGTGCTTTTGTCACGAGTATCCTTATTTTTCTTTGAAGGTTTAAGATGTCCGTCCTGCTCCATTTTACAATTCCAAAAGAGTAGCTCAGCGCAGAGCAAGCATACGTGTTGAGCGCCTTAAACAAATTTCTACTATTTAAATTAGTTCGTAATACCCGCCTTACCCTCCTGACAAATTCGGCTATCAGCCTTCATAGTGCCATAGTCAATTCTTTTAGCCTGTTTCATACCTAGATATTTGTATGTTTAGTCTGCTTCCATTGCAGCTATAGTTTCACCGTTCTGCATTTCAAAAGCCCCCGGTTGTATCTTCCCTTTAACCATGTTCAAAATAAGGCACTTGTCAAGTCCAAATTGCATTCAGATATTCCCGGAGAACTTCTCTACAATTTTAAGCATTTGTTCTAGCTGGTTTCTGGTAGCAGCCATCAGTTTAAGATCATCCATGTATAGGAGATGATTCACTTTGACTACCTCTTCGTTGTTATTTCTAATACCAAAGCCGTATCTGGTGGAGTTCAAACGGCGTGATAGTGGGTTTATTGCAAGGCAGAACCACAATGCGCTAAGTGAATCACCCTGAAATATTCCCCTTCGTATCGGAATGGTGTTAGTTTCGATGGTGTCACTGGATGACACTTGCAATTCGATCCTAGTTCTCCAAGTTGACATGATACGTTCTAAAAAGGAAATGAAATTATTATCGACTCATACATTCTCAATATAGTTTTGAGCCACTCATGTGGCACCGAGTCGAAGGCCTTCTTATAATCCACGTAGGCAAGAGGTTTCTTCGGTTGGCACAGGCTTGGTTACATATAACAGAGTCAACAATCAATTGTTCCTTGCATCCCATTGCTCCCCTCGTGCATCCTTTCTGTTGAGTTGCAATGATGAAATTTTACTCACAATGTGCATAGATGCTTTGGGTCAAGCAGGAGGTGATCACCTTATACAGTGTGGGTAGGCAGGTGATCGGCCAATACTGAGCTGGGTCATGTGTGTTTTGTTGGTTCTTTGGTAGGAGGTACGTAATACCTTCGGTCAAGAACAATGGAATTTTTGCTGGGTTAAGGAAAACATCATTAATAAGATTAGCCAGCTGATGGTGCATACACCAGAACTTTTTGAGCCAGTAGTTCTGGATCCCGTCGAGACCTGGAACTTTCCAGTTATGGGATCCCTTGATTATTCTTGAAATTTCCTCGGTGGTAAATGGCTCAAACTGCATCTGGCTGTAATCTTGTCAGATTTGGTGTTCTTCATTGATCCAGCCAGTTGCGATGTTACAATCGGCTGATGTGGAAAGTTTCCCCAGAACTCTTCTACCTGCTCTCTATTGGGATATCTATTATTTGCCATATTAGGTGGAGAGTTTAGCTTCCGGTAGAAAGTCTTTTCTGATCGTTGGAAGAGCGCATTGTCTCGGTTTCGGTTATTGCTGGTCTTGTACCTCTTTAGCCGGCCTGCAATAATAGAGAGCTTCTGTTTCAGCCAATCAAGGCACTGCTGAGCAGTAACATTAGCTGGATCTTGTTGCGAATGATATCGGACACGATTCATGATTTCTTCAACTTATTATTATTTTATAAAGTCATTATTTACTACAAACAATGAGCAAAGAAACTATAAATTAGTTACATCGCTCGACTACGTTGAAATTATCAAATAAACACAAAAGTTTGTTACCTATGCCTTCTACCATAAAAATTTAGGTGCGGCATAAAAATGACCCCATTTTTGTATATTTGATAATCTTAATATATTTACTTTTAATCTTAATCATTAATAACTTTTAAATTGTTTATTTAGAAAAAATAATCGTTAATTTGCTAACTGTTTATTATTAAACAAAACCAAAAAATTTTTAGCAAAAATAAAAATTTACTTTTAGTATATATTAATTTACTCAATTTAAATTGTTTAATATTGAATAGTGTTCAGTTTGAATTTCAAATTGTTTATATAAAAATATTTGGAGATGCGAAGGAAGTATTTAGAAGATTTAGGATTGAACAGAGGGATGCAGAATAACAAGACCATAATTGCATGTCGCAATAAATTTGGTTATTATTGCCAATCTTTTACTTACGAAACATGCACTAAGAAAACTAATTAATTTAATAACTAGAAAATTTTATAAGTGATTAAGTCATTTTTCATTTTAAAAATAATGAGAAAATTAATAATTTTAATATAATACTAATTATTTATATTTAATAAATATTCAATTGTCACACATTATGCAAAAAGTTCTTTTATATATATATATATATATATATATATATATATATATATATATATATATATATATATATATATATATATATATCATCATTGTCGTGCCTCGCTCTCTATGCAGAAAGTGGTGGTTCTTCTTCATCTGATTCCATACAATTGCGAGATTCTTCAAGAAATTCGGAAATATCATCAACTGCTTCAACATTACTGGGCTCCATTTCTTCTAATTTTTTATCGTTAACTGAAATTCTTTGGACAATTTTCTAAATTGTAACGAATGGAAAATAAATTGGAACATTTTAGACCTACAGTTACATCTTGCAGCAGATCCATCTTTTTCATAACTACAACAAATTATTTTAAGTAGATTATCGGGTTTCAACTGATCTTCATTGATATTCGGCTGCATGATTCCTTCCACTTATTTTTTTCCAGTCCTAATCCGTAACGATAATTTCATTTCCAAGGCAGGTTTGAAGTTGATAATATGCCCTAAAATAATGTTGTTTTGCTGCTCCTGATTTTGGTGGTAACTTGACCAATTTGTAGGTTGATATGATCGTGGCTGTTGAGTATATGTTAAACCGCAAATCATGAAGCGTTACAATATTTTACTGTCAATTCATGCTATTAATTTACAGTTACTTCAGCTATCAACTCCTTGCCTGCATCTTTTTGTAAAAGATGTCAGCCAAGACAGCCAAATCATTATTTTGTAGGAATGGCCTTATCGTCGTTACTTTTTCTTTTCCCGCAAAACCTAAGGTAGTGTCGCAGCCAGTGAAACAATGCAGAAGAGCCAAATATTTTCGTTGTGATGGATCTTTGAAACTATCAGAAGTGTAGTAAGAATCGCGAATATTACCCGTGGATGGTTTGTGAAATAATATTTTCGAATTTCTTTCATTCAATTCATTTAAAAGCACAAGCAGATCAATGTCTTGTCAACAACTATCACAGTTTTATCACCTATGGCGACTTCAATTACTGTATTTATTCTGAAGGTATCAGCATCTTCTGTTGCCTGTTTTCATGTGAATTCTGCTGTTTCAAATTCTTGTGTTAATATATATATATATATATATATATATATATATATATATATATATATATATATATATATATATATATATATTAACTTGTTTTTATTACTTTCATTAGATAAAAATTTTTCTTCCAAATATGATATATTTCTACACTTCAACTAAAAATAATCTTAACGGTATAGCAGCTGCTCGCTCGATGCTCCGAAATGAACTGGGACCCCTCTACTAGTAGAAGCCAATCCGTTCCCCTCCTTTGCTTATAATACAAGGGCCTTGTATTGCTCTATTTTCATTATATTCCAATATGTTCCAAAATGTTCTAGAATATTACGAAATTCTAGAATATTGACAGTAATTTTGTACCTTTCACTTTTGAATATTGGAGTCAAGTAATTAAGGAGGTGCCTCTCAAAGGAGGGATAGCTACAAGAGCCAGGGTTGCCAGCATTACTCGGAATAATAATGAAAAGTTTTGAGTTAAGATATTTAAATCTAAGTATGTGTCTAATTTTAGTATATCTTGACCTCTCCTTTTCAATTCTAGATCTAATCTCTGTCGTCATGTCACTTTGTTCATGAACCATGATTTCCAAATACGTATATTTTCAACGTGTTCTATAGTTACTCTTCACATAGGTCTTTCACTTTTTGTAGGAGGCCCCGAAGGTCTTCATTGCTATTAGCTAAAATGATAGTATCATCCGCGTATCTGATTATATTTATGGGTTCCTCCTGCGGCATCACGAAGTAGTTCGTCAAAGATGGCTTCCGAAAACACGGTGAAGAGTGTAGGTGAAAGTACATATGCTTGGCGGACTCCCTTTTTGATTTGAATGTTTTCTGACAAGTTTCCAATGAACTTTAATGTTTCAGACTAATTCCAGGATAGGTTTGTTAGGATTCTGATGTCTTTAGAATCTAGGCCCTTAGTTTTTAGAAATTTTATAAGTTTTTTGGGTTTTACATTATCAAAGGTATTTCAAAAGTCGATGAAATATATATACACATCAGTTCATATCTTTATAGCTTTGTATAAGCACTTGCAAGGTATATTGGCCATTCGTAAGGTTTAATAATACTTAATAAACGTGGCGATCTGAACACCTTGAAAAAATTGATTTTCTGAAAATCTCACGGTGGTGCATCCGCTTAATTAAACGTGTTTAAAATAGTTCCATTTGCTTCTGTAACATACTGTTTTTAAAATTAGTTACATGGGAAATTACACATTTTTAGAGAACATATAAAATCACAAAGGCTCAAACAAGTAACGGCGTTTTAAAGAAACACACCATACCATAGTTTACCCCCTCTACAATAAGTGCAAAACTATGAATTTAATTGGATCTCTCGCCTCAAAAAAAAAACAAGATATTTTACTTTTTCTACAAATTAATTTACAAAATTCAAAAATAAAATTTGAATTTTGACAGTCTCTCTCTTGGTTAGTATTAACTTGAAGTTAACATAATTTTAGGAAATTGTAATTTTTTTAAGCAATTAATTTAGATGTTTTTCTTTTATTTTTCAGTTTAGTTTTCTATAGATGCTGCACTAAGAAATGATTGTACTAATGAGTAATATCTAAGACTTAAGCTCGTCTAAATTCTCATCACGCAGTGTAAAAGAATTAAAGATGTCAGGTAGTGATTGCGGAAAATGATCGAGTGTCTCGAATACTGAATATACATTTTTTAACGGCTACGTATTTTCTTTTATATATATCACAACCTGGATTGCCATATCTTGATGAATGAGGCAAGTTTTTGCTAATTTCTAGAAACTAGGTATCATTGGTGACTCATAACACAGTCATACCAACACTTTTTTGATCAATTATTAGCAATATTTTTTTTTTGAATTGTTTGGCAAAGTAACACTTACCAACTGAAAAAGGTATAGATGTATAAGTAGCGATTTCATTAAGTTAAATTAGGTATGTCTATTTTTGTTTTAGTAAATTAAAATGTTTAAAGTTGAGGCCATTAAAACCGCTACAATAATTACTGTCTCTGAAAGGAATTCTGTAGATAGTTAACAACCATCATCAAATGATGACTTTGAATAAAACAATTGAAAAAATTGCGCACATCAATTATAGTCCATTATGAAAAATGAAAGAAATGTTAAGCGTTAAAAATGGTATAGAAGAAGAATAAATGTTGTATATTAAGTTAAAGATTTTCGTTGGTACATCCAAGCCGAAATTCACATAATAGAATCTGTTATATTTATTTTAATGCACTTTAAATGGCCCTAATGACAAATACCACGTGTAATAATAAAATTTTTAAATATACTTACAGGATCAGTGTAATTATCCTCATCTAAAACATAGCACAAATTAGAGATTTATCACCTTTAACGAGGCTGCATTTATTTATTTTTTAGTTTAGGGAATATTAGAGATATTTCAACTTTCTCAGATGACACCTCAATTACGTCTACTAGCGATTCTTGGAAACATAACCAAAAATATGCGGATTATAAGCTCGTAATGGTAAAAAATCTGTTTGAGAGTGTCAGTATCAATTAATTTTGAGAGAACTAAACAAACAAAATAAAATCAATCTAACCTTACACTACATTAATATAACAGAATCGTATACTAAAAGAAACATGGTCCTACAGATAATTACATTTTAAACATTTTAAATACCGACACATTCTAATACAAAAAAAAAATCGAAAATTACATATCACTTCCATATATCCTAGCACCCACCAAAAAACTCTAAAATGATTTTAAGAAATATAACGTAACTGTCAGCCATAAGGGTCACAACTTCCTAAGAAAAATGCTATAACAAACTAAATGCTGAAATGCTATATCGTTTACAGTATTCCATGCAAAGACTGCAATGGTAAATACATAGGACAAACAGGCCAATATTTAAAAAACAGAATAAACTAACATAAATACGACAAAAAAAAATAAAACAACACATAGCATGGAACCGTTCCTTTAATTTTGAGAGAGTCAGAATTTTAAAATCTGAAAACTACACAAAAAAAGGAGAAATTCTGGAATGATGGAGATAAAAAAAACAACAAACAAGCAATAAATGCTAAGGCAGATAGGAAGCAACTTAGCACAATATATAACAATATTATAAAATAACTACTAAAAAAAAATAATTTTAAACCCTTTAAACCCTCAATAGCCCAAAACAATCTTTATTACCTTACAAAAATCTTCTCTGGTTCTTTCAGTACTACTCTAACTTCAAGATGGCCCACGTGGTCATCTTTATACTGTTATTTTATGAAAACTAATTTCTTAATATAATATAATATTAACCAATACTATTGTCTTGAATTAATTTTTTAACGGACCATAAACCGAAGAAAAAAAATTATATATCTATATATCTATATATATATATATATATATATATATATATATATATATATATATATATATATATATATATACATGTATATATTTGTAACGCTTTGGTATTTCAAACGTACCCTAAGATATTTTGTAGGTTGTTACTTCTAAATTTATTTTTAATTTATAAATATAAGCTTTAAAAATAACTCATATTTAATACTTTGTTTGTAACCGTTAATATGCCAAAAATACTGCACAGTTAATATTTATTTTTCTCCTTAGGTTTGAACTCATATATAAATCAATAAATAAAATATTTATAAGATTATTTTCCTTCTTTTATTGCTCTTATTATACCCAATTTTCCTTTATTATATTATACAAGGTGTGTGTAGAGAAGAAATGGAATTCTTGCTGTTATTATTTTTACACAAAGCATCTAAAATTAAATGAGATAATAACACAGTTGATCCAAAAACTAAAATCTAAGTAAAGACTTTAATATAAAAATTAAGAAACACTCTTAAAAAAATGTGGAGCTAGTACATCATTATCATTTGGACTTCATTTTTTTCTTAAATGTTTATTCTTTTTTTAAAAATTAAAACAGTTCTTCAATATAACATTTTTCTACCAAAAACTGATTTTTAACCCAAAATAGTATTTTAGAATTTAAAACGAAAAATATTCTATTCAGTTGACAATGAATGTTTTAGTTTGAATTATGTTACATTGTTGTTTTGTCTCTTTTTAGTATATATCCTGTTCAATTACTTATGTCTATAAAAATTTGAAATGTGTCATTTACAAGGAACCAATTATATCTCGTGTATAAAATTTTCATATTGGCGACAATAAAATTCCGTATTGCCATTAGTAACTGCACATAGCGCTTAACACATTATAGCTATTTTCAGTTTATGACGTCATCTGTTCTTTAATTTGAAGTGGATCCCATTACTAACCTTAAATGATTTTAGTGTTTTTTTTTATTTCCATGTGAACCACCTGTAAAAATATTGTATAAAATCCAGCAAAAATATTATTATTTCTTATTAGTACTACTATTGATTTACAAGCCAAACGGCTTCTCACTCCCTCCAGGGATTATTCACTCATACCAGGCATACAAAGACGCCAAAAGTATGAAGCTCTGTGGGAACCCTTTCCATGTTATCGGGTCCTAGGTGACGTTGTCTGCTGCATTTCCCATGAATTTTCGGACGGTTCGCGCGGTTGCTAGGAGGATTGCTTTCTGCATCGGCTTATAAAGATGCTCACTAAGGCCCAGTCCCTTGATGTTCTGCAGGAGGTTCTTCGGTATCACTCCAGTTGTTGACAGTATTATGGGAATCGTTTGGACGCTGTTCATTGCCCATTGTCTTCGGATTTGGACCTCCAGATCTCTGTATTTGGCGATCTTCTCGTTGTATTTTGGCCTTAGGTTGTTGTTGTTAGGCACCGCAATGTCGATTAGTGTAGTTCGCCTAGAAATTTTATCTGTTAGTATAATGTCTGGTCTATTATGAGCTACTGTTTGATCCGTCAGAACCGTTCGGTCCCAATATAACTTGAACTGGTTGTTTTCAAGAATAGGCTCCGGATTGTACTTGTAATAAGGCACTTTTCCTACCTGTAATAGGTTTAACTTTTCTGCTAACTCTTGGTGGAGTATCTTGGCGGCTGAGTCGTGTCTTTCCTTATATTCGGTTGCGGCAAACGCTTGGCATCCTCCAGTTATGTGCTGAATTGTCTCCGATGTTCGACAGCCATATCTGCATTGGTCATTTTCTATTGAGGGATCTCTAATGATGAACTTCCGATAGTTCTTCGTCGGAATAACCTGATCTTGGATAGCTAACAAGAAGCCCTCCGTTTCCGGAAACATCTGTCCTGAAATCAACCAGTAGTTCGACGCTGAGTTGTCGACATTGTCCTGATTGACCTCATTTGGATGCCGTCCATGAAGTGGCTTCCGTAGCCAGGCTTGTAACTTCTCTTGGTCTGTTTGGTGGTGAGAAGTAATATCCTGTTCCCTCAACTGAAGCGGCGTTGAATCGTCTGCCCTGCATACTGCTCGATGTAGTGTGGAAGAGTCCGCTAACCTGTGGAAATATGAACGTAAGTTTATTATTTGTTGGTCGAGCTGCTTACCAATATCCACCAATCCTCTTCCTCCTTGGTGTCTTGGAAGCATTGTACGTTCAATAGCACTCCGAGGGTGATGTTTTTGTGCTTTTGTTAGGAGTGTCCTTATTTTTCTTTGCAGGTTTTGGATGTCCGTCCTGCTCCACTTTACAATTCCAAAAGAGTAGCTCAGCGCAGAGCAAGCATACGTGTTGAGCGCCTTAAACAAATTTCTACTATTTAAATTAGTTCTTAATACCCGCCTTACCCTCTTGACAAATTCGGCTGTCAATTCGGCCTTCATAGTGCCATGATCAATTCTTTTAGCCTGTTTCATACCTAGATATTTGTATGTTTGGTCTGCTTCCATTGCAGCTATAGTTTCACCGTTCTGCATTTCAAAAGCCCCCGGTTGTATCTTCCCTTTAACGATGTTCAAAATACGGCACTTGTCAAGTCCAAATTGCATTCCGATATCCCCGGAGAACTCCTCTACAATTTTAAGCATTTGTTCCAGCTGGCTTCTGGTACCAGCCATCAGTTTAAGATCATCCATGTATAGAAGATGATTCACTCTGACTATCTCTTCGTTGTTGTTTCTAACACTAAAGCCGTGTCTGGTGGAGTTCAAACGCCGTGATAGTGGGTTCATTGCAAGGCAGAACCACAATGGGCTAAGTGAATCGCCCTGAAATATTCCTCTTCGTATCGGAATGGTGTTAGTTTCGATGGTGTCGCTGGATGGCACTTGCAATTGGATCCTAGTTCTCCAGGTTAACATGATGCGTTCTAAAAAGGAAACAAAATTATTGTCGACCCTGTACATTCTTAATATAGTTTTGAGCCACTCATGTGGTACTGAGTCGAAGGCCTTCTTATAATCCACGTATGCAGCAAAGAGGTTTCTTCGGTTGGTACAGGCTTGGTTACATATGACAGAGTCAACAATCAATTGTTCCTTGCATCCCATTGCTCCCCTCGTACATCCTTTCTGTTGAGTTGCAATGATGTTATTTTGCTCACAATGTGCATAGATGCGTTGGGTCAAGCAGGAGGTGATCACCTTATACAGTGTGGGTAGGCAGGTGATTGGCCTATACTTAGCTGGGTCATGTGTGTTGTGTTGGTCCTTTGGTAGGAGGTACGTAATACCTTCGGTCAAGAACAATGGCATTTTTGCTGGGTTAAGAAAAACATCATTAATAAGATTAGCCAGCCGATGGTGCATACACCAAAACTTTTTGAGCCAGTAGTTCTGGATCCCGTCGAGACCTGGAGCTTTCCAGTTATGGGATTCCTTGATTATTCTTGAAATTTCCTCGGTGGTAAATGGCTCAAACTGCATCTGGCTGTAATCTTGGCAGATTTGGTGTTCTTCATTGATCCAGCCAGCTACGATGTTACAATCGGCTGGTGTGGAAAGTTGGTTTCCCCAGAACTCTTCTACCTGCTCTCTATTGGGATATCTATTATCTGCTATATTAGGTGGAGAGTTTAGCTTACGGTAGAAAGTCTTTTCTGATCGTTGGAAGAGCGCATTGTCTCGTTTTCGGTTATTGCTGGTCTTGTACTACTTACTATTATTATTATTATTACTATTTATCATAATAAAACTCTTCAAATAAAATTTGATATTATATCAACAAAACATCAATACAAAAATTACAGTATAGCCACTCTTTGTTAGCTTTAATAATAGAATGACATATTAATGATTATCATTAAAATAAAGAGCTTATTATAACAATAACTAAAATTGAAGTTACGGGGTAACTCAATAATAAATTATAGTCTAACTACTTGTTTTTGTGCATTGCGGGGTCGCATAGACAAACATTTGCCCATAATAACCTGCAAATGGTTCTACAAACAACGCAATCGGGAAACCTTTTATTAAATATAATTTTATTCCTCAAAAACAAAAGTCGGTATTTGAACGGTATAATAAAATCCATAAATGTCAATTTATCCTTTAATAGTAAATTATTTAAGTGAAATTTTAGACAATATCTAAATGTCAATTTAATTATTTTAATGGATTTACTGTGAATCCTGCCAGATGGCTGGAATATTATGTACGGATGTATAAATCAATAAATACGTTTTAAAAGTTCAAATTTTCATAATATTGCTAATTATAAATTTAAAAATATTAACCCTTTTATGTTAGAAAAAAAAAACAGTGTCCTTCCAATCATACGTTAATCGATTCCTCTCATATATCGACACGTCTCTATTTTCAAAAGAAGATGAGTACACACAATGGTACAGTGGGGGTGACCCTCGCGTCGTCCGTGGGAAAGTTTAACGGTCGTGAAGAGCCAACCGAACCACCGAAGCCGAGTACCATTGATGCTAAATACTACGCTTGTTGCGGACGTAGACGTGAACTTCTGGGCGCTAGTGAGAATCGGTAGTACCGTAGTAAAAGTGAATTATCTCTTGGTTATTTTAACATTATACGTTTATTTCTTATCTTTTATTTTTTATGAATTCAGTGTAACAGCTATAGCTTGAAAACAGATGTTGATATGTTTATAAATTTCAGAATGATTTTTCACAAATGAATTTGTCCTCGAAATTGCTGTGTTATATCACATTTAACGAAATGTTACTTTCAGATTGCTAAAAATAAAAAGGTTCACTATATTTGCATAAGTGATACATTTGTAACGTTTTAAAAAGTGTCTTCACATAATGGAACAATACTTTCAATAAACTTCATTGATTTCTTCAACCCTATATTTATAAATAGTTAAACTTATCTGTCCATTAAAACCTGCTAGTCTTCAAAACGGGTTTCGGTGTGTCCTTCCGAAATGAGAAATCAACATCACCAAACTTTGTCAATTTAATATAAATCACTAGTGATTTTATCATCTTAAGATCCTATTTCTCCCAAAATCTGTTTTCACTTTGACAGTTCATTGTCCTCCATTCCACACTCCACATATATATATATATATATATATATATATATATATATATATATATATGTATATATATATATATATATATATATATATATATATATATATATATATTATATATATATATATATATATATATATATATATATATATATATATACATATATTTATATATATAAATATTTATTTGTCCTTCTTGGGATTACGGTCCATGAAAAATAAAATCAAAACGTAATTGTGCTGTTGAATTTTCTATATTAATTATACATTTTTTATACAATTAACATTTCAATAATTTATTTTACCTTCGTCAGACTTTCCAGAGTATTTTAAAAAATTCATGATCAACACTGCACCCACGTTAATATATAATAATATATTATATTGTGAAATTAGTTTAAAATAACATTATAAAGATGACTACGTGTGTAATACGTTACATATATATATATATATATATATATATATATATATATATATATATATATATATATATATATATATATACATATATATATATATATATATATATATATACAGTGTGCGACAAAATATATACACGAACTTGTGAATATTAAAATATGCCTTAATAACAAGACACAAACACATTGCTTTTCAAATTGTTTTATTTATTTACAAAAATTAACAAACTAAATTTACTAAAACAAAACAAAATTTGGTATGAAAACCAATAAAAACCATATTTCATAATTAACAATACTTTCTTTATGCGACAAAACAATATCACATTTTTAGGTGATTCCATTTAAATAAAAATTTAGCTTATATTTAGTTGCGTAGCCCTTATTTTTTAAAACCTCCTCGCATCTGTGTGGTGTTCCATTTCATTCCATGCAATTTCCGCTTGTCGGAAAAGGTCATCCGCATTTTTGCAATTATCGTGATTTATTTTACGATCTACAATAACCCATAGAATTTCAATGTGATTGAGATCAGGCGATTGCGCTGACCATTTCAACAAGTCAATCTTTTTGTTTACGAACCACTCTTTCACACATTTAGCAGTGTGTTTTGGGTCGTTATCATTTTGATACCTCCACTTAAGTGGCATTTCTTCCTCTGCGTGTGGCAACATAACATTATTTAGGACATCCTTATACACAAAACGATCCATTATACCAAAACATTTCCTCCTCCGTGCTTAACTGTGCCTTGCGTATAGCGAGGATTAAGACATTGCCCTTTAGGTCTGCGTACTAGCCGAAATTCATCCGAATTTTTCAAGTTGAACTTCGACTCGTCAGAAAAGAGTACGGTCTTCCATTGGGTTGTACTCCAATTTAAGTGTTCCTTTGCAAATTGATTTCTAGCTAGTCTATTTTTGGCGGAAATAAATGGTTTTTTGGCATTTCGGTATGATTTCAATCCACCTTCAATAGTTCGTCTTTGGATGGATCTTTCAGAAATATATAGTGGTAATCGGTTTGCAATTGACCTTGCTGATATGAACGGTTTTTTTTTATTAATCTAATTATTGTCTGGTCGTTCCGTTTACTGGTTTTCCGTGGACAATTTCCTTTGTGGATAGTGGTCAACGAGCCTGAAGAACGAAAGTGGCTTATAATTCGCGAAATTATGCTATGATGAATTCCAAATTTCTTTGCAATTGATGTCACTGATTCACCACTATTATAATATTTAATTATTTTTTCCTTTACTTGCACTGAGTACTTATTATTAGCCATTTTTTTCTCATTAAAAACTTGTACCATATGACCGATGACTTTGAAAGACCAGGAACGACTATAAATACTTGGAAGTTTTCTATAAACATTCTTACAATGTTCAAAAGAGAGAAACGGTACTTGTTGATAATTTTTTATAATTCATAAAGAATGTAAATTACTGTTATTTCGTGCATATATTTTGTCATAAACAAAAAGTGATGTTGCAAACAAAACTAATTTTTTTCTGATACAAAAAAAAAATTAGTTTTTTTCGTGTTTTTTTTTTAGCAGAAGAGTCCATCGCGATCATAAATAAGTAAAAAGAATTTAAATTTAAGTGCATTTGACTATGTTATTTAGCCATATATTAGCGAGTAGAAGTTAGTGCATTTGTTTTGTCATACATGGTATATATATATATATATATATATATATATATATATATATATATATATATACACATATATATATATATATATATATATATATATATATATATATATATATATATATATATATATATATATATATATATATATATTGCCAAAATATCACCCACCATCTTCCGTGTTTGCTGGTAATAAATCAATTAACTTATATATTTGAGGCTGGATAACTTTATCACGCGGTCAGCAATACCCAAGAGAACAGACTTTTTTGGGATATTGAGTGTTGTAAATTGAAATTTATATACCTATGTTTTTTTACATGTCACTGCAAAAACGCAATTAAAAAACCAAACAGGTTTACAGTATTAATAATTATTAATTAGCACTATTTTTGAAAATAGAATTCATATGTTTTATAACCCAAAAAACAAAAAAGAAATTAAATGTTGTCTATACTAAAAGTAGAAAACCGTCTAAAGAAAAAGGAGTTCTGTGAAGAGACAGAAATTAAAAAAAAAACTACCAATTGAAAAACACACACCAAATATCTAAACAAAATCTACCTTAGTCTTTTTTCCGTAATTTATAAATCAATACAAAAAGAAAATGAAAAAAATGACAATATAAGAGCCTAAAAAGTAAAAACGGAAAGAAATCCTAAAACCAGAATAGTAGCTCGGTTATTGCTGCCTAGTCAGCAGCACATTTTTAAACTTGTACGTCCCTTTAAATGTAAAAATGATAATATCGTCAAAACGCGTCTTTCTAACTTGTGCCTTATGTGGAGTTGTTATAAAATCAAGCAGACACCGGATATTTGCAGGTATTTTATACATATATTGTTGTTAAATATCACTCTATTAAGCGATCCCCCCCCCTCGGGTTTTAAGTTTTAATTATTTTAATGGAAGTCGTAATGTAATGACAGAAAAGTTAATAAAAAACACAATAAGAACACTCAAATCCAAATAAGTTTATTATCCTGCAATCAAAAAAACCCAAGAATATTAATAATTAATATATATATATATATATATATATATATATATATATATATATATATATATATATGAATGGTTTGGTTATTCCGGGTTTCAATCCGTTCGTTCAAAATCGCTGAGAACTGTAGCGAGTAACGAGACGAACCGTACTTGAAAATGCCAAATTAGATTTTGGAGAAACGTCGTGAAAACGATTTTTTGAACGAACGGATTGAATTTATTCAACCATCCGCGAAAACCTACGATATAACATATATATATATATATATATATATATATATATATATATATATATATATATACAAGTAAAGCAGAATTTTGACGCTAGCAAGCACTTACCAATATCCTAACCAATAGCTCACGAATTTCCCTAGAATAACCAACTAATGCACTAATTGTGGCAACAAACAAAGTGAAGTAAAGGGTACGATAATCACGGCAAATACCGACGAATGAACTTGAACGCAATCTTCTTCTGTAGTTTTGCCCCAAGGGTCGAAACGCTATTTTAATAATATGAAAGCATTTGAGGTACAAAGGTAAAGGTTCTCTAAAAGAATAATGTACTTACTATTTATATTTATTCTGTCTAGCCATAAACAAAATTGTAATAAAATGTTTATAAAGAAATTGTATCGAATTCTCAATAAAAGCTAAAAAGCGAAAGTTAACAATATGAAGTTTTATATGAAATTAAATTTTTTTAAGTCGGCGCCAAATTAATATCTGGCAAAACATGATTCACATAAAAAGATTGAGAAATACTATATTTGTAATTACTTTCCTACCGTAGCTTGAAAAATTTCAATTTATATTATTATTTTTCGCCTTTTTGCACTTTTAAAATCCTGATCAATTTTTAATGGAGATTTTATTTTCTAAATTTTAGTCTTGAATTGAGTAGAGTTTCTAAAGTCGCAAAAGGTACAAATTTTATCCATAATTGAAGATAACATTAAATTGAAAAACTACAAGCTCTCCTCAAATACCACTTTTGAATGAAATTGTATCATACAAATATTTAGTCTGCTATTGTAAGTCCGCTATTTTGAATTTTGAGAAATTAATTTTATATTCCTATCTTATGCCCTCAACCCCCCCCCCCCCCCCAGTACCAATATTAAAAGAAAAAATTTTTAATGCAACATATTTTATCCGGCATATTGATTGATTGATGAAATTAGTTTAAGTTTCTTAAGACATGCTCCAAGAACATCCCAATATCAATCTGGACAAAATCGGAAAAATGTAAAATTTATAGTCCCCCATATCTTATTTACCATAGTAACTTGTAAAAGATTAACTACAGATTCGTAATATAGGATTCCAAAAACCCTCTAATACCAATTTTAAAAACATGGGAGTAAAGTAAAATTTTCAACCCATCATTCTGGATCTACCATATTGAATGTCAAGAAAATAATTTTAAACTGTTAATTTAATCCTAATCTATAGTCTTAAAAACTCCCCAGTACCAATTTCGCATGTGCCATTTTGATTTTTTTAAAACAATTTAAATTCGGTATTTGCACTCCTTGGAATAAGTTTTGAGCTAAATCGAGAGATGTTAAATTTTTATTTCTCCAAATTGGATTCGCTATACTTAATTATTTAAAATAATTTTAAATTCGTAATATACACCCTCAAAAACCCCCTTATGCCAATTTTGGACAAAATCGAAAGAAGTTGAATTTTTAAGCCGTCATATTGGATATGCGATATTGTTTTTGGAAAAATAATTTTAAATTTATAATATACATCGTCAAAAACCCCCTGTACAAACCAATTTTGGACTAAATCGAGAGATGTAAAATTTTGATGCCACCATATTGGATGGGCCATTTTGAATTTTTTTTTAAATAATTTTAGATTGATTATATACGAGTCAAAAAACTCCTCCATATCGATTTTGGAAAAAATCAGACATAATTATTTTTTTGGTACGCCATATTGTCTGCGCCATCTTGGATTTTACTGAACCAATTGGCCAAAATAATATGAAACCACCGCAGTAACTTCCTAAACATAAAATTCATTCAAATCGATGTCGTTGTTCCAGAGTAATCGACATACATACATATATAAAAAAAAACACACATGGCAGTCGGATTTAGAACCTCCTTCTTTCAGACATTGGTTAAAAGATTTAGTACTAGAGAGCAAAATCTCTAGTAACGGTAATATTAAATATTTAATATATAGGTTCGTTCCAACCCGCGTCAGAAACAGTTTCTAACAGGATTCTGCGCACTAACATAAATATAATGTACAATAAGTAAATGCGCAGAATCCTGACGACCAGAAACTGTTCCTGATGCGGGTTGGGACAAATTTTATATAGTTCTATAGCAGAGGTTCCCAAAATTATTTGACCCATAGACCACGAGCCATTTTTTTTTTTCTGTAGACCCTCTGTTTTCCTGATATTGAATTTTTACAATTTTTACTTTTTAAAGGTGTTTTTGACGCTTGGAGATCAGTGGCGTAAATAAGGACCCCACACATCCCACCGTGCGGGGGGGGGGGCAGTCAATTCAGGGGAGCCCTCAAGTACGAAGGATCAAGACGAGTGCAAAATAGTAGGGCGCATTCAAAAATCTGGGTGAAAGTCCATTCCAAAATAACATCTACATTTAGAATGGAACGTGGCATACGACAAAGTGATAACATCTCACCAAAACTATTTACAATGCTGCTAGAATACATGTTTAAAAAAATAGGTTGGGAGAACATGGGAGTCAATATAGATGGTGAACGATTAAATCACCTACGCTTTGCTGACGATATCGTGTTGATTTCTGACAACCTTGAAGAAGCCCAAGAGTTACTAAGGACACTAAGTGTAGCGTCAGATGTGGCAGGTCTAAAAATTAACCAAACAAAAATTCAATGTATGACAAACTTAGTTCCAAGTAGCAACATATCCCTAAATGAATCTGAAATCGAGTATGTAACATCTTATAAATATTTGGACCATGAACTGAGAATAAACCGAGATAACCAGACTTGCGAAATTCAAAGACGCGTAATACTAGCATTCTAGCTTTCGGCAAGCTGAGAACGGACGTATTTAAAAGCAATATACCGATTTGCTTGAAAAGAGAGGTTTATGAATAGTGTGTGCTCCCTGTGCTCACGTACGGTGCAGAAACTTTAACACTCACTAAGAAAAGTTGCTAAAAAACTAGAGTGACTCAGTGGGCCATGGACAGGTCGATGTTGAGAATAACACTGAGAGATAAAGTTACAAATGTAATTAATAGAACTAGAACAGGGATCAAGGATGTTCTAGAAAGTATAACACATATGAAATGGAACTGGGCCGGACATGTGGCGAGAATGGAAGACGCTAGGTGGACTAAACGCATTATAGAGTGGCGTCCTAGGTTCCAGGTATTTAGAAGTTGGGGCAGACCTCCAACACGGTGGACTGATGATATCAGGAGAATCGCAACAAACTGGATTCAATCAGCACAAGATCGGGAACATTGGAAACGATTGGGGGAGGCCTATGTTCAGCACAGGCTACAGACTGTGTGATGATGATGATGATTCAAAAATCTACGAGGGGAGACGTATACTCTTAGTTACGCCACTGTTGAAGGCTTATTCTGGTGATCGAATGCTCAACGCGGTCAGTACAAAAAATATCAACATAAAAACAGACACTGTTAAAGTTTTTCATAATATCTCGGACACGGTGGAGCGCAACTCGCACCGCCGCACTGTGCGTTTTATCATTAACCCAAGACTTTACACAGAGCTAAGTAATTTGATAGAATTTACTGCAGAGTGAAAAATGTTTGAGTTACAATTTATATTTTTAATAATTAAAACAACAAAACTCAAATCTTGTAAAATAAACAAAAAAATCGGTCTTTTTATTTTACTCGATGCGCAAAATGCAAGAATTTTATTGTAAAGCGAACATACTATCCACCATTAGTCTCTTCTGAAGTTTTTCTTTCAGTTTTTAAAAGTATTTTAAATCTTTACCTGGTTTATCAGGTTGACACCTTTTCAGATCATTTTCTATCATAGCGTCATACAGGAATTCAGATTCATTATTAATTTTTTAGTTCCATGTAGCTTCACCGCTTTTATTTATTTGTAACAAAAACTATACCATTTTTTCCTCTAATAATAAGTCCACTAAAGTTAAAGACCATCACCTACTTTTTAACCCATAATTTATCAAAAAGAAAAAACTGTGTGAGAATTCATCAGATGTGGTTAAAACAATTGGAAACGTTTACCGCAGAGTCGTCTTTCAAGAACACTTATTTTAGGAACATTGATCGATATTGGAAATAATGCTTTTAACCGCAAGATAATAATAGTTTTAGTACCGGGAGTGACCAGTAACATAAATAACTATTTTTAAAAAATACTTATTAATGGTATTGATGTTTTAATCATATATGTAAAATTCACCTGAATATTTTTGTCATCTGATAGTTGTTACTGTATAAAATTAGTTCTAGATGATATATATATATATATATATATATATATATATATATATATATATATATATATATATATATATATATATATATATATAGCCTTACCTTATTTAGTTGTCATCCGACTCTTCTTCTTTTGGTGAAAACTTTTTGGTATATAAGTTTTGGCAATCACTTTTATCGACGTTTGGATACCTTGCCATAGTTCTTCAACTTTTGCCGTTTCATTATGTGACTGCTCTTGCAGTACAGTTCCAATATTTAATTCCATTTATGCAGCAATTGTGTTTCGTATATTGGGGTTTTGAGTTGAACAAGATTAAGTCATTGATCAAGTGTCCTGCTGAAAATGTTCTTAATCCGCGTCTGTATTTCAACAACGAAAAGATTGTGGTCGGAAGGTACGTCAGCACCGGAGTACGTTTTCGCAGATTTTATTGAATTTCTGTACCTTTTGTTCACCGTGATGTAATCAATCTGATTGCGAGTTATATTGTCCTTTTTATCCGCTGCTAATTTCCAAGTGTATAAACGTCTTTTAAGGAGCTTAAAATAGGTGTTCATGACGGCAATACTGTTTTCTAATCAAAACTCGACCAATCTGGTATCGCTTTCATTTCTTTTTCCCAGATCAAAGTTGCCGTAACTTTACTAGAGAAAAATCATAGGTGACAGAGAGCACAATTAAATAGTAAAACTATAAAAAAAGAACAAAATAATTTAATATATCCTGCATATAATCTGAAAACTAGCCAAGAGAAAAACATTTGTTGAGCACGTAACCTCAAATACCTCAAAATCCTAACATGATGGGCCTATTTTCACTTCGAATTCGGATTCCACGTAGCAAATTATTTTAGAAATGATCCACGGTTGCCCAACAACAATCACGATCCCATTTTTTGTAGACCTATATTATTTATTGTTAGATATTTAATTTTTTCTACTGTTTATTTAGGAAATAAAAAGATGGAATTCCCATTTAAAAAAATGCCCTTGTCCTTTAAATAGCTTTTAAAAGCATCCTTAAGGTCAAACTGAATGTTACTACTGGATATCCGTCTTAAAATTCAACAATTTTAATCAGGTCATTTTTTATGAAAACGCTCCGATAAAAAAATCAGTTACAACTCCTAAAATCGGACACTTTGTATATAAAAGTCACATCAGTGGAATGATAACGAAAGAGAATCTTGTAATTATGAGGTGATAAAATAACGGAACGAATTCATGTTTCCTCGTGGCCTGATTTGGAATAGCGAGCAAGTTGCACTCACATTGTCCGTTCTAGCTGTGATATTTCTTTAAAATTAGCTCCAAAACTTCCATGTTCTCATTTGGTATTGTTTTTAATCAATTTTGCTTTTTACCGTTCATTGACATAGATATACTTAAAAGTTAAACACATTCTGTTCCGGAATAAATTTTACCATACTTTCCTGAACACACAATCATAAATTGTGAAATTACGTCTTGCAGGAACCAATGGATATCCAAAACACATTTTGCATATCAAAATCAGATATATTTTGGATACTTGAAACTAATGGCATATATTTTTGTGGCGTAGTGTTAAAAATGTGTCGAAAATCAATCTATTAAGAATTATTTTACGCACTTCAGTATTTTTGGCGTCTTTAAGATATAAGGGTTTGAGTCAAAGAAAAAACTGATTCAGAAAGCAGGTTTCAAATATGCTTTAAGAATCAACATCGAGTATAGGATCTTTTAGGTACTATAGTTTATTTGTTCCCTATTTTAATGAGTAGTCCTTGTAGAGAATGTCTAATATAAGTCATATTAACAGAAATCCGAGAAAATTTGTATGGATTATAGGTTATTGAAAACATGTTTTCAATTATTTAATAACTGTTATTATTCCGTAAACATTGAAGACTAATTAAAATATAACATTGAAATCTACTTAAGAAAAAATGTCAATAAAATATTAAACATGTTTGTATCAAGAAATTTATTTCAACACAAACAGAGACGACTATACAGAAAAATTATGGCCCATCTCTGTTCAATTGTTCATTAATTTAATTTAAATGTTTTAATTTGAAGTAATAATTTCACAAAAATATTCATTTGTTAGGCGATCGTTTTAAAAGTTTCGGAAAATCACACAACGGCGTTTCGTTCGGATAAATTCTCCTACAGCCGTAGTATCAAAATTAAGAGTTAAGTAAGAAATACATAAATCTACTTTTCTACCGTGTTTAAATACATACCCACGAGAGCTAGCCTCTCGGAAGTTCAAAGCCTGGGTATATATATATATATATATATATATATATATATATATATATATATATATATATATATATATATATACAGCTTACTATAATCCTAGTGTCCATACATTACCAAATTGCAATCTTCCAAGCATCCTCCTCGTCCTGTCATAAGGTCTGTCGGGATTCGGCATAGGTTATATTGTTAATTTCAGTCAGTTAGTTCTTTAATTTTTCGAGATTTTGATTTTAATTTGAACATTAGTTACATTATTCAGGATAATTTAAAAAAATTCTTCTTCTTCTTCAAGTGCCATATCAGGTCCCCCTGACGTTGGCAATTACATTGGCAAGTCTTTCACGGTCCTGTGCTAGCTGGAACAGTTCTCCCGCGCTATGTATACCTGTCCATTCACGAATATTCCTCAACCAGGAAGCCTGTCTCCTTCCTACCCCTTTACGTCCCTCTACTTTACCCATCATGATTAGCTGAAGAATTCTATATCGCTCCCCTCCGAATATATGTCCAAGATATGAGATTTTTCTACACTTCACAGTGTTTAATAGTGGACGAGTAGTGTCGGCCCTATTGAGTACCATTTCGTCGGTCTGCCTAGCTGTCCAAGGTATTCTCAGCATTCGCCGGTGTAACCACATTTCGAGGGCCTCCAACCGATTAATCGTGGCAGCCTTAATTGTCCAGATCTCTGCCCCATATAGTAACACCGGCCAGACGCATGATCTTATCATTCTCTGTCGTAGTTTTAGGTTGAGGTTATCATTGCAGAAAAGTGGTTTCATTTTTTGAAAAGTTGCTCTAGCAGTCTCTATTCTACACCTTATCTCTTTATCTGGGTTTAGATTTTGGGTGATATAACATCCAAGATATTTAAAATGAGTCACCCTATCTAAAAATTTCTACAGATTAAAAATTTACCCCCTATTTCACTAACATGATCTAATTTAAAACCGGTCTAAGCTGACAGTGAGAGATTAAAGTTGGGAAGTGCAACAGAAACAATTTTAAACCTTAATAATACAAGGATAAATAATATATTTACACAAAGATAAACAATAATATTATATGTAAACCAACAAAAGAAGAAAATTCTGTTAGTTTTCAAATAACAACTATAGCTATTACAGATTTTAAAGCTTTGTCTCTGTGTAAGTATCCTTGATAACCTTATATAAGCATTTATTTATTGACGCATGTAATATAAATTATACCAATATTATAAGGAAAACTACACTGGCAAACTAGAAGATCTAGCTTTTGTGGCAACTAGACCAGGTCTAACTGTTTTTTTTTCATGTTCGTATTACTATCTGACATATAGTAAACCACCTTACAGCTAGCTGAATTTTTTTCTTCAAAGTATTGTGTCACCTATTATTTGACAAATTTTTTTATCTTAGTGGGGGACCGCCACTGCTCAACCTGCCCACGAAGCCGCAGCTGACGTTCACGAGGCTTTATGATACAACTCTCTGAAGCATTTCACGACTTACCACCTTAGAGAAAATGACTTACAAAATCTCTACTTGGCTCGTGTACTATATCTTGTAAACCAATTGACAGAATTTTTTTTTTTTCAAAAAAAGCATCTTTCCGAATACTTTTAGACTATATTTAAGAAAAAAATTTAAATATTCGCAAATTGAATACAATTTGTTTTAAGCAAAAAAGTTGGGGATAACTTTAAATAAAGGGTGTTCTTTATAGAGGTATAGAACTTTTAAATGGAATAAAACAAAGAAGAATTTTTTAAATTGACATGAAATTTACTTTATTCGAAAGATAATCTTCTGGCATTATAATTTAAATATGACTTCTGGCATATGACCGCCACGGCTGGCTCAGACGTAGTCTAATCTGGAGGTCCAATTTTCGATGACTTTTTCCAACATTTGTGGCCGTATATCAGCAATAACGAGGCGAATGTTATCCTCCAAATTATCAATCGTTTCAGGCTTATCGGCGTAAACTAGCGACTTCATATATCTCCACAGAAAATAGTCTAACGGCGTTAAGTCGCACGATCTTGGAGGCCAATTCACGGGTCCGAAACGTGAAACTATGCGGTTACCAAACGTTTCCTTCAATAAATCAATTGTGACACGAGCTGTGTGACATGATGCGCCGTCTTGTTGAAATGACAGCTCCTGCACATCATGGTTGTTCAATTGATGAACGAAAAAGTCAGTAATCATGGCTCTATAGCGGTCACCATTGACTGTAACGTTCTGACCAGCAGCGTTTTTAAAGAAGTACGGACCAATGAATCCACCAGCCCATAAAGCACACCAAACAGTCAGTTTTTCTGGATGTAACGGTGTCTCAACATACACTTGAGGATTATCATCACTCGAAATACGGCAGTTGTGTTTATTGACGTATCCATTCAAACGAAAGTGAGCTTCATCGCTAAACAAAATTCGCTTATGGAAATCGGGATCAACGGCAATCTTGTTTTGGGCCCATTCACCGAATCTACGCCTTGCTAGGTGATCGTGTGGCTTTAATTCTTGCACGAGTTGGATTTTGTAAGCACGCAAACCAAGATCTTTCCGCAAAATCTTCCATAAAGTGAATGGACACATATCCAATTCCTGTGCACGATGGTGGATAGACTGATTCGGGTCTTCCTCTACGCTACGCTTTACAGCAGCAATGATTTCTTCTGTACGCACTGTACGACGTCTCTGTGGATGCGTATTATCATTTAGAGTAAACGTGGTGCGAAAACGTTCCATAGTTAATCGAATTAATTGCTCTGATGGACGATTATGTTGACCGTAAAATGGACGTAGTGCGCGATACGTATTTCGAACAGAACCATGATTTTCAAAACAAATTTGCACAATTTGGAAGCGTTGTTCAGGCGTCAGTCTATTCATGTTGAAATACCAAACCAAACTAAACATAAATCACTTGACAGCTGACAAAAGTGTTGCCAACTTAAAGTTTTATACCTCTATAAAAAAACATCCTTTAGTTCCTAAGGAGGCTCTAATGATTCGATTTTAATTTTTAGAAAAGCGTTTGAAAACTTGGGATCTCTAGTATTTTAAAAAAAATCAAGTATGTAAGTTTTGTATTGAAGACTCAATCAAATCTGAAAAATTTTTCATTTTAAAATTTAATTGTAAAATTATTGTGCAAAATCTATGAAACCGATTGTAATGAAATTTGGCATGTTGTTTTATCATATCGTAAAGTTTTTTTTCTTAAATATGAAGGTCCTCAGAAAAACGCAATTGGTCGGAAGAAATCAGATAAAAAAATCCTTTCCTTTTGCGGTTTTTTCTAATTATTATTACTGTACCTTGTAGGAAATTTAATTAGGAAACTTTTTCTCTTTTTAATATTTCTCCAAAATGAATACTTTCAAAGTTATAAAAAAGAAATTGAGAAAAAAAACTCGTTTTTTTCATTTTATCACACATTTTTATTAATTAAAAATTTTTTCATACTTCTTTGATAGGGAGCATATTGTAATTATTATTATGTGCGTTTTTCTGGAAGGTTTGGAGCAAAAATTAGCTCAACAGTCCAAATATGATGGATTTTTACAGATCCACACAGGTCTATAAAATCCAGCTGATATTTTAGTCCAGGAACGATGTACCTGAAAGCCATTAAGCTTATCATCTCTTCGAGGCAGGAAATGATAATATCAGATTTGCATTTAAAAACAAATAATTTCCATATATCATTAAATGAATTTTAATAAAAGGTAATACTATTTCATAAAAATTATGAAAATCATAATACAAGTTCCACCTATAATTTCAAACAAACTTTTAGCACTCAAATGTAAACAAATTTACGGTCACTCGAACATACCAAACTTATCACGCCAGAAAGCCTAATTCATACCCACCAAAAATAATTAATTACCGCACCACAAAAATACCAGACGTTTAGGTAAAAACATAATGATACTTAATAACACATCAACTAGCATTATTACTACGTTACACCTGTAAAACAAAGCAACTTTTAGGGTTGTGTTTTGTTCCACTTAAGTTTTAGGTTTTTTAGGACCGCAATTATCGGGCTACATCAATCTTTAATGGTCTATGTCCGAAAGTGATATAATTTTACTGTCAGCGTTCTTTTGTCTGGACGTTCAAGTGCTTTGGGAACTACAGTAGATTAAAGACTAAAGGAAAGAGAATAAATGGTAGAAATAATATTCTATAAAGAGCATATTTGACACCTATATCCTTATTTTATGTGTTCAAAGTAAACCGCAAATTTACATAGGTCCAAGTAAAAATTTCTCTCTCTTAGCAGGAGATTATCAAGGAATTTTAACTCAAAAAAAATGTTTTCTAAAAAATTACAAAAATTATAATGTTAAACAAATACACAAGTTTTTTGTCTAATTTCCACTATATTTTATCGTTTCCGAAGACACATAACGCGTTTCACTACAATGTAGCCTCTTCAGATATTCGATCTACCATAAATAGATATTCTTTAAATCTTAATACTGATATTATATCTTTTTTCATAATAAGAGTTCAAGGATGTCCAATTAATATAAAATAAAAACGTATAATATGTGATTTCTAGCAGCAGGTAGAAAAAACTATTAAAATTCAATACATTTAAAAAAAACTCAAATAATTTGGTTGACCATGTACGTATGTCCGTAGAGTTAGTAGATTTATTGTGACCCACTACTGCTGCCAAGTCGTAAGAGTTACCTTATCGGCTAGAGCACGTCCTCCAGTTCTATCTCCCTCAGGAACCTTAGAATGTTTGACGGCTTCAAGGTGGGCAGCTCACCTTCTTCCATTTGGTGTGTTCCCAAGAACCGCATCCTAGGGTTTTCTAGAGCATTACATTCTCAAAGGATATGAATAAAGGTTTCATCCTCCTCCTCATAGAATCTGCACTCTTCTCCTTCTACCAGTCCGAGTTTCTTGAGGTGTCCCTCTAGGTGGTAATGCCCCGTCAGGACCCCTGTCAGACCTCTGAGTTGGTTTTTACTTAGGCTTATGCATTCTTTGAATCTCTTTTGGTCGTAGTTCCCAACAAGTATCTTCGCTTGTCTTAATCCTTGCAGCTCCGTCCAATAATTGAATCTCCTACTTTCTTCCTCTATCTTTAGTTCTTTCAGCATTACGCTGCTACTGATTTCACAAAAAGGCTCTGGCCCCAGAAATGGTAACTAAACCCCTTTCCTCGCAAGACTGTCTACTATTTCATTCCCCTCTATCCCGGTGTGTCCCGGTACCTACATGAGGGTGACTATTATTCTTACTTAAATCATTTAATTCCTCTAGGTGTTCTCAGACTATTGTTAAGCTGATAACTTGAGAGCTCAGTGCACTGATGGCTGCTTGGCTATCCGACATGATGATAATCTCTTGGCCATAATAGTTAGTTTCTTTGTTAAATTAAATGCATATCCTAATGGTATGTATTTCTGTCTGAAAAATGCTTGGTAACTTACTGAAGCTTTCGTAGTATCTGGTGCCGGGTCCCTACACTCGTATTCCAGTTCCCTCCATTGTTTTGAAGACATTTGTATATCATATAATGGATTGGTTGACCATCCCGTAGTATTTGTTTTGTTGTAACACCTGTGGTAAACTATACTGCTAATTTTAGTACCTATAATAGCTAAACAAAAATTGTATCAAGAAAAGAGTAACTGTTCATAGTACATCAAACATTCGAAGGAGCTACAGCGTAGCAAAATGAGTCATGTGTCTTCAAAAACAATAAAATATAGTGGAAATTAAACAAGAAACTTTTGTTTCTGTTTTACATTATATACAATGAATTTCCGTCAAGAAATAGCCTTCACTATTCAAAGTTTGAAATTAAGAATTATTTTTGATTTCCTCCAATGCCAGCTCGATTACTTTGAATCAAATCAATTATTTATGTGTATACAGAGTGCCTCTACAAGGTCTGTATAAAACGCTGCGTCAAATTCCTGAGCCTAAAAAATGTGGATCTAGCCAAATTTACCTTTGTCCAAAACGTGGATCTGGCTGAACCTCTTCTCCTTCCATTGGTAGTTTGGCATAAGGGCACAGGGAATTAATTCTGTTAACTCACAACTCACGTCTTGTATATGAATAGGGTGGGGGTAATTTCGGTCTCTTTTTTGCTCTTGCTCCTCCTCCAAAGACAGATTCTTGATTCGCCACTGCATCACCTGTCACAATCTTACAGAAAAACAGAGGTCCAAAGATTCCCAATAATTTTTACATTTTGTGAATATTTTTGGACTATTATTTGAAGAGACTATGATTTTCCAATTTCACAAAACTAATAAAACACAAAATGAACGAATCGAAATTATGTTCAAGTAGAAAAAGTTTTTCACTATTGAAATTTATTAGGTAAAGTACAGTTGATTGTTTCTACCATAGCTATGTAAAGATGTTTCCTAGTGTACCTCGTATTTCTCGTATTTGCTTATATTTTATTATATAGCTGTATTTATAATACCAGTAATTTTCATATTTTTGTTATTATATGTCTACCTGCTTATTCACTGAGAATATAAAGTAAATTACAGCAATAGGAAATGAGGGAAAATTCATTTAAAATAATACCACGTTTATTTTTGAAAGCGATAGTTACAATTTTTTATTTTATTTTTTTCCATTAATAACTTCTTAATCGTATTATGTCACAATTCTAATTACGCCTTCGTTGAAAAACAAACAAAAAGAATAGTTCCAATTAGTCTTGAAAATCGATAATCCTAATGACAATGTTACGCGACCGAATAAAAAACATTTAGAAGGGAATGAAAAGAAGAGAAAATTTCGTTAAGATGAAAAAGACAGTGGCAAGAAAAGAGACAGAAAAACACGATAAATTTAGCTAACCAATAAATGTAATAATATGATAGTGTAGTGTAATTAAGTGTAAAAGGTTCAGTAGTACTTACTCGAATAGTTCTAGGTAATGAATAAATAAGCATCTAATTAATTAATTTTAACACTTGATTTCTTACTCGTTCATCAAAATCTATTAAGTATTTCGGTTGAGCTGGAATAGCGGGACACTGTAATATTCAAAAGGGAACAATTTTCTTTGCCGCTTTTTCTCAAAGCATATACTTCGTAATGTCAATCAAATTTTCTGCCACTGTATGTACTTGTACAGATCTTGCAATTCTGTAACTAACTCGATATGATGCCTCGAGAATCGTTTATTATCCTCGTTTAAATCTATTAAAAAGAAGAAACATTAGACTTTTATAACCTAGCAATTTTCTTTTAAAATACTCAACAGTATTGCTATTATGATTTCAAGTCAAACGGCTTCGCACTCCCTCCAGAGAATATTGACTCTTACCAGGTATATAAAGATACCAGATCTGTGGGAACCCTTCCCATGTTATCGGGTCCTAGGTGACGTGGTCTGCTGTATTTCCTATAAACTTTCGGACGCTTCGTGCGGATGCAGGGGGAACTGCTTTCTGAATCGGCTTATACAGATGCTCACTAAGGCCCAGTCCCTCGATGTTCTACAGGAGGTTCTTTGGTATCACAATTGTTGACAAAATTAAGGGATTCGTCGGGACGCTGTTTATTGCCCATTGTCTTCGATCTCTGTATTTGGCGATCTTCCCATTGTATTTTGGCCTTAGGTTGTTGTTGTTGGGTACAGCTATGTCAATTAATGTAGTTCGCCTAGAAATTTTATCTGTTAATATAATGTCTGGTCTATTCTGAGCAACTATCTGATCCAGAACCGTTTAGTCCTAATATAACTTGAACTGGTTGTTCTCAAGAATAGACTTGAGATTGTATTTGTAATAAGGCACTTTTCCTACCTGCAATAGCTTTAACTTATCTGCTAACTCTTGGTGGAGTATCTTTCCTTATACTCGGTTGCGGCAAACGCTGGCATCTTCCAGTTATGTGCTGGATTGTATCTGATGTTCGATAGCCATATCTACATTGGTCATTTTCTATTGAAAGATTTCTCATGATCAAATTTTGATAGTTCTTCGTAGATTAAACCTGATCTTGGATAGGTAAAAAGAAGCCCCCCGTTTCCGGGAACATCTGTCCTGAAGTCAACCAGTAGTTCGATGCTGAGTTGTCGCCATTGTCCTGATTGACCTCATTTGGATGTCGTTCATGAAGTGATTTCTGTAGCCAGGTTTGTAACTTCTCTTGATCTGTTTGGTGATGAGAAGAAATATCCTGTTCCCTCAGCTGTAGCGGCGTTGAATCGTCTGCCTCGCATATTGCTCGATGTAGTGTGAAAGAGTCCGCTAACCAGTGGAAGTACGAACGTAAGTTGATTATTTGTTGGTCGAGCTGCTTACCAATATCCATCAGTCCTCTTTCTCCTTGATATCTTGGAAGCATTGTACGTCCAATAGCACTCCGATGGTGACGTTTTTGTGCTTTTGTTTCTTATTTTTCTTTGCAGGTTTTGAATGTCCGTCCAGCTCCATTTTACAATTCCAAAAGGGTAGCGAGTATAGAGCAAGCATACGTGTTGAGCGCGTTAAATAAATTTCTTCTATTTAGCTTTGTTCGTAATACCCGTCTTACCCTTCAGACAAATTCGGTTGACAATTCCGCTTGCATAGTGCGATGGTCAATTCTTATAGCCTGTTGCATACCTAAGTATTTGTACGTTTGTATTGTTATTATCAGTATTATTATAATTAAAGGCATCCTAGTTGGGAAGATGTATTCATAAATTCAAGGCACTTTGGTCTTACGGAAACTCGCTATTGATGGAAGACCGGTTACTGAAGAGATCCTGGAAAAGTGTCGATGGCAAGGAGATCAAAACTCAGTTGGTAGTATCCAGAAAAAAAAGTTCAAATGGTTTAGAAAAAATAACAATATGGCGGGGAACGCATTTATTTTCTACTCACTCAGTAAGTTACGTACCAGTACCAAGTTATTACTCCTTAAACTAACAGATGGCGCTCTCAATGACAGTGTGCGGAAAGCTAATAAAGTTTGTTATGACTTTTTGAAAATAAAGTTATTACAATACATTTTCGATAAGCATGTCTAGACGCGAAAGTTCCAGGAAACGAAACAATTAAATTTGAAAAAGTTCTTGGACTTCGAAACACGAGACTTCCCGGGACCTAAACTCTTGTAGCGATAATGTATAAAATTTAAAGAGAACCCGAGATTAGAGAGAAGACGCAGACGCATCATGTCACACAATTAACTATAATGTTTAAAACGTATCGATTATGTCTCACTTTTTCATTATGCAACATTGAGCAGCAATGTTAACAGTCTCAAAACGTGAATATTGCAAAATATTTCTCATATGTTTTGCCGACAACGTATGCTTTTTAATGCGATCTCCCGAATGATTTTAAACCTACTTACAAAAAGTTTCGCCTCCAAATAATAAACAAGGAAAACAAAATGGAGCATTTTTAATTTCACAACCACAAAGCCACATATGGACACGGATTGTTCTATTTTTAAATTCGAAGTAGGCCTTTTAAGCCTTTTTATTTTAGCCTTATCACTTAATCAGCTAACACAGAATGGTTCTGCAATTAAACTCTAAATGGAATTCATTTTTGTTTTTACCAAACCCAAAAGTTCTTCTTCTTCAAATGTATATCTACTAACGGATGTTTACCAATACATTTTCCATTTCTTCTCTACTTCTCGCGGTGTGTGTGTATCAGTGTCTGAATATCGTGCAACCCCGTCCACTGTCTGATATTACGGAGCCAGGACATCTTCTTTCTTCCAATTCCTCTTCTGCCCTCCATCTTGCCTTGAATCATCAACTGTAGAAATTAGTATCTCTCATTTCGCATGATGTGCCCTAGATACGCCGTCTTTCCTTTCTTGATTATGCTGAACAGTTCACGTTCTTTCCCAATACGTGAGAGACCTTCTGCATTGGTCATTCTCGCTGTCCATGATATCTTAAGGATTCTTATGTATATCAACATCTCGAAAGCCTCTAATTTATTGACAGCGCTTGTTTTTAATGCCCAACCCTCCACACCATAAAGAAGTATTGACCATACGTACCCTTTTCTGAACCTCAGTCTTAATTTCAAGTCAAAATCCGAACACGTAAGCACTCGCCTGAGTTTTACAAAAGCCTGTCGTGCCTGTTCAATGCGACATTTTACTTCGGTGTCAGAAGTCCATTCTTCGAATATCCATGTGCCTAGATATTTAAATTTGATTACTCTTCCTATGGGTACTGCGTTGAATCTTACGTTGGCGTTTTCGAATAAATTGGGATTTCTTGAGATTATCATGAATTTTGTTTTCTTTGTATTCATGTTCAAGCCCATTGATTTGCTGCGCTCTCCTGTTATGTTGATGAGTTCTTGGAGGTCGTTTATATTGTCGGTGATCGGGAATGCGTCATCCGCATAACGGATGTTATTAATCCATATTTGGTTCACTTCAATTCCCATTTCAATATCTTCCAAAATTGCAAAAGAAATTGTTTCCGAATAAAGGTTAAACAGAAGAGGGGACAGCACACACCCTTGTCGCATTCCTCTTCGGATTTGTATCGGGTTGGATACATTATTATCTGATTTTATCTGCGCGGTATAAGCTTTCAATGCATCGGATGTATTTCTGATCAACGTCGAGTTTTCTAAGAAGCAACATTAGTTTATGATGTACACGATCGAATTCTTTTTCGGAATCTATGAAGCATAGGCACACATCTTTTCTCTGATCGTAACAGTTCTGAATCTGTGCAGCGACTATCGCTTCTCTCGTACCTAGGTCCAGCCTAAACCCAAACTGTGAGTCGCTTATCTCTCTTTCGCATTAACCAAAACGCAAAACGTAAAAAAATACAATAGCATACCGCACAACAAACAAACGACAACTACAAAGCAACGAAATTGACGGATAAACTAAAGGTGTTTCCATGCCAGGTCACCCGGTTTAATATATGTTTAGATCTGTTTGAAATGACGTTATTTGAAAGCATATCTATAATTGTTTCAAAACACGTGCAAACAATTTTAATGTGATGTCACTATCTCATCACCAGAAACTCTTTGAACCTGGCTTAAACACAGGTGTGCAAGTCGACTTGCAACATTCATTAAACTTATGAGATGAGACGAAATTAATCTCCACTTCTTAGATAGGCAACTCCATATACGCTCCAGTATATTAGCTTGGATTGCATTAAAATTGCACACCAGCAAAGCGATAACGTTTCCGGAAGTAATACTGTAAAACAGAGAAATTATTCTTGACATTTAGGCAAATTAAGTTAAATTACTTCAATAATTGACTACTGTTCGCTTATAATTTAGGTAAAAAATTAATTTAAATCTTATCATTAAATTATCAGTAGAAATTAAAAAAATATTTGAACTTATATTTATTAGTAAGTTTTATTTTAATTTACAATTTTTTAGAGGGTTACGCGAACCAGCAAACCTAAGTAAAAACTGCCACTGTAATTTAGAATGATCGAATGTGCTTTAGTGGAAGTAGCAAAAGATATTTGCCGAAAAATACAAAAAAGTGAAAATGAAAAATAAGTTTAAAAAAAAGGCGGTGCTTCCACTATGCCGTATAACTACCGATCTCAATCCTTTTATCACGGATAAAAACTGAAATAGCTGATAACTTGCACACTAATGCTTTTTTGTAGTAAAGTTTGTGACATAGCTTTTGTATTACTTCAAAAGTGAACCATTTCAGAAAAATCTTACTTTTATAGTAATCTAGTATGATATAAAAGTATGAGCGAAAAATAAAAACGCGATAACACTGAAAAATTATTACACAGTTTCCGTTTTAATTTTTTATCTTGTGAAACAGAAATTCTATTAAAAACAACACATGAAAAATATCCAACTTTTTAATAACAATATCTAATTCAAGATAAGTAATTTCAGCGCATACTTTTCTATGCTCTGTTTCTCTTTATTATTTTATTATTTAAAAAGATACACTCGTTCTTCCTATCTCTTTATCTCTTGGGACAGCACTAAACGCGACTAGTATTTATAAAGACTAAAGTAATAAAGACCAACTTTTTTATTTCTCTTTTATGTTTTCCGCTATCACACATTTCGTTCAGTTTAAAACCAGAGTACAATGAAGTATCTTAAATATTTGGACGTGTGTGTTTTTTAAATTACATTGTGTTGTTTGAAAGCAATTCTTCTTATTTTTAAGTATTATCACGATCGGGCACCAGAAAAATTAGGAAGAAAATGGACGGGAGAACACCTTGTCTCTATTTACAAAAATCGTTTCAGGTACTATTTTCTACCTTCATAGATTTATCCCTGTTAAGCCAGATTCATAAAATTTACTATATTTTATATAAATTTATGTCCACATTGTCCTGTAAAAATTCCATATTTTGATCCGCATTTAAAAGTTAGAACTTCAAGAAAACATATTTTACGATTCCTCATCAAAACCTATTTGGTATATTAAAGTCAGATACAGATTTAGGTCTTAAATCACAAATAAATTTCCGAACATCGTCGTTTGAGAGTTGCCAATATTGCTAAAGTATAAATAAAGGATGCCCCGATATTCTAGCAACATTTAAATTTGCCGCTATTTGCATGATAAAATATTGGCAACCAAGAAAAAAAGAAATAGTTTGAGAGCTGATCGTTTAGGGTTAGTAAAAATGGAACACTTCATGAGAGAACAATGCGTTTTCATTGTTGACCGATATTTCAAAAATAATGAAATTTTTCCGGCCACAGTTCGCAAATTTCGTAGAAAATATGATCGAAATATTGATTTTACTTCTTCAACTGTGAAGAAAATAATTGAAAAATTCGGGAAAACTGGATCAACTGATAATGCTAAACATACTGGCCGTACAATAACAAGCCTTTCTGATGTTAATATCGAAACACTGCCTGAGAATATTGGTGAAAGTCGAGGAACATCAATTCAAGCGGCTCTTTGCAGCGTTTACTCACTAAAGATCTACGTTTTTATGCTTACAAAGTTCAACTGACACAATAACTGACGCCTAATGACCATGAACAGCGAAGAAAGTTCGTTGAATGGATTATAGAGCATCAAAAAAATGAATGCTGATTTTTTGAGTACAATCATCCTAAGCAATAAAGCTCATTTTCACCTTAATGGCTTCGTTAATCGTCAAAAATGTCACATCTTATGCATTCGAAGAATGTGTGCTCTGCGGTACCACTCCATCGCACACCGTGGCTCTTTCAATAATTTTAAAGCGTTTAAGATATGCTTGGAAGTATTCGTGTACGGTGAGTATTTGAGTTAAAAAGAAATCAACTTCACCATGTTTCCTTTCTGTCCATGTTTTAATTGTCGGTATAAGTCTCTTCGTCCATTCAGCCGTTCCGTCTTCATTTTTCCATTCTTCCTGCCAGGATGTCATCATTGTTTCATGTGCCGCATTTCTCACTGTCGTTCCTCTCTTCTCTATTTGGGCTCTCTTTTTTGCTTGGAGGTTAGTTGGTGGGATTTTGCGATTACAAGTATTGCCTTCGTTGATGCCGTTCTATATGCCCCTGGTATTCTAATGGTCATTCTTCTTTGTACTTTTAGTAGCACGTTTCTATGCATCTTTTTATCTATTGCCCTCTCCCATACAGATATTCGGTACGACATAATGGATTCCACAACCGAACAAGGGAATCTCCTGCTTGCCTCTCATGGTCCACCCACCCTAGGAATCAGTCTACTGATGCCATTTATTACCTTATTTACCTTCTCTGCTGTTTTACGTATATGCGTACCCATGGTCATATTTCTGTCCAGGTATATCCCTAGGTACTTGATATGTTCCTGACTTTGCACCATCATACCTTCCACCGATACCCTTATCGTCTTTGTTTTCCTCCCAGCGACCAGAATGACTGCTTCAGTTTTTTGTGGGATCAATTTAAATTGTTTGATGTTCATCCAAGTTGTGACCTCTTGTAGGGCCTTGTTTTCTACTTCGTCCATTCTTTCTCCCTCATTTCCACTAGGATTCCAAGGTCGTCTGCGTATCCTATCATCGTTACTCCGTCTGGGACAGGTAGGTTTAGTATTCCATCGTAGTAGACGTTCCACAGAGTGGACCCAATGACGGATCCCAGCGGGACTCGACAAGACACCTCCATTTCCTCCCTTTCTCCTATTATGACTGATCGGTCTTCCAAATAGCTAACTAGCAATTATATTAAACAAATAGGGAGCAATCTTTCTTCTTTTAAGATCTTCAAGTATTCCAGACCAAGGCGCTGTATTGAAGGCGTTTTCCACATCTACGGTTATTAAGGTACATAACTTTCTTCGTCCTCGTGGGATCTCTCTGGTCTCCTCTACTACTTCGCACACCCTTTTGAGTTTTACATAATCATATTTCATGATTTGATTTCAATTCTCAAAAATTAACACCTATTTAACCTTATTTTTGTATTTTCTTTAGTATTCACTTTTGAACCAGTGTGGTAAGTTTATCAGAAGTTTCAGTTAAAGTATCAACAAGAAAAAAATGTTGGTATATCATGTAACATCACAGCTTTTTCATCAGTTCCATTATTTTGAAAGTTTTAAAACATAATGCCTGCGAAATTAGAACTACAGGACTTTAAATTAGTTTTTTTTTTTTGATAAATAACAGATTAACTGCGTTAGAAACTTTTCAATGTCAGCATGCCATTGGAAAACTCTAAAATTCACTGGATTTTGAACTGTCATCGATCAATCTAATAATATGGACTGTGGATTGTCCGATGTATTATTTGTAAAGAACATTTTTGCTTTCCGTTCGGTTTCTCCAAATGTATTTCACCTCATAGCAGCTCGCTAGTCTGCCTAGGTAATATACAATATTGTGTCTGTTCAGTTCCAGTAAAGAAATTTATTTTTGAATAAAAAATATGTAATTTTTCTATTATACACTTCATTATCTAAAGTATCAAATGTATAATTTCATATATAGAACATGTAGAAAGAGAGAAAATATTTTTTATAAAAAATATTACCAGATGGCTAACGAATCTACATTTCAAGATACAACCCTTCCATAAAATTAAAGTGAAATACATAACCGAAAATGTTCTTTTAATTTCAACTTTTAAATTTTTAACCGAACTTGACCTAAAGCATTTTAAACTCTGTAATTTTTCTTCGATCATTGTAATCTATCTTAAAAGATTATCTAATAGTTAGGTGTAACAAAACCCATTAGTATCATCAATATTACTATTAAAAGCATAAACCTTTTTACCTTTTAAGCGGAAGGAATTTTATACCTAAGTGGTATAAAAATGGGTTATAATTTAGTAAATTAAGGACCTTAACATCGAAAGGGATGGCAGAGCTACCAAGGAAAGAGGAATAAGCATAAATTTTTCCTTTAATTTTCCGAGATAAATGACCAGGCATTTTGTGGGCTCTATGATTTTCCTTTCTTTGAGATAGGAACACAATAGTTGCTGAAGAATATTCTTAAAAATTTGGAGAACTTTAAAAATAACCCTATCTTATAAAATAAAGTATTCAGCTACATTTTAGGGAAAATTTTTAATGTATCAATTAACTAAAAGCATTTCTGTGCCCCAGTTTGGGCGCCATTCTATTTATAGCTTTATTATTTTGATTTGTTGGTCGTTACTTGCTGGAAAGACATTATATTTTTATGTTGCTTTAACTAAAAGCACTATTACTTAAATTTACAATACATTTTGATTAGGCAACATGTTTCACTGTATGGCAACTTCTTCAGGTACTCCACAAAGTCATGTTCTATTTAAACTATCAATAGAAAAAAAGATCGGTGGTGTTGTGTATAAACAGTAGACACTTAAATATATTGTAGCTTTACGATTTTGAAAATTTCGTTAATTATTCTATTTCGATAAAGGTACTCTTAATTAAAATAAATTTCATAAAAGTATGTTTTTTTGATTCTATTTGATAATGTAATAATAAATTTTTATTTTTAAGTTTGTTTATTTCCAGCAATATAAGAAAATTTAATTTTGAACACTTCAATTTCTTTCTGTAAAATGTTAAAGTCTTGTTTAAAACTGTGATTTGACTCTTATAGACGGATGACATGAGTTGAATCATTTTTATCTTTATTAAGCTATTAAAATGTTTACTGATTCTTTTTGAAAAGTAAATTTTTTGGGACAGTTCCTACAAGTTAGCCTATAAGCCCTTCATTTTTCATTTTTAGTGGATTTATTTTTGCTGCTTTTTAGTTATTTGCTTATTGAATTTTGTATTTTCAAAGCTGTGTTAATATGGAGATGGTTTGAATTTATTTATTTTTGTAATAATGCTTCAATTTTATGTAATTATTTAACAACTATTCGATTTTCCTTTTTCTGCTGCTTTTTTAGACGTTTTTCTTTTAATATTTTCTTAATTAATTTACGTTGGAATTCATTAATTACTGCAATTTGTTTCATATGTAGTTCTTTTTGAAAGTTTATAAATTGGAAGGGAATGAAAACATGTGAAACAAGCAGGTGAATGCTGCTAACTTTTGTTGTATAGAGGGGATGATTTTTATATATATTTATGTTGGGGTATGGAAGGAATTGAGTGCAGCAATTGTCCAAAAAAAATATATAGGAATAACTACACAGTTATTTAAAAATAGATTAAATGGGCACAAATTTACTAAGAATGCTACGACTGCATTAAATATACGTTTACGAAAAACAGGCCATTCCTTCAACTACAACAATACTTGAACGTGAACATAATTATAACAAATTGAGTGTAAAGAAGATGATGGAAATAAAAAAAAGATAAAAACGCAATTAACTGACATAAGTAACCTAAGCCACATCTACACAAATTTGATTAAAAATTAATATACCCTCTGAAAGGTCAATAGATGGGAATATCCTCTTAGAACATTCATATGTTATCAATTTTTATATAAAAAAAGGACTTCAAAAGTAATGATTTAAAAAACAACGTAATAAAAAAGGAATTGTTTTTCCATCACCACAATCAGTACATTTTATCAGTCAGTATTGAAATAGAAATGGCAAACTCAAGGTGCGTACCTAAACATTTTTGTAAAGATTTATATATTTTTAAAATCATACAAATTTTTAATTGTAAATATATATATATATATATATATATATATATATATATATATATATATATATTCCTTTTTTAGGTCTCTTTGACCTACATTAATTGGCCTACAAATTTATTGTCGAATAAACTATCTATCTGTAAAATTCTTTGGTAGGATCCCAAATATTTTTAATATAAAATATCTTTGTTTGTAATAATGTATACCTTGGTTTTGATAATTAATAAATAATAAACTTTATAGCGGTATCATATTATTCTTCACCACCTACAACTTTACTATTATTGCCATTATAATGAAACCGAAACATCTAATTTCAAAGCCTTCGGGTGGTCGCCATGATTTGATTCTAACCCATCCCTCGATATGGGGTCTGTATTCTTCTCGAAATTACCGTGGTTAAAGGGCAAATGCCTTCTTATACTGTATCATCATCAATAATTAAAAATCTATTTCATGGATCCTGAAGCGCACAACCTGATCACCAACGGATCTTTTTCAACAAAGATGCCAATACGACTAACTTTAAGTTAAATAAAGACAAAACATAATCTTAATCAGTTGGAAAACAATCGATACAAGCTATTGTTGTACTTTTTTGTGCCGAATAATGGGATGTAATCGGTTTTGATTATTCCAAATAATTTTTTTGTTGGGTTGAATTGATTTTGATCCTACGACCAGGTGTTGATGGATAGTAAAAAACACATTAAAGATTTGAATAGATTTTGTAATTATGGAAGCGATTGGGTTATAATTAAACTGTGATTTTTATTGTTACATCCCTTGTGAACTTACAAAGACTAAAATATACGCGAAAAATATAAGCAGAAACAAAATAATCGAAGAGTCAATGTTTGCATTTTTAGAGTTATTAAAGGATATTTTATCAATCCTTGACATACAACGCTAAACCTTCAAAAGTGACTAATTTCTGGCATTTTTCAAATGGGCATTTCAAGCCTGATATAATTTTTTATTTCTTTACCTCAGAAGTAAATTTCATATCAAGGAATATACGCGATATTAAGATGTACTCAAGTTATCCCAAAGACGTATTGTAATTATTCCAAAGACCCTCGAACTCAAGAAAATGGTGGCATCTGATAAAAGTTAAGCCGTTGTTTCTGGGCTGGCTGAAGAAAAATAATCGACAAACTGGCTGTAGGGTGAAACGACCAAATCACCAAAAAAATGTTTACACCCCAACTTGGTTTTGTTACTTTAATCGGCCATTTATGACCCAATCCCTTAACTTGGGAAAGTAGTAAAACTAGACCACTTCTTCTCGCTCTTGCATCAGATAGCCAAAAGAGAACGATTTTTCTCAAATCACTCGCAAATTCCTTCCAACGGAAGTTACCAAAAAAACTTAATAAAAAAGTCCATCAAAAATCTATCCAAAAAAAAAATAACCTCAATCTCGTAGCAATAATCTCAAACCCTTGAAATTTATCATACAATTTGAACTAGTTCCGGAAAATATATACAAAAATTCTTCTATTTCAATTTTAAATTGGCCAGTACTGAAATCATACAGAGACAACCAATATCTTAATAATCTAAACTGCCTCGTCCTACAAAATGAATATCCTATGAACAAAGTACTTTACGGATTCAAAATATTCAAAAATGAAATCAAATTAGTTCGAAATAGTTCGAAGGTCTAATTTCAAATATTTTAATTACCAAAAATTCTAATTAGTAAAGGGAAATATTCAACTAATAAACTAAAAACAACATTATGAAAAAGTCGATACTATCTTATCTCGAATTTAACATTTCGATATATTCAACAGAGGTGCCGTCATATAGGCAACCATAAAAACTATCCTTGCAATTCAGTGGACCTGACTATCTGAAACAGCTGATATGTGACAATAAACAAATATTTCCTAAAGATGGAAAATTAGCAAGAAAACAAAAAAAACACTGGTTATATTTATCCAATCATTAAGAAAACGCTTTTCCCAACCTGTGATACATTGTCTCGAGGTACCTGACGAAATTTACAAATTACAGAAATATGTTAAGTTTCGATGTCAATCAAAATTTCAAAATGTAAACAAAAGGAATGATCTGAATATAATGAATGAAAAACAAAAGGTAATCATTAGTTTTATAGTAGAAAACATCGTTTACTGTAAATTTACGTTTCAAGTTATGCATGTCATTGACGTACAAAACAAGAATCTATTTATTACTTTCTGTAATCTGAACCTGTAATTTAATGTAGAAAATTGTAAATGAAAATATTTTCATTATTTAAGATCAATTTTTAACCGTAACAATATTATCAAAAATATATTTTCCTTGGTTTGCAGATTTAAATTTAAAATAATAAATATATTATGTTATGATTTCGTAATAGAAATTTCTTAATAATTCTGATACACACAAAACTAACCATCAAAAACTGAAAAGATACTGTTATAGTTTTTGTTGTAGTTTCATTTAAAGTCTTTATTCTCCCCCTGGATGATATTTAGTGTTGTATATATTGTTTAACAACCTCATATATACAGGGTTATTCACCCTATACGGCACGGAATATTGCGGTCAAAATACGTGACTCTCAAAAAGTTTTACTTTTAGGATATATGGAGGTCTAAAAGTCCCCAAAGCTCTGGAAATATCAAAGTTGTGTTTTTTAAATAGAACACCCTGTATATTATTGCATTTTTGAATTCTCCGATCAAAATAAGTGCCTACTTTAATAAAGTCTATAGTACCTAAACCTTCAGGGTTTCTAAATAAATTGAATTTTGACAAAATCTAACCTAATTTTCATGTTTTTAAATACTTAAGAAGTGTTTCAGTTATGAACTCGAAATTTAGAGTGTGGTATAACAATAAATCATGTTGTATATCCCAATTATAATAAACTTGCTATATTATACAGGGTTTCCAAAAATTAAAACTAATCAATTAAGAAGTTTAAGTGGCTATAACTTGATTAATTTAAATAGAACGATATATTCATACTCTTTAGAAAATGTACCTTTTAAATACCTATCGAATGATCTAAGGGTGTTCTATAGCTAGATCTTCGCGTTTTCACAGAATACGCTAAATAATCGTTTTCTGCACCATTTTGTGTTTTTTAAATAGATGATCTAATGTTTCCAGTTGCCGATGACATTTGGAAATGACAGGTAATTTACAATAATCAGGAATATCTTTGCAAATGTTCAGAAATTCGGAACGCCAATTATAGCCGTCCAACAGGCTTTGGAAGGTTGCAGTACGTATTAAGAGATAGAAACACACCAATCAACCTTAAACGGAAAGTGTATAACACGTGTGTCATGTCTGTTACTATTTACAGCATGGAAACGATAACACTAACCAAACAAAATGCAAATAGGCTCCGAGTCACTCAACGCTCCATGGAGAGATAAATGTTAAGAATCTCGTTACAGGATAAAATACGAAATCAAGTAATAAGATCAAGAACCAGAGTAGTTGACGTCATTGAACGCATATCACGACTAAAATGGCAATGGGCGGGACACATAGCTAGGCAACAGCCCGATAGGTGAACGAGTAAATTACTGCAATGGCAACCGCGAGAAACGAACCGAAATCATGGCAGATCACAACGCAGATGGGTAGATGATATAAGACAGTTTGCTGGAAAAGACTGGCTCCAGAAGGCGAGAGATAGATCCCAGTGGAGGACCATCGGAGAGGCTTATGTCCAGGAGTGGACGTCAGTAGGCTGAGAAAGAAGAAGAGGAACAGGCTATAAGGACAATAATGATAATAACATATTGACGATAGCATAAAACAGAAGCAAAATATTCATAGTAGATATTCGAAATGTCGACCATCAATTTCTAAACATTTACATATTCTTGTTTCGAAATTACTCCTAACTCTGAGCAACATTTCCGAGGTTGAAAAGCGTCTCTTATGCGTATTTGCATATCTTGTAATGTTGTCGGGGTACATTGTAGACAATTCCTTTTATGTATCCCCATATAAAGAAATGATGGAGTCCGGAGATCTCGAGGGCCAATGTTGAAATCCGTGTCACCAAATTCACCTCTTTCGAAAGCTGATATTTAAAAATTGCCGATCCTCGCGATGATAATGGAGCGGCGCTCTATCCAGTTGAAGCTACATAGTTGTTCTAATATTTCACCCGGGAAATTTTATGACGACCTTTACTTTAAAGGTCATTTAAAGATCAACTTAAGAATTTCGAATGGGACATACTTTTTTGGCACTACAGGTAGAAAGATCACTGTAATTTACTTGTCTGATATAAACTGGCTAGATCAGTGTGCTTGTCTTTCGGAGCTATGTCTCTGAATGATTACGGCTACTCCAAAATAGAGAGGTCCACCACATTGACCTTGCTGGGACCTTGACTTCAAATTCAAGTCTGATCTAAATGTAAAATTCACAGTTCTTCTAATTGTGAGTTAAAAAGTAGAATCCCGATTGAAATTGTGAAATAGAACATTTAGTAACCTTGAAAGTTATTGTTAAGGTCAAATTTAAAGGTCTCACAAGATCGTCCACTACGACTTTTGTTGAAGTGCTTTCCATGTATTGTCACTATTATTAAAAATAAGGAGTTTCACTATTTTGTTCTAGGTCAAGGTAATATAGGGATGTAAAATTTACTGCTCTTTCTATCTGTGATGTCAAAAGAAGTAGATCTCATTTAAAATTCTTACGTTGATCTTTAAGTAGCTTTGAAGATCAAGATCGAAGTCAAATTAGGGGTCATTATAAGATTTCTCGGGTGAAATCCTACAACATTTGTACTAGTCACTCTTTTCAATACTTTTCTGACTTGATCTTGCTCTCAACGTCAAGGTTAAGGTCACAAGTAGATAAAAGATTCACTCATGTTGACATCTGTGAGTTCAAAATTAGAAGGCCTCATTTAAAACTCTGATCTTGGAGGTCAAAATCCAGGTCAATTCAAGATTCATCGTTCGATTTCCTGAAACTTTTATAGGAAAAGTTTTTCATAATCACTCTTAGTTCTCAAGTTATTAAATAATTTACTCCAATTCATGGTTTAAGGAAATTTCACCCTCAAATTACTTCCAAATATGTATTAACTCTTTATATTATTTACATCGTTGGACAGAAAATTTTCTTCGCTTTTCATTTCTGCCAAAAAAATTAAAATATCTAATTAGAAAACTCAACTTGACCTTCAAATGACCTTGAAGGGCAAGCACATGTTCAAATTTGGGACTACCATGAGTTTTCCCGGACAAAATTCTACAACTTTTATACGGGTCATTTTTTCCTAGGGTGCGTATTTTCGGAGATAGAGAGGGCCCGATACTTTTGGAAAACTCTGTATAGAATATTTTAATACCTAAAACAAATTATTGTTTTTCCGAGAGCAATATGTTAAGACATAATAAAATAATAATCCGAATTTCAACTTCAGCGTTCACGGCCAAAGCATCCGTTATATTACAGAACACATCATAAATTTATTTAATCTTATTCACCTTTCAATACAAATAAAATGTCAAAAATAGTAATTGTCTTATTGTTAGCATCTAACAGTAACTAAGACATCATTCCTACAATTTTTATCTTATCATCAATGATAGTACCCGAGGTACCAAACAAAGAACTGATGTCAACGTAGTTATTAATCAAGACTTTTAATCACCTGCCCATAATTTTTTCGGTCTTGAGAGACTTGACACATCAGATAACGCTGTTATAAATGCGAGCTGGATGTAAGTTATGTACGGAAAGCTTGTGCTTATATTTTTTACGGCTATTAAGTTTCAGATTTAATATACGTTTTAATTTACTTAAATTGTAAAATATTGAGTAAGACGAAGAAGACATGTAAAGTAAAATATTGCTGGAAAAAAATTTTCTTTTGGCGTGACATATTAGGCCTGTTCGTAGAAAAATTACCACCCAGTCAACGTCAGAGATAGTTTATCTACTGTTTTTACATGAACTAATTGGGGCTAACTAATTTCTTATTCCTTTCGCAGAACACTCATTAAAATATACTATCAATACTTTTATAAAAATACTTTTAATTCTAACCAAAGTTTATGTTAGTAATACTCCAGTCCATTGATTCCGAAACTGGTTCATATGAATCTTCAAGAGTAGACTAGGACCTGTTAGGAGTCAACGGGAAAAAATTGAGGTGTTCCTGAGGTGTAAATGGGGCCCACGAAATTAGATCATATTTCGGCAGATTATCAGCAAAATTTTGATACTCCGTAGATGTGCCTGTACTCCATGGAAATTAGATCAAAAAAGAGCTGGTTTGTTAACAAAAATGTAACATTGGTTTTTTTACTGAAATGTGTTCATTTCGGCATCCTATAAAACACATTTCGATGTTAACTCTGAAAGACCTGTGCAAAAAAAATGGCGGAACAAAAATGGTCACGATTTTCGTTTTTTTTTTCAGGTTACTTCGAAAAGTAAAAGTTGTGTCGAAAAATGTTTCAAACAAAAGTTGTAGATAATTAAAACACCTATCGATTCATATAATATAGGTTAGAGGTGGCGCCTAGTTATCGAGATATATTTTTTTGATAAAATTTACGGTTTTCGCTTTTTTTTTTTAAAAAAACATTTATTAACAAATTACCGATTTAAAAATTAACATAAATATAGGTATTATCATTCTAAAAAAGTATGTCAAACCCGGAATCTGTGAGTTTTTTATTTTCCGAGAAATTCGATGTCAAAGTTGAAAATTTAACCTCAACTTTCCACTTTCCTAATTAAGATAAAATGCTCAGTTTTAATGAAAATTGTTTGTATTGTTTTATATTTTGAAGATCTATCAAAAAAATTTTTTTTCAATCGTTGGTCGAGAAATATTGCAAAAACTAATTTTTGCACCAAAAAAAGTGCAATAACTTTTCACCGGAGGGAAATAAAATTTTTTAACGAATTGCATTGGATTTAGATGTATCCGATCACAAAAAAAAATTATTTTGGATGAAAAAAAAAAACGGTTTTTTTTTCAAAAATTCATAATGGCGTGGAAAATGAATATTAAGTGCTCAAATTTGCAGAAGATACTTTCTAGGGCTTGTGCTTTACCTATGAATTTTTTGGATCCAAGAAATATACTTCCATACGATCTATGAATCTTCGAAAATTGGGCCGAATCTAATCGAAAATAGCTGCTGCATGCCGCTGTCGGCGGGTTGCCATAGTTCAGGCGCATTATTCATTGGAGCTTCAAGGAAACTTATGCATCACAAGTAATATTTATAATATTGATGTTGTTTTATTAATTTATACGATAGTAACAATTTGTTTAGTCATATTAATTATTAATTTATTAATAAACAAAATTTTTACAAAAAATTATAGAGAAAATCATACAAATATTCAATTATATATTATTAATTTAGAAGACGAAGATGAAAATTCAAAAGGAAATTAATAATATGTATGAGAATGCTTTGATTATGAAAATGTTAATAACGATGAGAATGATATGTACCATGAATTTGAGAATAATGATGAAAATGGTATGTGCGATGTAAGTGAGAGTAATAATTGCGATGATGAAATGGACGCCGATTGCATAGAAGTAATAGAAAAAGAAAGAAAGATGAATGTATAATTGATATATTGTATATATATATATATATATATATATATATATATATATATATATATATATATGATTTTCGCATGTAAGTTTAATGTATTATTAACTATTTATATGATGTATTATATATTATTATTATATTTTTATATGATTTGCTTATAGAAATTTTCGAAAAAATTTTGTTAATATACTATTAGGTAATAATAATATAAAGGAAAAAACAGTATAATATGTAAAATATAATTGAATATTTGTATGATTTTGTTTATAATTTTTTGTAAAAATTTTGTTAATAAACTGTTAGATAATAATAATATAAAGGAAAAAAACAGTAAAATATGTAATATATATTATTGAATATTTGTATGATTTTCTCTATAATGTTTTGTAAAAATTTTGTTAATAAACAAATTAATAATTAATATGATTGAAACAAATTGTTGCTATCATATAAATTAATAAAACAACAACAATGTTATAAATATTACTTGTGATGCATAAGTTTCTTTGAAGCGCCAATGAATAAAGCGCCTGAACTATGGCAACCCGCCGACAGCGGCTTGCAGCAGCTATTTTCGATTAGATTCGGCCCAATTTTCGAAGGTTCACAGATGGAAGTGTCTTTCTTGGATCCAAAAAATTCGCAGGTAAAGTACAAGTATTAAAAAGTATCTTCTGTAAATTTGAGCCCTCAATATTCATTTGCCACGCCATTATCAATTTTTGGGATCGGAAATGATACATCTAAATCCAGCCTACGCATTAAAAAATTTTAACTCCATCCGGTGAAAAGTTATCGCAATTTTTTTGGTGCAAAGATTGGTTTTTGCAAAATTTCTCGGTCCACGAATGAAAAAAAAAAATTTTAATAGATCCTCAAAATTTAAAACAACACAAACAATTTCCATTAAAATTAAACATTGTATTTTAATTAGGAAAGCAGAAAATTGAGGTTGAATTTTCAACTTTGACATCGAATTTCTCGGAATATAAAAAACTCACAGATTCCGAGTTTGACAAACTTTTTTAGAATGATAATTTCTATACTCATGTTAAATTTTAAATCGGTAATTTGTTAATAAATGTCTTTAAAAAAAAAAAAAAAACAAAAACCGTAAATTTTGTCGAAAAAAATATATCTCAATAACTAGTGGCGCCATCTATAACTTATATTATATGAATGGATAGGTTGTTACTTCACAACATTCATTACATCTTTCTATATAACTTTTACTTTTCGAGATTACGTCAAAAAACCGAAAATCATGACCATTTAAGTCCGCCATTTTTTTGCACAGGTCTTTCAGAGTTACCATCAAGATATGTTTTATAGGATGCCAAAATGAACACATTCCAGCAAAAAAACCAATGTTACATTTTTTTTACTGAAGAAAGTATATTTTCCATGGAGTACTAACAAAGATCCTACCTATGAATTACCTGATACGCGCTATAACAAATATATCACTTCTCAATAAAAAAAAAAATATGGTAAAATCAAATTTTTAGGTTTTAAGAATGAAAAATAACTACAAGCGCATCAGGGAATATGTGCTGAGGTCAGTTTAACATCAACATTTGCTAAACGAGGTTCATGAGAAACCTAGTTCCTGGTGAAAATATTACTGTTGGCAATTATGAATTGCAGTTTGAATATACAAACAATAATTGGACCATGAAATATGAATCTCAAGGGATTACAAAAACATGCTAATTAAAAAGAAATAACCCTATCTTGGATAAGGGTGAGCTGCCAATCTGTCTGAAATGGAAGATCTTTGATCAATTTGTGTTGCCATGTAAGACTTATGGCACTGAAACTCTAACATTGATCGTTGCACCTGCTAAGAAACTCCGAATAACCCAGTGAAGAATGAAGAGGTCAATGTTTGGAGTGTCATTGCAGGATCATGTCATAAACGAAGACTTGCATGACAGAACAGGCATCACTTATATCTCACAAATTGCCAAACTGAAGTGTAACTGTGCTTTTCATATAGCTCGAATGACAGACGGAAAGCTAACAATAGTAGCAGAGCAAGAACCACCCACGTTTTGGAATAATGAAATCAAGAGAATGATTATTAAATGCAGAAAACTCCAGATACAAAGCTGTGGGCTAGAATGAGAGAGAGGCCTGTGTTTAAAAATGGATGCAAAGGGCTCACAGGTGATGATAAAAAAAATATTTATAAGATCGTGACAGGTAACGAGTCTTGAAGCTATGCATATGAGTCCGAAAGTAGCAGGAGTCGACTGTATGAGTCTTTCATGATAAGCAAAACAACAAAAAGCACTTCAAAGCAAATGGCCGGATGTTTTTTGAGCACACAGAACATGAAATTGGTTGGTCACCCACCATACAGTCCTGATTTAGTACTTACTGATTTCTTTTTGTTCCTGTACATGAAGAACAACCTCATGGTCAACAGTTGTTGTGAATATACATTTTATTGACAAAGGAAACAATAAATAAATAATACTGCCCCAAACTCCATAAATAGGCTCAAAAATATCATAAACAGTATTTTAACTAGAAAGAATTTCAGGGCATGACGTCACGAGTACTATAAAAGAGAAATGTCAGCCGGAAAGTTAAGGACATTACGGATTGCTCTTCTTCTTATTGCGCCCTCTCCTTCCGAAGGCTGGCGATCCAAATGGCAATTGTGGCTCTGGAAGCTGCAGCACGAAATATGTCTGTAGATGAGCGATCAAACCATCTCCTCAGGTCTTTCAACCATGAATTCTGGCGTCTTCCTACTGATCGTTTACCCTGAACTTTACCCTCTATAATGAGTCGAAGCAGCTCATATCTTTGACCTCTCAGCACATGACCCAAGTATTGAATTTTTCTCTCTTTAATGGTGTTTAGCAATTCTTTTTGTTTATTCATGCGTTGGAGTACTTCGTTGTTAGTGATCCTTTGCATCCATGAAATTCGCAACATCCGCCTATATATGTACATTTCAAATGCCTCTATTATTTTTTCTGTTTGTGGGTCCATTGTCCAACTTTCGCATCCGTAGAGTAAGGTAGAGAAAACGTAGCATCTTACCATACGAGTTCTGAGCTCTAGACTAAGGTCTGATCTTGTAAAAAATGTTTTCATGCTCATTAGTGTTTTTCTCGCTTGTTCGATCCTCGATAAAATTTCCTTCTTCGGGTTACACTGGCTGTTGATATTAACTCCTAGATATTTCATTGATGTTACCTGTTCTATTGTTTGTCCCTTGACATGCAGACGTACATTTACTGGCGCCTTTGAAAATACCACTATTTTGGTTTTAGAGACGTTTAGATGTAAGCCGAACATTTCGCTATGATGTACTACGGAATCTATTATGCTTTGTAGTTCTTGTACGCTGTTTGCTATTAGGACGGTATCATCAGCATACCGAATGTTGTTGATCATAGTTCCGTTAAACTTGATTCCACCTTGGGCATCGTCTAGTGCTTCTTTAAATGTGGACTCGGAATACAGATTAAACAGGAGCGGAGATAGCACGCAGCCCTGTCGGACTCCCCGTCTAATCCACATATCTCCGGATGTTGTTTGTTCTACTTCGACTGTTGCCGTTTGGTGCCAATAGAGTTCTGAGATAATGCGTAGGTCTTGTTCGTCGACGCCGGTTGTTCTCAGAATTTCAATCATCTTTTGATGGTTAACGCAGTCAAATGCCTTTCGATAGTCTATAAAACATGCATATACATCCACGTTCATGTCTCTGCAGCGTTGTGTCATTACATTTAGGGAGAAAAGAGCTTCTCGTGTTCCCATTCCGTTTCGAAATCCGAATTGAGTGTTATCCATCTGATCTTCGCACTTCCTGTAAATTCGTGTATGGATGATTCTGAGAAAAGTTTTAAGGACATGAGACATCAGACTTATTATCCGGTAATCATCGCATTGTGAGGAATTAGGTTTTTTTGGCAGTGTTATAAATGTTGACTTTAGCCAGTCTAATCTTATTTTGCCGGAGTTGTATATGTTATTGAATAATGATGTTAACAAATCTAGGCTTTTGCTTTCGTTGTCTGCAATTAATTTAAGTATTTCGACGTTGATTTTGTCTGGACCGGTAGCTTTACCAATTTTCTGTGCTTTTATTGCGTGGCGAACTTCTTCTTTAGTTATTTCTGGGCCTTTTTCATTTATTTGACTGACTGTGGGTGGTGGAACACTGGGTCTATCATCATCGAAAAGTGTTTGAATGTATTCTTTCCATCTTTCTAGTTTATCTACTGTCCCCAGAATTACCTCGTTATTATTCCCTCTTAAAATTGTTTCTTGCCGCTTTCTGTGTCTGCCTGTCATTTCTTTTACTTTCTTGTGGACGTTAAATGTGTCATATCTTTTCTGAAGTTGTTCGATTTCTTGACATTTTGTTGACATCCAATCTTCTTTAGCTTCCCTGCACTTTTTCCTAATGATTTTATTGAGTTGCTTGTATTCTGTTGGGTTTGTTTTGTGTTTTCTTCTTTCATTCATGAGGTCTATGATTTCTTGCGTTATCCATTCTTGCTTTCTGTTGTTTTTTGTAAATCCAATGTCTTCTTCTTGAATATTTGTTATTTTAGTTTTTAAAGCATTCCATGTTCCTTCAACGTCCTCTCTCCGTACCGATCCCTCCATTGTTTCCATTTCTTTCTCGATCTTGAGACTAATTTCTTTCTTTTTTATGGGGTTTTTCAATTGTGCGATATCTATTTTTCTTGCTACTTTTTCCCTTTTAACTTTCAGGAATCGTTTGAGTCTAAAGTCCATTACAACTGGATTGTGGTCGCTACAAATGTCTGCTCCAGGGTAGGTCTTTACGGATTTCATATACTTCTTAAAGTTTAGGTGGAGTAGAATGAAATCAATTTGATTCCTGACAATTCTTCCTTCTCTGTCTGCAGGTGACTTCCAAGTATACAACCTTCTGGGATGCTGTTTAAAGAAGGTGTTGGCCACCAACAGGCTGTTCTCCACGCAGAATTGTACCAGTCTATCTCCTCTGTTGTTTCTTGCACCACTTGGAGTCAACTTGTCCTTTTTCCGATGACCTTAGCTCCCGGGGGCTATTTTTTAGGCTAGTTGTGGTTCATACGTAAGTTGTTTGGACAACATAAAACTATAGACCTTAAAGATCGTACACGAGTCTAAATTACCTTACTTAAAAATTTTTACCGTCGAAAAAATGGCGAGAGTTAGTCACGAGTGGAATAACTTATATTCACGGGAAAAGTAAATAAGTCGGGAACAGAAGATTAAATCTAGTTTAGCTTATATGCTTTCATATAAACCGAAGCGGTGGTATATTCGGGTACCATCTTCATAGTGACATTATCATGGAAAATATTTTGAAAACCAATAAAACCATAAACAAAGATATATATTTGCTTTTGTTTGTTATTCCTTGAATATCACTTTATCATGGACAATGAAATGATTTTTTATTTTTCTAAAGAGGCACAATGTACATAAATCTACAAACTACAGTACTAATCATTTTTTATCTTTACTCAAACAATACACATCCTACCTGGTAAATATTTAAAAGTTTATATTTATGAGGACATAATAGTTGCAAAGTGCTTCCTGCCAACATTATCCTGCAGAGAAATAATAAAACTGTATTTTAGTATCTCGGAAAAGAACATGCTTGTATTACCAATTGAGCTTACTCGATATTCAACTACTGTTAGAGATGGTCTAATAAAATAGTTTATCCCAAAAAGCGGAGCGAACGTAAACATTGCTAGGAAATAAAAAGGGTTTTACTAGAACTCTTAAACTGAGAATATCACAATTTTATTTCTTTAGCCTTTAGAGAGAATAATGATGGGTATAACAGAGAATACTAAGATGGATAATGTTCATGAACTAGCTGGTCAAAATCGGTATTTAAAGTGCTATTTTATTTGGTCTGAAAGCAAGAACAAAATAAAATCATCCATTACACGTAAATACATTCTGTACTATTACGAGGTGTAGCTATTAAATAACAAGACTATTACTGATAAAGATTTTATTTTAAATTTATACATGTTTAGAAAGAGCGAAAGCTTTCACGGCTTTGGTCAAGTTAAAAATCAAGGTTCTTAAGTTTAGACCGTGTCAAATTGCAATTATTATGCGATGTTTTGCCTACGATTGCACGAGGCATCTTGTAAACGCCTTCTGTTTGAAATGGAATTGCGTCCTCTGGAGAATTGTTTTTGAGAAAGATGGTGGTGTGACGTTGTATTGACCTATCGATTTGTATGTGTTAGTTTTCTGTGCACAGAATGTCCTAATTTGTCATTCTTTTTGTACTAGTATATCAAGAAAGGGAAGAGCACGATCTGATTTAGTTTTCATAGTGAATTTTATGCTAGGGTGTTGTTGATTTAGAAGACCCAGAAAATTATGAAGGTTATCTGCTCCATGTGGCCAAACTACGTATCATCTACGTATCTGCACCAAAATTTAGGTTTTAGAGGAACAGAAGACAAGGCGTTTTCATCGAAAGCTTCCATGAGATGTTAGCTACCACAGGTGATCCCATGGCCGCTCCCGAAGTCCGCTCATAGAAAATTCCTTGAAAAGTAAAATAAGTGGAAATCAGACATGTTTTAATTAATTGTAGTAGGGTGAACTCCATGTTGTTGTTTCGTAATATGTTCGATATTATGGAAACTGAATCATCTATAGGAACATTTGTGTACAGAGACATCAAAACTGATCAATATGTCTCCGGGTTCTAATTGGATGGTTTTAATCTTTAGACAAAGTGTCCAGAGTTTTTAACAAAAGATTGGGTTTTTCTGTAAAGGAATATAAAAGTTAACCTATTTTGTAGGTTGGTCAGTCTATTGCGCTAACGATTGGACGTAGAGGTACATATTCTTTATGAATTTTAGGCAGTCCGTTGAGGCGTGGAATCTTGGAGTTGCTTAGTTTAACGGCTTTCTTTTCTTCTGGAGTGAGGCTGGAGGCATTAAATAAAGATGTAAGGTTCCTTTCGATTTTTTTTGTTGGATCTGTCCGAATGACTTTGTAAGTATTGTCGACCAAGAGCTGGTTTATTTTCTCAGTATATTTGTCCTTATCCATAATAATAGTTGCATTTCCTTTGTCAGCTGGGAGAACTAAGATGGTGTTGTTCTCGTTCAGTTTTTTAATAGCCTTCCTTTCCGCTGAAATAATATTTGATTTAGGAGACTGAAAGTGTTTTATGATCTTCGCTGTTTTGTATCGAATCATGTCTGCATGCTCTGGAGGTAATTTTCTAATGGAAGCTTCAACACTAGAAATTATTTATTCCACTGGTATGCGCCTTGGAGTGATGACGAAGTTCTGTCCTTTGGATAAGATAGTTTTCTCTGCTTCGGTAAGTTGTATACTTTACAAATAGACGGCTGGATTCATTGGTGCGCTTGCTGGATTATTGTTGCTCAAAAGTCCGTCGAATTTTCTTTTTTACTTCATAGTGACTTTTTAATGGATTTTTTCTGCTTGGGCATAAGTTATTTTATCTGAGATGCAACAAATATTACGCTAAAGGTATAGGACGTTCTGTTAAAAAATATAAAAATCCAACTCCTCAACAAAATGTCATAAATGTACCTCCTATGGACAGTGTTGTCTTACCTTACATACTCGGAACTACCGACAAGATTGCCAGATTGTTCCGAAAATCAAACATTCGGACAACTTTTAACACGTGTAAGAAAGTTGGACAATGTTTGAAGTTTCCAAAGGACGAAATTCCATTTCAAACAGAAGGCGTCTACAAGATACTTTGCTCTTGTGGTAAAGTGCATGGAGGTGAAACAGGACGATCAATATCCACTAGGCTTAAGAAATATGAAAGATGTATAAAAAAGAAACAAATTGTACAATCTGCAGTAGCTGAACACCAGCATTGCTCAGGTCATACTTTTAATGTGAAAGAAACTAAGATACTATCGTCACTGTCTGGTTTCTTTAAACGTAAAATTAGAGAATCAATAGAAATTTATAAATATCCCAACAATATTAATAGAGATGCCGGTTATAGTCTACATCACATGTGGAAATCGATTGTAACGCTGGATCACGGTTCGCTGAGCACAAGTCGGGTATAAATACCAGGCTGTTGCTCCTCGATAGCCATTCACTATTCCAATCTCGTGAAGTAAAAATCCCTGAAGATGCCTCGTGCAATTGTAGATGAAACGTCGGATAATAATTCCAATTTGACACGGTCTAAACCCAAGAACCATGATTTTCAACTTATCAAGCGCGGATCCAGACAGGGGCAATGCCCCCCCCCCAAAAAAAAAAAATTATATGAATATGCTATAAAAGAATGGAAAATTTTAAAACTAAAATCAGTGAGTCTCAAAAAAAAATCGTTTTTCAGGAGTTTGGGTTTTACCTTAGAAATTTATAAAAACAAAAAACTCGCTTGTTTGCTATTTAATGAATGTCGAGCTCACCGCGCGTGAGATATATGGTTTTGAGTTGAGAGCTTGGGTTTTTTGCTTGTGCCCCCCCCTCAAAAAAAATTTTTTTTTTCTGTATCTTATATATATTTAGTTATTGCCACTTTCGATATACATCACTCGTCTATGTCTACAATACTCCATGCGAATTTCCTATTGAAGAAATAGTGCTGGAAGTCTTCTATTGTTAGCTCCTTCTTGACATCATGCCACTTTTCCTTTCACAGCTTCTATGGACTGAAATCTTATTCCTTTTAATGTAGATTTCATCATTGGAAACAGATGAAAGTTACATGATGCTAATTCTGTGTGTTCCTCACTACTAACACCGCCCCACAGCATTATGTCGCCCCCTTCAAAACTAACACATTGTATAAGATTGCAGCTGGCGTACCGTTGGCTAACCCTTTGATTGACTTTTTTCTTAAGCCTGTCTTCACAGAAACACGGATCATATCCCAATTGGCAGAGGAGTCCGACAGGGTGATATCTTATCGCCTAAACTATTTGCTGCAATACTAGAATACGCCTGTAAAAAAACTTAACTGGGAAAAAAGAGGACTGAATGTAGACGGCCAAAGAATAACAAATTTGAGGTTCACGGACGACTTAGTTTTGTTTTCCTATAATCTCAAGGAGATATCTACAATGTTACATACTTCAGCAAGTATGCGCCAATGCGGGTCTTAAAATAAACATATCAAAAACAAAATTTATGACCAGTCTGGTACCTGGTGGAAATATGAATATTGGAGACAACGTCGTGGAGCTTGTGGAAAAATACATGTACCTTGGACACGAAATAAAGATCACAAGAGATAATCAAACATGCGAGCTACGGAGAACAATAAATCTCGCATGGGCAGCCTATGGAAAACTTAAAGACATCTTTAAAAGCGATGTACCAATTTCTTTAAAACGTAAAGCATTTGACTAATGTGTGTTACCGGTTATGACCTTCAGTGCCGAAACTTTGACATTGACAACAGCAACTTCTAAAACGCTGCAAATAGCTCAGGGAAAGATGAAAAGGTCAATGCTAGGTATATCGCTGCGTGACCGAGTTAGAAATGAAGACCTGAGACGAAAGACAGGAGCTACCGACGTAATTTTCCGAATTGCCACACTCAAATGGAACTGGGCCGGACATGTCGCCCGAATCAGTGATGGAAGGTGGACGAAGAGATTACTCGAGTGGAGGCCGAGATTAGACAAAAGAAGTAGAGGAAGACCCCCTACTTGTTGGACTGACGATCTCAAGAGAATTGCAGCAAATTGGATGCAAATCGCTCAAAATAGAACACAATGGATAAGATTGAGGGAGGCCTATGTCCAGCAGTGGACGCAAAGGGCTGGATGAAAAAGAAGAAGAAGAAACCTTTCTGCAGAGTGTCAAAACATAAAAATGGAAGATTTTCAATCAAAATTCTCAAAAACAACTTCCACTTATTTATCTTCGATACCAAAAATATTGAAAAAAAAAGCACCCTTAGGTAAAATTTCTCAAAGAACTGAATGATAACTTTGTATTTTGTTAATATCATTAAACTTTACATACAAAATATTAATTTAGGGTTCATTGGCTTAATACCTACACTGACTTGCCTTCATTATCAAATTAAATACTTAATAACTGTTTCTACCCACAATTATTAATATCCGATTAAAAATTCTCCGCATTGCTTTAATGTTTACTTTTACCCTATAATTAAAATAAATAGATCCTAAACGTAAGAAATACTACCAAAAGAAATACAAACCATCATCCGAGATCCACATAAAAAATGTTGTTCATCTATCATAATTTAAAGATCATTTTGGTTCGCTTTCTTGTATTTCGGCTTTTGCTTTTGAGACTTTTTCTTGATAACTCTTTCGGCTCCACGGATTTTTGATTAAGTAAAAATATTACGACACACTTTTGTTGATTACTTAATAAATTATCTGGAACTCTTTAATACCATTAATGGACGTTATTTTGGTTTTTATCTTTGCTCTGGTTGACAAATTAGAAATGGGAAGTTGATAAAAATTCTATAATTTATTATCATTTTGTTCCAGATTAATATTTGGAAAGATTAAGTGCTTATTTCATTATCAGAAAAATTAATTATTTGTTATTTTATGCTTGAGGATTTTGATATGCAAACCTATAGAAATATTTATGTTTCTTTTTAGATTGTGCTGAGATTCACTGATAATATTGTTCACCTTCAATTTAAAATATAACATATAGGAAATGATGCTCCTGCAACTTGACCACCCCGCTCACCCGATTTAATGCCGATGGATTACTTTTTATGGGAACTCTTAAATAGATGGTATACTATAGACCTATCAACATGGAAGATGAAATGTGAGCCCGAATTCAAAATTCAGTAAACACTTTATACTTACATGCAGAGTGATAAAAATGGTGTAATTCAATTTTCTCCATAGAATTTATGAAAAAGATGGTGATTTTGAAAATTTCCTTGGAGTTTAATTAAAAAATTAAATGAATAAAATGTTTTTGTCAGTTCATTCTTACGTTATCGAAACTAGTATGTTGATTTTTATTGTCGTTAGCCTGTTGTCCCTTAAATACGCTCCAAATTTCGTTGACCAGTCCTAAGCTTGGATAAAGTGTGAATTTAGCTCTGCGGTTCTTATTGCTTTACCTTACGGTCAATAGGCAATTTAAAAATTTACTAACGATCCAATATAATATTTCTATAGAGACTCATCAAAATAATAGTTTTATAAGAACGTATCAGAACTCTCCTAGTTCCTCGTTACACTGCCCCCTACTAATTCAGCTTCGGTACTTCCTTTGTATGACTTCAACCTGTAGAATGTACTACCTTCATTCATGGCTTTGGGACTTCGTTGGATTCTATAAACAATGTCATTGATTCTCTTCAGAACAGTATATAGTTTTCCTCAGGTTGGCATCAACTTGAGTAATTTGCCTTTCTTTCTCTGTGGATTCCATAATCAAACTCTATCATCTTGATGAGTTTACCTTCATATCACATGAATTGACTAATGCCTTCGCTACCATGTTTGTTGGAGTGTTGAACTAATTCAACGTCGATTCCAGAATTCTCATCCAGTATTCAGTAAATGATTTTCTCCATGATCCCTTTTACTCTAGTTGTTTGTTCAGCAATGACTCTGATTAGTTCGGTATTACTGTTCTTTGTCAGAATAAATTTTTCGGTACCAAAATTTAAATGTAAAGTTTGTTGTCGAAGTAAAATCCATGTTAACGCATCAGGTCCATACCCAAAATAAATTTACCTTGTATGTCGGCAACTAACACCATATGATTTAATTTTAGCTTTCCAAGTTTAAGCTCCACTTGTACAACTCCAATCACACCATCTGCTTTTCCAGTTATAGTTCTCAACGTTACTTTTCTGGATAATGACAGGATCTTATATCTACCAATAAGCTTGACTTTATCAGAGATACTACAGCACCAGTGTCAATAGTTATGGTAACAGGTGAAGCATTGACTTATCCTTAAAGTTGAAGAAATGGCGCCTAACACCATTGTCTTCAGGTTGATCTTTTCTCATCTGAGCTGTGCTCCACTCTGGATCAACGTCAAAAGTAACTCTCCGAATATGAAACACTTCTCTTTGTTTAATTTTGCTATAGTGCTTATATATTTTTTTCTTACAGTCCCTTCTCATGTTTCCAGTTCGTTCACATCTGTAGCACTTATTCTATGCTTGATTTTAGAATTTTATTGTAGTTTTTCCTGGTGTGCGGTCTCTGAGTGGTGAACAAGACCTTAATCACACCCATCAATCCCTTCTCATCTGGTTTCATCTATAACGTGAGGTATTACTTGTTATGTCTTCTCTTCCATTGTTTGGATCGGTCAATCCTCGTTTTCGTCTGTAGTAACCGCTCTTATTTTTGGCCTTAATACATTATAGGCTGCTTCTATTTCCAAAGCCCCATCCAACGCCTCGCCACAATAACCAAACTTGCTTATACGTAACATACGCTGTATTTTTTTATCTCTGATTTCATCAATTAAATTCTCGATCGTAAGCTCTTCTCGACCTTCTGAAGCTCCTGGGTAAGCTTTCTCCATCTCTCTGATGTCTTGACTTGGGCTGTGACTAATCTAATTGGCGCCAATGTTGACCTTCAAATCTTCAAGTTAGCCTGGGTACATTATCCAAAATGTTTTACCGTCGTTGGAGTTGGAGATTTGATGTTCTGGCCGGTAGTTATTACTTTATCAGCAGGATGCCCTTTATTTTAGATTCTATAATATCTAGTTCTGATTCCATCCCGTCTAAGATTTTTTTCCCTTCTTGTCGCACTTCTCTGATGTCTTGTTGCACTTCGCCAATCTCTTTCCTCAACTTTCGCGTTTGTCCCAGTATAATTTAATCGAATTTTTGTTGTTTTTCTACAATGATCTTTTGTATCCATTTCGAAAGTTTATCTTAACCTTCTAGACGGAGTTCTTACTCCTCTTGTTTTTCTCTAATACGACAATGTTCTTCTTTTTTGCGACGTTCTTCTTCTTGTTTTTCATTTGGGCGACGACTTTTTCTCCCTGTTTTTTTTTAATCGGCGTTGTTCTTCTTTTTCGAGACGTGCTTCTTCTTTTGTTGTTCTTTTTGATAACGTGCTTCTTCTTCCTGTTTTTATTTCAAACGAAGTTGTTCTTCTTTTTAGCGACGTATTTCTTCTCCTTGTTTTTCTTTTTGGTGATTTTCATCTTCTTGTTTGTCTTTAAGACTACGTTTTTCTATACGTTCCATAAAATCAGCCAATGTTTTACTTATATGTTCCATTTCGACTCTTTGTTGTCTAGTATTTACGAAAGAACTTCTAAAATGTTATTTAAAATGAAGTTCTAAACTTCTTTCGTGATATACAATACGTTTTTCGTTCTCTCTTCCAGTTTGTTCTGGAAATTTGCCGAAAATCGAGTTCTAAGCTTCTTTCCTGATGACCGGTCCGATGGTGAAGTCAGTTTTTCGCTGTCTCTTCTAATTTTCAAATATAATGTTCTAGAACTTTGTCGAAAATTCGACTCTTGGCTTTTTTCTTAGTGACAAATCCTGTGATAATCATTCCTTTTGATACCAATTGTTATGATTTTCTCTCCCTTAAATCACTTACTGAGTTCGGTTTAAAAAAAATACCACAGATATAAAAATTGGAAAAAACATGACTAAACAATACTGACTTATCGATATAATATTTCTATAGGGACTCGTCAAAATAATATTTCTATAATGATGCATCAAAACTCTCCTAGTCTTTCGTCACAATATGTTTAAGAATTAGCACACTGTTTTAGGTGAAATACAAACTCTTTTCTTTTGTGAATGGTAAACACCTTGTAAATACACGTCATAAAGATAAGTTACATGTTCCCTATAATAAGTATAATAAGGGTTTTAAATCTCCTAGTTGCTTAGGGCCCCAACTTTTTAATAAGTTACCAGATGATATAACAAAATTTTCTTCCCTTAATAACTCTAAAACAAAATTAAAAGAATACTAAGCTTCAATTAGTTTTAGGACCTAATAAGTTGACAATTTCTACAAATTGTAATTTTGTCAAGAAAGGAAAATGAAGATATCAGGTAGTTTAATCACGTCAATATGCACCTGACTAGTTTATTTTTAAATCAGTAACATAGAAACTACCTATTCTGTGTAAATAAAAATTTACATTTTAAAAAGCGGACTTTTATTGACCACGAATTCACAAAAGTACATGCATACTCATTTCGTAAATAAACTCTACAAGTTTCCGCATGCTTACCAGTAATTTTCCTTCATTTTTCTCCATGTTTTTTTCATAATTACGTTATCAAGAAACAACACTTGCTTGCGATAAAAAAGCAATATGTAACTCATTACCATTTTACACAAAAGCACTTAGGCGTGTAAGATAACACGCTACTAAGAATTATTAAGCTCTAATCAAGGCAACATAACCCAGACTTAAAAATCTTTAAATGCATATTTTTAAATGCATTCTTGATAATATCTTAATGGGCCCATATTTTTTTTATTGAAAAGTCCACTTCGGCTTAATTTGAGTCTTTAAGCTGAACCAAGATTATTTTTATATGGAAAATGAAGATTTTTGATTCCTTTCAGAGAGTTTTAAGATGTTACGTCATAAATTGTGTAAATATAAGCCTATATTATTAAAAATATTTACGCTTGGAAAATCTAGACAATATTGTAACCTAAATTAAACTGGTCAAGTACATGTCGGACATAGCATTCCATAAGGTTACTGGCTTTATTATTTTTTTTTTGCAGTTTTGTTTCACGTCTGTCTCTGTCCTAATTGAAAGCATGTACCTACAAAATATTATCATTGGAGATAGATTTTGTGTCAAAAAATACATGGATACAACGGAGAATAAACAATTTTTTTGGATTACATTAATAATCGTATCGATTTTGATTGATAAAAATAACAAGACAAAGCTCGTCCTCTCCTTTCTTTCCGCAGGACCTTCTCTGTGAATGTAGAAAACTTAATATGCAGCAGGAGAAATATGGAAGCAGGAATTCCACAGGTTTCACCCTTAAGTTTCTATCTATTCAATTATCTCGAAAGCCAACTTTACTTACTTACTGCTATACACGGATTACACTACCCTCATTACCATCCAAAAAAAAAAACAAAATAAATCAACTCGAAGCTGTGAAAATACCTCAGCAGTCTCGAGAAATGGATGAGCCAATGGAAAATCAAAACAAACCCGAAGAAATCAAGAGCCAGCCTTTTCACGAGAATGAGAAAATCTCCATATATAACATGTTTGGCTCTATGATACAGACCTTGAAGAGTTTGATAGAACTGGCATATATAGCTAGTACACAACAAAAGGCAGTTTTGGGAAAACCAGCTGGACTTTGCAATAATAAAAACACAAAAGCTCAGGGGCTTTTTGTATCCGCGTCTTGGTAGGGGCAAGAGACTGTCCTTTAGAAACAAACTCACATGATACAAAATGATAATTTGTCGAGCGCTAATATATAGAAGTCTAACCTGGAGTGTGCTATATAACATAAAGAGTCATGGTTTCTGAGGAATACTCAGCTTCATCAGGGTCTCCAGACGCCTACACTTCTGGAATTCTCTCGGACCTCTACCCAAGATGTATTGAATTAAGTAACAGAATACCGCAACACAATAGTCCTTGACGCCTTCCGATACTAACCACGTGTCAGAAGTAGGTACCCTCTCCCTGTCGACCTGCTTCTATTGGTCCTGGACAAAAAGAAAAGAGAGCCACTAGTACAAAACTAACGTACTACTCTAAACCTAGATTAAGTTTAAATCATATTATGTAAAATGAGTAAAAGGTATAGCTTCTCTCATTAGCCGCAAAACTAGAAAGAACTGGAACCCATAAAAATCAGTTCAAATAAAGATTTGAAGTTTTTGATTTATCATGTCAAATGTTGTTCATTTGGTACCGACGTATAATTGTTTGTAATATTTGCACAAAATTTTTTTTGTTATAGTCAACAAAAAATTATTCTGAGGAGGTCACGTGTGACCGAAACGTTAATAAATATGCAAAATAACTAAAAAATATGCAGTTTGATTAATAAAATGGATTTTACCCCAAGAAAATTAAAACTTATGTATATATATTTATGTATATATGTATAAATGACTGTGAACCAAGTTCATGACTACATTTCTTTGGTTTTTTGAATGATTTGAAAAGTTGTTCAGATATCTTCCCGTTTAATATACTACTACGTTAGAATTTTATCGCATATTAGAGTCATATCTAGAAAGTTTATTTTCTCGTTTACCTCAGATTCTGATGTATATTCTAATTTGCTATGGAAATTATGAAATTGTTGTAGAACTTAATTTATTTTGTTATGAGGAGTTGAAATTAAACAATCATCAACAAAATGTTTAAATAAAATCAAGTCTAAATTTAAATTTTCAATGACTTTTCCCTCCAAATATTCCATGACTAGCTGGGCGACCACTGATAAAATAGGTGAACCCATTGCAGAACCATCAATTTGTCTGTAAAATTTATTGTTACACTGAAAGTAGTTTATTGATAATGTCAAATGTACGGCTTCTATAAAACTATTTTTTGACAAAGTTGTGGTAGTCTTTTCAGATAATATAATTTTAACCAGATCGTTTGAAATTTTCGTGTATAATGATACTATGTCCAGGGAGACAAGTATGTGATTTTGTGGGACACATACCATATTTATTATTTTTTTTTAAACAAAAGAAATCTTTAATATAAAACATATTTTTCCCTATAATGTTTGATATACAACCTGATAGATATTTTGACAATTTATAAAAAAAGTTATTGTATGCAGGAAACAATAGGTCTTAATGGAAGGTTTGATTTGTGTAGTTTAGGTAGTACGTATATATTTGAAGATATAGCTTTATGGATTGAGAGATTTTTCCCTCAGCGTCACAAATTTCTTTTTTTGTTAATAATTTCTTGACGAATTCATTATTTTTCTTTTGATTTATGTTTATTAGATCGCCATTTATTTTCTTGTATGTTGCTTAGTCATCCAACAGTTCATTCATGTTGTCTTCATGATCAGCTTTATTCATGACTACTATTTTATTGCTCTTCTCTGGATTTAACATGATTATCTAGGGTTTTTCTTCTAAAAATTTTACGTGTGGGAGCCATTCTTATTTTAATTTTGCTTCATAAGTTGTTGGCCTAAATTTTTCTGTCTGATTTTTATTTTTTGGTTGGTAATAACATTTGTCACTTCTGCTCTTATTGTATGTTTATTGTCTTGTGGTTTGCCCTTTATTGCCAACTCACTGGCGGCTATACATTCAGTGACCAGTAAATCTTTGTCGTTTGTGACAATAACCTTAGTCAAATATACAACAATATAATTTAGATGCAGCATATTTCCTTAGTAACATCAAAAATGTATGTATATATATATATATATATATATATATATATATATATATATATATATATATATATATATATATATATACATATATATGAGGTAAAATGCGAACAGTAAATGCAAACTTCGTTTCAACCATATCCTTTCCATGTTAGAGGTTGCACAGTTTGAACAAATTGCTAAGGAAACACCATTTCACCGCGTTCAGTATTTGCATGCTTCCTTCCGATTTGTCCTTTGCACAGCCAGGTGCATGTCGGTATCCTGATAAGTCTAGTAGAGACGAAACATGTACCTCTGCTGTATCACTGTGGCGGGGAGGGTAAGTTTTGACTTTCTTCTCGGTATGGTGGTACAGGTAGGCATTTACTGTTCGCATTTTACCTCATTCATACACGGAGCAGCATATAGTTGTACGTTTGCTGAATGTGATTTCAGCACTACAACGGCAAAATGTGGATGTATCCACTGCTAGTGCATCTCACACGGAGGAATCCGTGAAAGTCGCATAAACATATATATATATATATATATATATATATATATATATATATATATATATATATATATATATATATATGTTTATACGGCTTTCACGGATTCCTCCGTGTGAGATGCATTAGCAGTGGTTATATCCACATTATGCTGTTGTAGTGCTGAAATCACATTCAGCAAACGTACAACTATATGCAACTCCGTATGTAAATGAAATAGAATGCGAAACAGTGAATGCAAACTTCGCTCCATCATATCCTTTCTGTGTTAGAGGTTGCACAGTTAGAATAAATTGTAATAAAATACAATTCATCCTATTCCACCACCATCGAGATGGTGGCCTACCTGTACCACCATACCGAGAAGAAAGTCAAAGCTTACCCTCCCCGCCACAGTGATACGGCAGAGATACATGTTTCGTCTCTCACTAGACTCATCAGGGTACCGACATGCACCTGGCTGTGCAAAGGACAGATCAGAAGGAAGCACGCAACACTGAACGCGGCTTCGCCGACCTCTCGTCGGATGGCTTATATATGTTTATACGGCTTTCACGGATTCCTCCGTGTGAGATGCATTAGCAGTGGTTATATCCACATTATGCTGTTGTAGTGCTGAAATCACATTCAGCAAACGTACAACTATATGCAACTCCGTATGTGCGATGGTGGTGGAATAGGATGAATTGTATTTTATTACAATTTATTCTAACTGTACAACCTCTAACACAGAAAGGATATGATGGAGCGAAGTTTGCATTCACTGTTTCGCATTCTATTTCATATATATATATATATATATATATATATATATATATATATATATATATATATATACTTAAAAGCAAAAACAAATTCATTTAATTTTTTGTTCATCATGTCCCCGAATATAAAATGCCAGTCCTTGATAGTACTTGATAATAATAATTAGTTTTGACGAAATCTCAAGGTACGTACAGAAAACCTTTTAAACAATTAATGTGCTAGTTTATGTTTATTGTTTTAAATATATATTATAATTTGTGAGAATAATATTTTTTAATATGTGTGGCATTTTACATATTTACTTTCGATTCATAATTCGTTTTAATTTTAAACAGTTATTTTTTGAAAATATTTTAAATAAAGAACAAAGCGTCAAAAAAATGAAAAACATTTTAATGCGAACTTAATCCCTAATATATACAGGGGCGGATCCAGCCTCTCTCTTTGGGGGGGGGGGCGGTGATGTCACAAAGTATGACAAGCGAAAGCAAGTTGTCGACGGGGGGGTAGACACCAGCAACATTCCCATTTCTAGTGTAAAAGGCAGGGTTGGGTCTATTTTTCTAAATTTGAAGCTCTTGGAGAGGGGGGGCGACCACAAGAAAAAACAAGTTTCCGACAGGGGGGCAGGAAGCGAGCAACATACACATTCCTAGTATAAAAGGCAGAGTCGGTTCTATTTTCCTGAACTTAAGGCTCTTGGAAAGGGGAGAGGCGATCGCAAGCATACACATTCCTATACTCTATTCAAGAACTAGAGAGAGTAATAAAACTGTTACCGAAACCTCCAATGTACCTGCTCCAGTACCGCAGGTAACTGAGGACTGCCGTAAGTCTAGTTATATTTAATTATATTTAAATATTATAAGCTTTTATAAATTTACTGCAACAATAAAATTTCTGATAGTTCAATTTAATTTCCGTCAGTGAGCGAAGTACACCTTTCAATGTGGCCTTAGTGAGATACCCAAAAGACATGGCTTCCACATCTATATTTATTCCAAAATCGTTAAACCAGGACATTTTTTCCTCAACGAAAAACTTATTACGATGAATGTTTATGATGCCTTAAGACATCAATATCTAGATAATAATGTTAAAAGCTCTCTTGACATTTGTTCCAACATGACAGTAGTTGGAAAATCTACTATGTACCGAATACTGAAGGAGAAAAAAATGACTGGAATTGTTAGTATTCCCAAGCCACATTCAATCACAGGCGGACGGAAAACCTCGTTGGAAGAAGAGATATAAACTGCAATAAAAGGAGTTGTATACACATTTTATTATGAGAAGCAGATCCCAACCGTCAACAAAATTCTAACTAAAATCAATGAAGATCGGGATTTTCCTGAAATTAAAAGAACTGAGCTCTGGAAATTGCTCAGAGAACTTAATTTTTGCTGGGAAAAACCAGATAGGAAATTTGTTCTTATAGATCGTCCGGAAAATGTCCGTTGGAGAAGAACATATCTCCCTCAAGTAAAAGGTACTTACAAAATTAGTAATTTAACTGCACTTTTGAAAGATTTTTTTGAATAAATTACTGCAGAAAATTGGGAAAGATCCATATAAGAAAAGAATAAAAGAAAATGTGGAAACTCGATCGGTGAGATAAAGGAACCATTTATAATTAATTTGAGTGAAGATAGCTTCACTGACTTTGCTTACGAATTAGATACTTAATGTTTACCTGCGTAAACACAATTTATTATTTAAATTTCTGTAACATATAAAAATTAATCATATCTAAATCCCTTTTTAGTGTTTTATTGTAATTCTGCAGATGGTTTAAGAAATAAATGAACTGAAACGTCAAATGTCCTAAAAATGTTTTTAATTAATTATGACCGAGAGCCCAAAAAAATTTTAATATATGGACGAATTTATTTTTTTCTATATGTTTAACTTCTTGTATTTTTGACAATAGGTATTTTGTAAGTTTTTATAAATTATAACTTAGAATTTTTTGAGAGAAAAAGCTACGTTTTAATCTGAATATGACTAAAACGGTTTCTATGCCATAATTAAAAATATTCAAAATACAATTTTGATTTGTGTAAAATATGTCAAAATTATCTATATTTTCTAATGTATGTGAATTATTACGAAATCATAAGAAATAGAACAATATTATAAAAACATTTTATTTTAAGTTTATTACCGAAATAATATTCTATACTATAAATACTTAGTGATAAAATAAACCTCCTTTCGACGCCTAGGACAAGGATCAAAATCCTTTTTAACACTTTACACATCCAAATATCTATTGTTATTCAACCCAAATAGGTCATTATTATAGATCGGTATTTTTGATTATAAAATTTCTAACCCATTCCTAATGAAAATATGTGTCTAACAGATTTTGCCAAATACACAGGACTAAAGAACACAGGTAGTTTGCGAAGAAAAAAAAAGGATAAAAAATGATTTATTACTCTCTCTAGTTCTTGAATAAACTATAGTAAAAGAGGCAAAATCGGATCTATTTTCCTGAACTCAAGGCGATCGCCCCCACTGCCCCCCCCCCCTTGGATCCGCGCCTGAATATATATATATATATATATATATATATATATATATATATATGTATATATATATATATATATATATATATATATATATATATATATATATATCCATTTGATTTTGATTATCATCCCATCAATTTCTACCTTACACTAATTTTACAGGAATTTTTAATTCAAACCATTCTTTACATGGCAATGGAATATCTATCTGGCGCAATTTGCCGGTAACTCACAAAATGTGCACCATTTTCTACAATTATTATTAGATAATATGGCGTGTGACAATTTAATAAAACCATAACATACAGACGGAACCATATTGGTCACGTTTTACTAAACGTGTCTGTTTCGAATTTCTGCGATTTCAAGAATAATAACAGCGTTAAAATAATAACAGTAACATTCTGTAGATGGAACTAAAATCTGTAACATTTAGAGTAAAAAAATATGATGCAATTCAAAAATTGATTTATTTCTTTATTTCCCCTTTCAATATGGATCCGGTTTTGGCATTTAATGGAGTAATAAATATAATTATATTTTACAGAATTATATTCAAAACATTTTAAAACTTTCTATCTAAGGTTATGAGCTACTGAAAGTTACCCGTCGCGGCTTAACCTACGGAGGTAGTGAATAACGGTGTTGGGGGGGGGGACAATATATTACGCCGCAATAATTAACTGACTTCTTATCAAATATTTGTTTTTATTTATTAAAATTATTATAATTTGATTATATCAATATTTACTACAAATAATGAGCAAAAAAATTATAAATTAACTACATCCAGTCCAGTTTAACATGTCGACTTCGTGGTCAGTTAGGACAGTTAAGAACATTACAGTATTCTGTGACTTGGATAAAAATCTTTTAGTTTATTAGTGAACATGTTAATAATGTGCAACCCAATATCTACACAAAAAATTTATATCCAACTAAAATAAATTTTAATTAAAACAGATAACATAAACTTTTTAAACCAATGACTTGGTTACTTGATATTGTGGTCACAGAATGCCTTATTTGTTATATGTTCACAGTCCCAGTTCGAATTTCTTGCATTTTATATATTACCGGAAAAAATATATTCTTTTTAGATATGGACAACTTTTTATCTTTAAATTAGATTGTGTACGAAAAAATAATTTTCATTCCTACATAATATGTCTGTTCACTACTCGTCCTTTCCTTCACCTCCTCAGTTTTCTTTAGAAACGTCAGAGGAATTAAAAAATTTGACATACTAAGACATATCCTGGATAATCTCCTCACTTTCTTGACGCTCCTCATTGGCCATCATTATAAAATCATGAAAACAATTATCAATAATTTTCTTAAAGTTCATTATATCTTTCATCCTACCAGGTAACTAACTAAACCTTAATTTACAAACACCTTCACCCACTCCAAAACCTAAAAAATGATCCAAAAAAATTCCATCACGCATAACCATCAGTTCTTTTCTTTGTTCATTTTATCTAATATTTTTATATTCCGCGAAACACACACGGTTTTATCACATTAAAAATCTGGGTTCTTTGCTCTTTATTAATAAATTTTGATTTCATCAGTGTTGGCATGAAAAGACCCAGTTTATCGCAAAACATCATCTTTAACACTTTTGCTACCTGTGTCTTTATACAAAAGTTGTCCATCGTCATTCAGGATTTAGTGAAGAGTAAGGGTAAAAAATCACACGGGTATAGATCTGGTGATCTATTCCTGAGATATTTTTATAAAAACATTACACTGTTTAATTAAAATGATATTAATTTATTCAACGCACCAACGAAGTTTTACAAAACTAGAGTCACTAAGGATCTTTGTATATATATATATATATATATATATATATATATATATATATATATATATATATATATATATATATATAGGAATTATTTTTTCTTGAACCATTAAATACGTATTGAAACTACATATATAAAGTAGTCATACTTATTGTATATATATTTCATATTTCAGGACGTTTCGATTCTTTCGAATCTTTTTCAACTGAGGTTTTCGGTGGATTCTACAAAAATGTACATTTTTAATATTATTCTATACGGAATAATGGGTTAAAAACTTAACATTAAGTAAGAACAGAGATTTTTGTTTTAAATAAAAATTAATTAGAACACAAACCAATTATAATCACACACCTAACTATATATTAACTTTTCAAAAGTATTTTTAAAAGTCCAGCTAGAAGAATGGAGACTACATTTTTAACCCAATAACTGCCTTGACTTGACTGAATGTGGAACCCAGATGGTGTATGTTTTAGGTACTTTAAGTGGCGTAAAAAGTTTGGGTCTTCTAATTGAAGTGATATCTTTCTGAAAAAATATCGTGATTCAATTTAGAAGAATTGAAAGCGGAGAATTATTCTTATTTATTGTTTTATTTATTTTAGAAATTCCCTTATATTGGTTTATTTTAATATGTTGAAATAAATTTGATTTAGATTATTAATGTCTGTTTTATCGTTTACGGCATTCGGATTTTTTTTATTGCGATCATTTCGTAAAATCCTCGTTTTCCTTTGTTGGTTTCAGTTTTCAAGATTTTTGTATTTTCATAATCAAAGGTGTGCTTGTGTTTCATTTCGTGTTTATTTAGGACTGTAATATTTTTTTCTTGTGATATTTATGTCTGTTTAGACGATTTTGCAAATACTGACTATTTTGGCCGATGTAATTCGCTGGACAATCCTTGCAGGGTATTTGGTAGACAACATGTGATTTTTTGTTTTTTGGAATATCACTTTTTAATTTGCTGAAATTGCTTTTAAGTAAATTATGACCCTCATGACTAGTGGTTATGTTTCTTAAAAGAAGTTTGGAAATTTTTCGGAAAGTTTTGGTATGTATGGGCAAGGAAAGATATTGTTTTTTGATTTAATTGTCTCCTAAATTTTCTGTTTTAGTGTTTCCATGTTTGTATTTTTCTAGCCTTTCTTTAAAAATTTTATTAATTAGTTTATTTGGGTAAGAGTTTGACATAAGGAACTCTCAGTTGAAAAAGTACGATGTAATATTATTAATAATATATTAAAAACCATCGACAATGTCACATTGAATTAAAATTTCGAAAACATCCATATAACTTTTCCACCACTAAGGGAGCCGAAATACATAATAAACTAATAGTTGTGTTTAAAAGAAAATCAAAAATAAAAATCTTGCATTGCAGAAATATAAATGAATAATTGTTTCCACCAAGGAGCACTTTTTTTTTATCGATATTTTGAGTTAACTTAAATTCACATTCAAAAGTATTCAAGACTCTAAATTTATTTCAAAAAAATCTTTTGTAATGTGAATCGGGAGTTTAGACTTAATCAAAGTGAAATTCAAAATAATTTACAACATAAATGTAATTTGGTGTTTAAATTGCTTGATAATTTACTTTATAATAAAATGAAAAAATATCATGAATAAACTCCCAACGTCACCAAAAGTGTTATGTTACATATTCATAAATTATTTTATTGTTGGTTCGTTTTAAGAACGTACCCGAAACTGTCATGGGAACCTGGTAAAAGATTCGAGTATCTGTTTATATAGGCCATTGCAGGTGCTAAAAGTACACGTACCCGGTTTGTAAAAAAATTGAGGTGGGAAAAATTTTGTTCAGGTAACACCTTTGAAGTTGGTTTCAAAAAAAGGGAAATAATATATGGCGGTTATTTTTTTCTACTAACAATTTTAATACTCAAAAGTTATATTAAGGATCGTCATTAAATCATTTTTAAATTTGTTTTTCACTTGATTTTTTTCTATTTGGACTCAATTTTTACATAGTCAGTCTGACTTTGAAACCTATTTGTCAAAATCAGACAATTATTTTGGACTATAAACACATAAAATCCTTTCTTTCGATACATTATGTTTTTATTTTTTTTATGTTACAAATAGATATAAAATTTATCGGAGAATATAAACTAAACAAAACCATAAAAATTGAAGATGAGAGTAACTTTCTGACAGCCTAATACTAGGGTAGTTAACAATTCCCAAAAAAATGATTCCAGGCGACAACCGTGTCCAACCGAGTAGTGGTATGTAGTTACTAGTAAAACATCAGTGATCATTAACTGATTGGTGAATGCTGTTGCCAAAATGATAAATGCGAAAGACAAAAGACCAAAAGGGAATGAAAAAAAATCATTTGAATGAACCAGTAGAAAGCACCAGTAGAAAATACCCGCAAGAAAAACGAACAGGAAAGACCAGTAGAAAAAAACCTTGCAAAAAAAGACTACTCAAAAAATGTAATTAAAAAAGCAAACGAATTTGTTACCTTCGTCTAATAAATAAGAAATAATAATCAATAATTATGCGACTTCCTAATTAAATTTAAACTTATTAGTATATTAAAAATATATATATCGAAGGTGATCATACAGTTCAAGTATCATGAGAAAATTAAATGTTTATTAATTAGTAAAAATAAGACAAATACACAATTTATGGTAATATACTTCTTAAACTGTTAAACACAAGATGGGTAAGACTAGCAAATATAAACGCAAAATAAAAATCTATTCTGCATTCGGATGATTACCAATATTTTATTTAACATAATATACCAAAAAGATTTACTTCACAAAATAATTAATCACTCAACAAAATTAACCAATACATAATAGAGAATAATAATAAAATAAAATCGATAATAATTACAATTTGATACCACTGGTTGCCATAAATGCTTAGTTTCATTAAACTAATTGCTATTAAACAAATCAGCTTAAATCTGACAAAATAAACGCAATTTTAATTAAGCTCTGAAGCAAAAATAATAAATCAAAACATAATCACAATATTTATCGTAATATATTTTTTAACTCAATAAAAATAAACACACTTTTTGCTGATAATCTCCTGAATTTTAACCTAATTTGATCTGAAATACCTAAACATTATAATCGAAAACAAAAAAAACAAATTCACACCGGAGTCAAACTGAAAGTAATCGATAACATTTAATTTTCACCAATTTTAAACCCAGAATAGGGCCAAGTAATAGAAAACAATTCAGAAATAATTTAAAATATATACGATAAATTAGTTCTTTTCTAAATTGGGCTATTATGATACATCTAGAGAGCAAACACATACCAAAATATAGTAAATTTAGCAATAAACAGCAAAGTCTACTCTCAAAATTAACCCTTACCAATATCAAAAGAATAACTTAAGCATTATTAAAGTACCAGCAATCAAATACTATGAAAGTTCAAGAAAAATTAATCAGTATTTATAAAGAAATAACAACAAATGGTCTTAAAACCAAATACGACACTTAATAATAGACTTATGAAGTCAATTTTGACCTTAAACTCACTTGTTAAAAATCAGTTTTAAGCTCAAACTTTAATAAATCACAAATCTATGAAAAATTGTTCTAATAAATTGCAATTAATGGATCTTACTCCAAGTTGCTATTAAGAGAATTTCTTCATTGAAACTTGCAGAACTGCTAAAATCCATGTATCTGGATTTATTTCGGTAAGAATAACTCAAAAACACCAAACCTTTAAAAGATAAGGTAACTCATCAACTAAATTCAATTACCGGAAAAATTTAAACGATTTTTCACCCTGAAACCCCGAAGGATGGACTATATAAATCAAGATGGAATATCTGGAACTTCTTTATTTATTTTAAATAGAAAAAATGGAGTCGAGGCAAGTGGTGTCGACCTTATTTACATTAAAGGGCCGTGCGTACGTATGACGCTTCTTTTATCAAACGCCCTTCGGCTATTTCCAACGCAGACCTAGCAAAGAAGAGTTTCTGTCAAATATAGGATCATAACGTGGAGGAAACGAAAAGGATTCCTATCTCTCAAAAAGTATCAATTTCCCGAAAGTTTAAGGACCCCACGGACTAAATGTTACTAAGGCAAGTTACAAAACAGAAATTTATAAAACCCAAAAATAAAAATAATTTAAAAGAATGTTCGATAGATGGTGTAATGGGGAAGTTTATAAGAATAGATGTTTAATCAGTATTTACAAAAAAAAAAATCACTAAATTAGCCATAGTACACTTAAACTGAAATTTGAATCATAACAGCATTATTACATTTATACCTCAAAATCAGATTATTTTTGGCTTGATGCACTTATGCAGATTAGAGACCATTTATTCTTTATGAGAAATATTGCTACAATATAATTGCTTTTCCATGTAAAAATTTTCAGAACTTTCTTTCATAGGATTCATATTTTATGCCAGTCATTATACCTAAACTTGAATTTATAAGCTTGATAAACGAAAATTATATCTTCTAAATACCTCTAAAATCCAAAACAAGTTTTACTACAAAAGCTTCAAAGGTATAACAAATCGAAAGCTACCAAAAGAATAAAAGTACGCTACGCTGATTCCTTTAAAATTTAACTTCATAAAACTTTTGTCAAAGATTTTGAACGACTTTTAAACTGGTTTAATGGAATTCTAAAATGTCCTAAAAGACCAAAAATGTCCCAAGAATTAGCTTTATGAGGTGTAAAAACATTAGTCTTCTACATGTATATTAAATAAAAATTCGGCAAAGTTAAAAGATCTTTAAAGGTAAATATATGAATGAAATAATAGTGAAATAAAACTAGTTTTCTTTTGTTCGAGAGTAACAAAAACTCTTTGGGAATTCTCGTATTGTTAAAAATATTTTGAACATATTTCTCATATTTTGCTCTTTCGGATATTTTTTGATTCACCTTCTTTCTTTTTTTCGTATTAGGTTTTCTTTTATTCAGTTTTCATGGATGCTCTGAGGGAAATATGTTTTTAAATTAATATTTCATACTTCTTTCCTATGGGAGAAATCTGTTTTACTTTATTTATAGACAAATGTCATGCATTGTATTTTACCTTAATAGAAAGGAAAACTTTTTTCTTATTTACTTTTCCTCAAGGAAAGATATACTATTTTATTTATCACTACTTGTAAAGTAGTATGCGGGTATAGCCGACAATCCAAATCAAATTTTCAATTTTTTGAAAGTTGATGGTGTGAAACCGCATGTATATATGCGTATGGGTTGGTTTTTGATAAATTGTCTATTGCAAGTTCCATAGAGTCTGTAACTAGGAAGTAAACTAACAGAAGCTTTGTTTTAAGTCCCACTATCTTCGGGTTTATAAGGTTTATATTCCTATGGGAAAAATCTGTTTTAGTTTATTTACAGACAAATGTCACGCATTGTATTTTACCTTAATAGAAAGGGAACTTTTTTCGCATTTACTTTTCCTCAAGGAAAGATATACCATTTTATTTACGACTACTTGCGAACTAGTATACGGGTATAGCCGACAATCCAAATCTAATTTTCAATTTTTTGAAGGTTGATGGTGTGAAACCGCATGTATATATTCGTATGGGTTGGTTTTTGATATATTATCTATTGCAAGATCCATAGAGTCTGTAACTAGGAAGTAAAGTAACAGAAGCTGATTTTTTTAAGTCCCACTATCTTCGGGTTTATAGAATTCAGGAAATTTAAAAAGCCGTTGAGCTGTTGTTTGCCGTAGGGTGATATCACAAATACTACGTGTTCCAACAGCTGAAGAAACTGATGGGCCTTTGGCACCGTCATTCATCTGCCGGTATACCTAGCCATCGAATAAAAAATATACGTTCTTAAGGCAATATCTGACGAGGTCAATAGCTTGAGTTAAGAAGTCTTACGTTTTTTTGAAGGTTGTAGACAATGTTGAGGATTGACTAAAATGTCAATGTCAATGTTGAAGATGTTATAAAGTAGTGGTTGCCAAAGATTAGGTATTTCGTCACTCGGTTTACTGAAGATTCCATTATTGTTTTTAATGTATGCTGCTTCTATAAATTTTCTTTTTTTTTTCATATTGGGTTCCATATATATTGCCGTAGCCTCAGACCATTTTATGTGGTGTTGTTTATCCCATGCGTGTTCTGCAATACCTGATCTCGACGTTTTCCCTTTTTGTGTATGCCTTTTCTGTTTCTTAATTCTAACTTCCAATGGTCGTTTGGTTTCTCCAATATACATTTCACCACACTCACATGGAACTTTGTAAACACATTCTTTCTTATTGGTACTTTTTGGTTTGTTTTTGTAAATGAGCTCTAAGGGTATTTCCTGATTTAAACGCTGTTTTTATATTATAAATACTGGCAATTCGTCTTATTTCCTCCGAAGTTCTCTTAATGTACGGAATTGTGAAGAAAGAATGTGTTTCTTGCTGTCCAGTGTTCGTTGTTCTAAAGTTATTTATAACATCGTCAATTAGATTCAAAGGATAACCTTTCTGTTGTAAATCGGATTTAATATTTGCTATCTCTTTTTCCAATGAATCGTCATTATTGTATATAGATATAGCGCGATTATAGAAGTTGCGTATAATTCCCAGTCTTGTTACAACAAAATGATTAGAACTATGATTAAGATATTGTCCAGTATGTGTTGGCCTTCTATACACTGAAGTTTTAATAGTTTCGTTTAAGCGATTCACCATGACATCTAGGAAAGGCAATTGATCATTTACCTCTTTTTCCATGGTAAACTTGATTGTAGGTCGAATGTTATTTAGATGTTTCAAGAAATCATTAAGTTCTTAATCATTTTTGTAACATCAAATCATTGAGGTGTGTACAGTGAAGCGGTTCAGTGGACACAGTCCCTATATAAGCTACTAGTCTCAAGACAAAACATTCAGTTTATATTTGATAACGATTAGAGATACAATATAATCGAAACGTCGTAAAAATAAATAAAAATAAAGACAATGCAAGTCCAACAACCAGACTTTAAGAAGTCTTCTTTTTGAACTATCTAATTCAGTGTTTCATCTATCAGTATGCTTTGAAGCAGGAATTTTACATCGAAGTTTGCTATGATATCGCCTTGTTCAAATCCTAGGAAAAATATAGAATTCTTGTGAAACGTTTATAACCTTTTGATGTGAGATTCTGTCTGGTAGCACCAAATAATTTTTAAAGTATATAGATGGGATAATTGTAAGCACTAATAATTTTTCTGAGACGAGTATTTTGCCTATCTATTTTTAGAACTCCGTAGAGTTTGGGGCACTTGCTGAATTTTTTGCTTAGTTGCAGTTTTCCTCTGATATCCGGTTCTATGATTTTAGTCTTTTCCAGTTATATGAAGAGATCCCGGTAGGCAGAGTATTTAAAAATATCTTTAATTTTTGGAGTGTAACCGTCGGTATCCATGAAAGTGATTGGTTACGTTATCTTCAAGTGCTAGCAATATTATGCTAGATATATTTCTACCAGTCATGTGAACTAGCTAGCTTCAAGTCTTAACACGTACAACGAGTATAATATCGATCTGAATATAGTCTTCGTTGTCTATGATTGATTCAGTTAACAATAGGCAGGACTAAATTCCTTAGATAACTGCAGAGGAGACAACCGCTATATTTCTCTAATTAACCATATATATGAGAACTCAAAAGTGTATATTAGGAAATTTGATGATTCAAAATTAATTTAAATCAAGAAAGGGAATGACAAGGCGATATAATATCACCAAAACTATTTATAACGGCCCTCCAAGAAGTATACTGTCAGCTGGATCAATCTACTACAGAAGCAAATATAGACGGGTGCTATAATCTACGATTTACGGATGATATTGTCTTGTTTGATGAATTGCCAGAAGAACTGCAGTTAATTGTTAACCAGCTCAATATAATCTCAAAAATTATGATCAACACTGATAATTTCGTCAATATTACTCTGAAATTTGGAGACTGTGGAGAGCTATTTGGGGCATTTGGATAAACATAGACTTATCATGATCGTAATGATGGGTATTAAATTTTTGTTTAGGTCTTTTCAAGTTTAGAATTTAGCTATGCTGAGTTTCTGTTTCGGAGGATTGGATATTCTAAGCATTCTTAATATAACTTACCATACTTGTTTAGTTTCGTGATTCATTTTGACGAATTTTTTGTTTATAGGTTATTGTATAGTTACCCTGAGTCCAGGGTTACCCTAATCTCCATAACTTCTACCAAAATCTTAACGAATCAATTTATATTTTTTCTGTCAAAAGTTTAAAAATGATCTATATTAATATCGCCATTTTTTTAGTTTAAGAGGCTTTATTCAAATTATTTTGGTATGAACTACAATGATAATTTTCCAAATGAATGGCCACTCTCATAAATAGCAAAAAATTCAAGGTCTTAGTCTAACTTTTTTTTTCTTAAATTACTAAGCTTCACTTATAATTATTGGAAGGCCCTGTAAAATTACCTTTAATACACAAATAACTATGTCTTTTTAATTAAATTAGGTATCAATCATCACCATAAAATTCAATATCATATTATCTAATTAAACCCAAAAGTTTAAGTAGAAAACTCAATTCTCTTGGGTTAATTTTTCATTCGCTATTGTCAGTATCTTTAAAAGGCGAAACACATTTAGAAAATACTACAAAAATCCCATACGAATTGGCATCAATAATAAAACAAATACTCTCTTGTACATCCAGTTCCTTTCATTAGGAACACTTTCTCTACTCTAACCTAAATTGACCAAGCACAAAGGCATTTTGTTAGACTTAACAGTAATTAAATTATTGTAAACAGAGGTCTACTATGGTAAACTTAATTCCAATACATAATGGTCGACTGTATACTTTAAATGATAACGGACATGGTGTTTAGTTAAGTTAATTAAGCACTTGACATTCTATTAAGTAAGGTTAATGCCATGGGGAGGATTAGGCTTTATGGAAAATATTTTAATATATCAATTAAAATTTAAACTATATTCAAATAACTTACTTTTTTAAATTTTTTTGTGGTTAAAATCGAATTTATCTGAATACATCATAGCAAGAATTATGGATGTTCCGAAAAACAATGTCAATTATTAACGGGATATACAGATGATGAAAATAAATGATTTTAATACTACATATGATGTTCCATGGTTTTTAAGTTTTTCAGTATTTGTGATTATCCTAAACTGGATGTTTCCATTCGTTTTAACTGCAATGAAACATATAAGAATATTCAGGTGTTTGTGTAAAAGTATTGAATAGGTTGCTTTTTAATATTAAGAAACACCTTCTGATGTTCGTCCATTAAAACTCGTCTAAAAGATCAACCATTAATTTCAATCTAATAACAGTATACCTAAATGTTTAACTACTAAATCAGTTCTTTAATGTTCTTTAGTTTCCTCAGATATATACCCAAACATGTCTACGTATCACAGTATACTTTATGGTGATCTGCCCCATGATAACGTACGCCGCAATTGTATGGTGGCATAGTACAACAAAGTGCAAACACATTCTTCAAGTTGACAGTTCAGAGAATGGCTTGTGTAGGAATCATGAGTGCAATGAGGACTGCTCCCATAAGGGCTCTGGAAGTCCTAGTGAACCTACTTCCTCTTCACTTATATGTAGAGAATGAGGCCCTGAAGACTGTTTATCGTATCAGTTGCCTGGGACATCTTGGAATTGCAACGGACGGCGACTCAGGTGAATGGGAAAGCGCGGTGGAGAGGTGTCCATCACTCCCCATGCGGACAGACTACATGACGCCGCTTTTAAAACCCAACCTCTCCCTGGATATATTTATGCTAAGTAAAGACGATTGGGAGAGAGAACAAAATTTTCCGAAAAATGGATCCTTTTGGTATGCTGATGGATCTCGACAAGATGAAAGACTGGAGCCGGAGTACTCGGCAGGAGCACAGGAGTCAAAGAGTACTACGCTCTCGGATAATGTGCGACAATTTTCACAGCGGGAATTTATGCTATTCTGTGTGCCCATCTCTGTGAGAGGGACATAGACAGAAATAGAGTAATAATATATGCTCAGACAGTAAGGCTGTGATACTGGCACTGAAGTCCAGTGTCGTGACTTTGCGACTGGTGTCTGAGTATGGTGATGTATTAAATGGTATGACAAGGAAAGGCTGCACAGTCAGACTTGTATGGGTCCCAGGTCACTCGGGCATACGCGGGAATGAAGAAGCAGACCGTCTGGCAAAGTTGGATTTGGCGATCTAACCGTATGGACCCCAACCAATCTTACCTGTCCCAATTGCTATTGGCAAAAGAGAATTAAAATCGTTGCTGAAAAGCAAATTTATTGAATCGTGGAGGAGACTTCCTAGAATGAGGTGTACTAAGGAACATATAACTCGGTACTAAGGAGTTTCTCTCCTTAGAAAGGAAAGAGCTGCGAATTGTGGTGGGATTGTTGACAGGACATTGCCACCTCAGGGGCCATCTTCATAGAATCGGTGTCGAAGGCGACCCGACATGCAGATGGTGATTGAAGGAGGACGAAACTGTTGACCATGTTCTCAGAGAGTGCTCAGCACTCAGCGGACTGAGACAGAGGTGTTTCGGAGATACAAGGCTGCTTGGATTCGCAAAGGCGATCGGCCTCGAATAACCTGCAGATATGGTAGGATGTATCATCTCTTTCATTCATTCATTCACACTATACTTTGCGTCACAAAACAGATTACAGAAGTTCTAATGGCGTGGTTCTGTAGCTGAAGAGCATGAAGGTGGAACCCTCGCTTCATGCTTGCCCGCATACCTTTTAACATCTTTCTTTATAGAGAAGATCTCTATGAAGGTCAATATTACAAACGTACCAAAGGCATTGTTTGGAATGTTTCGTGGCATTTTATTTTGGAACTTTTGAAAACATTTAATGCTAAAATCACTGGCATAACTCCACAGTTCACAATAGCTTAAAACTTTGATTATAAATCAACATCTTGTTGAAAATAAATTACTTGGAGTTTCTAGCTATCAACCAGTAATATGGTAGCGTGGTTCAGAACTGGGCTGTTAATAAAGCTGTGGACAAGTGTTTTCACTACTTCACTAACTACAGTATTGTTTTGACGCATTAAGGCATCTAATATTGGAAAATAATTAGTTCAGCGAGAAAACAGAGTTTCCTAGGTAAGTTTGAACATTTCGTTACAATTATATCTCATCCTTAAATTGAATGCGTTGTAACACACTATTTAGAAACAAATTAAAAACTACAACTTTTGCCTTGGTAAGCGCACTCAGCACCGAAATTGCTTCGCCGACATTAATTCAGTTCATTCCGGATAGATGGTGATACAATATGAGCAAGCAGAAATAGACAATTTTGTAAGATGGCGCAAGATACGCCTGTGTAAGAATGCACGCGAAATTTTACCCATCTGTTTTTGATATGCATATATTTTGCAAAAGGTGGTCAATCCAATTAGTTTTTTATTTTACAAAATGACATTGAGAATGAAAAGAAAAACCTGCAGTTCAATTGGAAAAATAAAGAAACAGACTAAGAGATCTATTGCAAAAGAAGTTGGTATGATTAAATCTTCTTTACAACTAAAATTAAATGGATTTTATCCAGTAACTAACCTAGGAAGATACGACAATACATTTTCAAAAGAATTGAGGATGACTCTTGTGAATATCTAAAGAAATGAAACGATGTGATTTAATTTCGAGTGACTCCTATGAATCTGAGAGCAAAATAGCTAATATAGGATGGCTGCGTGTATTTATGAAGCGACATCCTCACTCAAACAACCAATTCTACAAACATTGTTCATATCATTGATTTTAATGTTTCAATACGAAATATTATAAATATATTTATAATATGGATGAGAAGGGCATTTCTTCTGTACTAAATAACCCTCCGAAAGTCATTTGCACCAAAGGAAAACCTGCTCTCAACAAAATATTAAATTGTCAAAGATGCACCAACGTCACCGTTGTGTCTGCTATGAGCACTATTAGCCATTTTATGCGAGAGGCGTTCATTTTCAGAAGCATAAGGATGGAAGCTGAACTACTTGCAGTCCAACAACTGGTTTGGTAGCCATAATGTCATAATCAAGCTTTATTAACGCGAATTTGTTTATACAGTAGTTGCCACACAATAAAGACCAAACAAAATCTACTATCTCATTAATTCTTGACAACCACCCATCGCATATAACGATTCGGGTTGTTGATTATTATCGTGAAAATGATATAATTGTTTTGATTTTACCACCCCACAGTAGCCACAAGCTTCAACATCTTAAGAGAACATTTCACGTTGCTTTAAAGGTATATTACTACAACGAGGGTGAAAAATGGCTTCGAAACCACAATGAACGATCTATCACTATTTCACAAATA